>CM028384.1:60217250-60265854 GCA_013146195.2 Codonopsis lanceolata | reverse complement strand
GAGTTATTGATTTGTATTTTGGGTGGTGGTTTTTTGGGTATAATTGGGGTTTGAGTTTTATGTATTTGTTGAGCAACAACATGTTGTATTTTGTGTCTCCGTTTGATTAGTGAAAACTTCTTTGGCCGGCTTCGCTTGGTGACATAGGAATTTCGAACTACATAAATGCTTCCCTACTTTATTTCGGGTACTATTTTTAGTTCATTATTTTGTTATCTTATTTCAATCGCTTATGGCCGCAAATTATAACATTCGGGAAGTGAACATACTAGTTTTTCGTATTGATTGAACTCAACGACTCCTTTCCGCTTGCGATGCCACTAGATTTGTTCCCCAAATCATTCCATGTTGACTTATGATCTAGTAATGCTACCATCAAGATTTTGATCTCTCCATTCATCCTTTATGATATAAATTTGACAAATCCCTAAAGCTTCACAATATTGCGGTATTGGCTCAAATGATCTGACAGTAATTCTTTAGTCCTCAACTCTTGTCCAAAACTATAATGAAAGGTTGTCTTTAAATAATCTCTCTTACTATAAAAGCCAAGATGCTTTTTTTACAATTTAATTGATAGACAAAAAAATAGAGTTGTCAAGGTGGGTTATGGGGCGGGCCAACCCACAACCCGCTATAACCCACCATTTGGCGGGTGGGCCAACCCATGAAATGTGGTGGCCGTGGAAATTGCCAACCCAACCCATCTTGGTTGGGTTAGGGCGCCACCCCACCAACTTTTTCCCATTAATCTAAATAATAAAAATAATCATAAATAGCACAAAAAATGTCACAATTCATTAAAAAATTATATTTTCTACTATTATATTTTTAATAGTGTTTTCTAACAACTTTCTTTAATATTTATAGTATAAAATGAGAAAAAAAATAGTAAGAAACTATTTTATCATGACTCTTTGTATGTTCTTATAATCATTTTTTCTATAAATATTGCGGTTAATATACCTTATTCTGACATCTTTAATTGTTATAATGTCATTTTTTGAACGAATTCAAAATCATTTAGTAATATTTCAGATATAAAAAATAATCGTACATTTTGAGCGAAAATGATTTAAAATAATTATTTCAAACTTATGACTTGGTTATTTAAAACTAGTATATGGTGGGCCAACCCGCCTAACCCACCTCAACCAAGAACCCACCGCGGGTTCAACCCATTTGACCCACCTCCTAATGGGTTCATATTTTCCCAACCCACTCACCTTTTTATGGCGGGCGGCCAACCCAACAGGTCCAACCCATTTGACAAATTTAGACAAAATAACCTTCAACAAATAACTACCCACCATTTAATTAAGGACAAAACAAGTAAATTTACCATGACAAAAAGTATTGTTTGACAAAATAGCCCTTATTATAATAAATCACTCATTATTAATTAAGGTTGAACAAGTAAATTTGTCATAGGCTAATTAATTCCATGAATAATTAAATATAATTTGATCTCTTTGACTTAAATGCATTTTAAAGTTAGGTCCTACATTATTGAATTCTATTCATTTCGTTTTGTATTTTGATTTTGTTATCATTTTCCCTCATACTATTATCGTTACACATATCGCCCAATATATTCTAAAATGACGCTAAAAAATACATTTACTCAAGAGACTAAAACTTATTCGAAACTAAAAAATATTTGAAACTAAAAAGTTTTACTTTTTATTTCAACATATATTGAAAGAACGTGATACCACGGATTCTCGATATGAGTCAATGTGTATACCAATGTTAAAAATGATTGTTGCAACAATGGCAACGACAATGAAAACAACAACTAATAGCAAAAATAATAGCAGCGGAAGATTGTATAGAAATTCAGCTTAACAGATTTTTGAAGACAAATTTTAATCAAAAACAATCTACAAGTTTGATACTTGTAGATCAAGCCTCAAGGCCACACAAATTATATTAAAAACAAAACTGTTTTGTACTTAACAATCAACAAAAAAATTCTCACAAGATATAGGATCTTGGAGAACCAAAAATCCCACATAAAACCTAAACCAAACGGAAGAAAGAAGGAAGATCTGCTTCTAAAAAATACAGAAAAAACAAAGAACAACGTAATTGTTCTGATGATTCGATGAAGCTAACAATGTGTATTCTCAAGTTTCACAATTCCTCGAAAGATGAACTGCTCAATTACGACAAGGATGCTCACAGCTTATAGCAGATTCTCTTTTTCTCTTGTAGGCTCACGAGACACAATTGCTCGACTTCCACTCTTGTTATATAGACAATGTTTTCCCTCAAGAACACGAAGAGCCATTCTCCTAATAGGAAAGAGATTACCAATTAAACATGCAAGATTATGTTTCCTAACAAAACTATGATACATGGAATAACTAAAATATTTGCAAAGATTTAGTTACCAAAAATATATTGCAAGATATCTTTCCTAACAAAACTATGATACATGGAATAACTAAATTATTTGTAAAGATTTAGTTACCTAACTAATATACCCAAAATCTTTTGAAAGATTTTCCTATATAAAACAAATCAATCTACCAAATGAATTTTAAACAAAATCTAACACCTAAATAAACATTGACTAATTTAAAAATCTTCTTTGACCAAGAAAGGTGAAAACAAGATAAAATAGGTCATGCATATTTTACCCTTACAATCTCCCCCTTTGTTGAACCTTTCTGGTCAAATCAAAAGACAAATGTTTATTCAACACCAATCAAATCATCTAACCTGCATTGGTTAGAAAATCACATCTCCCCCTGAATTTGTGCAAGGTAAAAAATCAGAAACCATTACTAAGCACAAATCATGCACTCTCATGCATACAAAATCATCATCATCACACTGAGAACACTTGATCTCTCCCCTATTTGACCGGAAAAGGAAGAGAGATAAACCATCTTTTAGGAATTCTCAAAAAACAAAGAGTTTGAAAAACACAAAGAAGTGTTCACCAAGATTTGATCACACCCCTAGCAAAAACTGAGCACCTCATATCCAGATTCAAAACCCTTAGTTTCCCACAAAAATTAGACAACCACTAAATATTTTTCAACATGGAGATTTTTCAACCACAAAAATTGATTTGCACAGTTTGAGTTTATGACAAAATTTCACCAAGCTGATATCGATGCCAACAATGCATGTCCTAAAATGTTATGCCTAAAAACATGATAACTAAAAGCTAGGCAAAAGAAATAAAAAAATGCAATCACACACAAGTGATAAAGACCAGATCAAAAGATGTAGTTCCTAATGTTGCTGCATTGGGAGATGCATTCGCCAAAATTGTGATTTTATTTTCAATTTTGCTTTTTTTTTTTTTTTAATTTTCTCAACCAAATTTCTCTCCCAAGATCATAAATTTTTCACAACCAAAATCCATAGGTACTTTATTTCCCTAGGAATATATCTCTACTTTATTTCAAGCTATTCAACACATGCCACTAGGAACCTTTCACACTATTTACCAAGGGAAGCAATTTTGCATTTTGATCAACCCATGAAATCCGAAGATTCATAGTCCCAAAAGAAAGGTGCCACAACCTTGTTCATAGGTAGCTCTTTTCCGTTAGGTAGCTTTCACACTTTTTCAATTAAGGGGAGTCAATTTTCTCAAGATCAACCCATGAGAACCTAAGTTCCATAGTACCTTGACAAATTGCAGCATCCCAAAAATTTCAAAAGGCAGCTCTTTCCTTTGTGGACTTTAAACATACTCAAGAACTGGGAGAGAGAGAGAATCATAACAACGAAATCACAACATATTTTAAATGAAATTCCCAAGCAACCACAAGAGACACATACATGAGAGTCAATTGATCTAGAGTGTCCTCTAAAGACAAAATGCAATCATGCCTAATTTTTATTTTTTTAAAAAAAAATTTAACTAAGTGTAAAATCATATGGCACACAAAACACAAGAGATTTTCAAAGATTGAAAAAATCTCTCAAAAAACAAGACACTTGGCAAATATATCAGCAAGATGATTTTCGGTCCCAACATGTTCAATGCAAACAATTTACATAATCAACCAAGTCTCTAAAAAAATGGTGTCTTATATTAATGTGATTAGTTCGAGAATAATGAACTGGATTTTTGTGCTAAGCAAAATGCATAGGTGTTATCAAAAAACAAGGTTAACACATCAATGTGAACACATAATCTTTGATCATTTGAAGTATCCATAAAAGATTTAAGGCTTCTCTCAAAAATATTTTGATAAGCATGCAAATTTTTGAGATTCAACCTTACTTCTTCTCCTTGTGTATATGCCATCATGAATATCACCTATTACTTGAGAGATTGGATGGTTTTTCTGAATACGGCTAGGAATGTCATGGCTGCAACCATTCAAATTGACTGATTTTCTGAATGTTCAGACTGATTCGAAAGTTCAGACTGTTTCTAAATCGTTGTTTTCGCCCAATGTTGCTCCCATTGTTGCAACATTGGGTGACACATTGGGTGACACACATTGTGAATCACATTGGCTAAACTTTCGTAATATGTGTTCTCTCGATCATGTGTGTGTTCGATGCCGGTTCTCGAACATTTTGGGAAGAATCTTCATAGAACCGCTTAGCACCGTGACATATATCAAAAGGTTCACAATATTTGGACTTGCCTTTGTCATTACTACCCTTAGGAACCCACATCTGCTTAAAAACTTTGGGTTGGAGATTTTTGAAAAATTTCGATTTGTCTTTGAATGAGGCTTCCAATGTGTTCCGCCAATGTTGTCGCATTGGTCGGGCGATTGGTCGCCCATACGGTTTTGCCAATGAGCTTTTTCAAAGAAATATTGCCTCATTTCATTCTCATACATGACCTTTTCGTAAAACAAAAGGGTTGTATGTGACCGTGCTTATGGCGTAAGTGACAAACATAATTTTTCTTTCTTACTCTCGGTTTTTCACGTAAAACGCTTCAGAAAAACTTTCATTGGTCTGCTTTGGTTCCGTATGTTCCTTCTCCCTCTTTCACAAATACCTTAGGGACAAAACCAATACTGATCTAGAAGTATTACCGATTCGGCAGATCATCAACCTTTTGTTTGCTAGAATTCCACTTGGTCATGGTCTCTTTGCTTGAGTAAGCCGCTCCTTTAACTTCTCAATCTCCACATCCTTTCTACTTAGGACACTCTCCAGCCTCACTATGCATTCTTTTTATCAAGATTTGCCTTTTTAATAGTTCATTTGCCTTACCAAGTAGTGTAACTTGGTGAGCTCTCTTCTCTCAATCCTTGTACGCCTCATTGTACCCTTCCAAAGTGTCTCTCGTCTCTCCATCATCTTCTCGCAATTGTGGAATTAAAACGAAGAAATCGTTCTGCTGCTCAATGTCTCTCCCAATGTTGCTCCTGATGTTGCAACATCGGATGACACATTTGCTGAAACATCTGCATTTTTAGAATCAGAATCATAAACAGCCTTCAAGTCAAACTGAGTGGTGAGCATTCTTAGTTTAGAAGAACGAACACTGGCAGGTCCTTCACATAAAGTCTGAAGGGCCTCCCACACATCTTTGGCAGATTCATAATTTGCTATTACCCTAAAAGTATTTGCATCCAAGGCCTTATAAATAGCAGACAAGGCTTTCGAGTTAAAAGAAGCGTTGTTCCTATCATCATTGGTCCACTGGATTCTTTGGTGATCTTGACATCACCATCCGAATCTACGCTTTGGGAGGACTCCAACCATTTAAAACAAGCCACGCTCTTTTTCATCAATGGATTTGATGAAGATGCGCATCTTGACTTTCCATATAGAATAATTAGCATTTGTGAGAGTAGGAGGACGAACCACGTTCTCATACTGAGAATCCATCACGACTTTAAACAGAATCGACTCTTAGTGATATCAAGAGTAGGCTCTGATACCAATTGAAAGGACGAGAGTAGCTAGGATTCTCAAGAAAAAACGAAGTGATTCCAATGGGAATCACAATAGATAGAAAAATAACAAACACAGCGGAAGACTTAAAAATAAAGCACGAAATTAAACACCAAAGTTTACCAAACAATCTACAAGCTTATACTTGTAGATCAAGCCTCAAGGCCACACAAATTATATTAAAAAAACAAAACTGTTTTGTACTTAACAATCAACAAAAAAATTCTCACAAGATATAGGATCTTGGAGAACCAAAAATCCCACATAAAACCTAAACCAAACGTGGGAAGAAAGAAGGAAGATCTACTTCCTAAACACAGAAAATTGAGCAGCAACAGAACTGTTCCTTGATGGTTCGATGAAGTTGACAATGGTTTATTCTCTGAAGTTTCACACAGCTTCTTTTTGAAAGAATGATCGCCGGAACTACAGAAGGTGTGAGGTTCCTGGATGTGCTCCGCCCCGCGCGCCTTGGATAGGGGTGCGGCGCGGATGCGGACACCACGCTCTCGCTCCACCCTCCCTTGTTTAGGGGAAGACGAAATCCAAAGTGCGAGAGGAGTGCTGTCTATGTTAGCACGTTGGAATGTGCCTCGGTTGCCTTGAGTGGATTTTGTATCCAAAATGGGAACTAAAGGTTTCCACATGTCAGGTTATCCCTTATTTCGTGGATAACAGGATATGGGAATGCATTACCTTTCCATTCTCATTCTCCCCTTTTTTCGTCGGGGATAATAGAAGTGCAAGAAAAGATATTGCGACGCCCCACTTATGGATTTAATAAAATGGCCTTATGGCGGTCGGATCACTATGGGAGCTAGAGGCCCCACCGGATCTCGAAAGTTTTAGAGTCGCCACCTTTATTTTAAGGCAAAAAATAAAGGAAAACCGTAAGAGAAAACCGAGATTTTAGAAAACGGGTTCGGGGCTAAGTTACGAGTTGGGAAGGTGCTAGGCACCCAACTCGCCCTTTCGATCTCAAAGCGTTTTTGGGTGAAATATGCTCCTTGTTATATTAATCTAGCAAATAAATAAGGTCTTATTTTGACAAGGGAAAATTAAACAGATACATTCGTGGCTACATTATTTACTTTGACTCAGCCTCCTTCCAATAATTACAAACACATTTAAGAATATTTGGCCATTATAACGGCTCTTTTACATAATTTTTCCTAATCTAATCCGGGCAGCACAACGGCTTATATTGGCTACATTGTGCCGGATTTAAAATACAACTTTTTGAAAATAAATAGAAAAAATATAAATAAAATAAAAATACGCCCTTAAAGGTATTACCTTTTAGAGCGGTGGTGCCGCCTGCCCTCTCAAGGAGAGGGAGTCTTTTTTGTTTTGAATTGAACTGACCGAATTGAACCGATTTGAACCGGATTTGAACTGGATTTGAGATCGGGGCTAGTCAACTCCTGCGTAGTGACGCTTTATTTGGGTAGGTTTTGGCCTTTTCGGTTAAGTTGGGCGAATCTAGACTTAAGTTTTGACTTTTAGCTCGTTACCCAAGTAGTAACGGCTTATTTTGGGATTTTTGGACTGGGGTTTTAAGGTGGATACCTAACAACTAGGCTAGGGATCACTTATAACCTATGAGTTTTTAATTTGGCAGAGTTTGGCTGGGGTTTGGAGATTTTAGGGGCTTCCACTCACCTATCTCGCACCTCTCGTACTAAGGCGATCGAAGAAATCGCAGAAGTAGCTTCTGCGATAAAAACTTCGCAAACTTTCAGAACAAAATGAGAGGCCGAGGCCTCTATTTATACTTGAGGAGCAGGACATCGATGGAATTCTTGAATTTTTCTCCGTGCATTGGCCGCTTGTACCGAGCGCTTCAGAACTTGTACCAAATTGAATCTGTGAGACACATGAAAAGCATGCTTGGTGCGGCCAAGCTATTGCTTGGTGCGGCACCAAGCTTCTCCTAGGTGGCACCAAGTACTTTTTAAAGTTTGCAATTTTGACACTTTCCCCCAATTTGCTTTGCATCCTCGCTTTTTTCTTTCGCTTTTGACTTACGCAACTTGACATTTGTTAAGTTTTAATGCTTTTGATATTTTATGTCGACATACCAGGGGTACGAAATTGGGGTATCTACACAAGGATGCTCACAGTTTATGGCTTTCGATCTAATCTCTTTCCGGCTCGCAGCGCAGATTCTTTCTTGTAGGCTCACAGCACACAATTGCTCGACTTCCAGCCCTTGTTATATAGACAATGTTTTCCTGCAAGAACACGGCAGAAGAGCCATTCTCCTAATAGGAAAGAGATTACCAATTAAACATGCAAGATTATGTTTCCTAACAAAACTATGATACATGGAATAACTAAAATATTTGCAGAGATTTAGTTACCAAAAATATATTGCAAGATATCTTTCCTAACAAAACTATGATACATGGAATAACTAAATTATTTGCAAAGATTTAGTTACCTAACTAATATACCCAAAATCTTTTGAAAGATTTTCCTATAAAAAACAAATCAATCTACCAAAAGAATTTTAAACAAAATCTAACACCTAAATAAACATTGACTAATTTAAAAACCTTCTTTGACCAAGAAAGGTGAAAACAAGATAAAATAGGTCATGCCTATTTTACCCTTACAGTGCTCCTCCCTTTATATGTCCACTGCAGGGTAAAGTAACTTAAAAATTCCAATTCTGCATTTCTGTCCCATATAACATCAATTCCAACATAAAATACTTATTGAACCAACTAATTCTATGACAGGACTTATCACAGAAAACCCATACTGATGTGTATAAGATGGCATTTTATAACCAAACATCAACTTGTACATTATAGCAAAAAAGAAAGCCTTGGTCAGCAGCAGGTGTCAATCCAAGAAAGGAATTGAAAATTGCAGAACAGGTTACTTTCGGAAACTGCAAAACAACAGGTTACAGATGTTAGGAAGAACTAAGGAGAGAGATGACCAGACCAGAGGGATTCCTATGTGGAGTTGGGTCAAGGGGATTCCTATGGTGGCGTTCAACAACAAAACAATCGTGCACATCCATCAAACGAGGGCACCCTAACAAGCATTTTAAATATGTAGCTTACCTCTGCTCGAATATTAGCATGTGATGTCCTTCCAGTTCTGTGGGAACTCAAGTTGCTTATAATTGGTAGAATTACATAAAGCTTGAACCTAAAGACAAATCACATTGCACATAAGCTTATACATTACATAATTGCTTACAAACAAAAACCTGAATAGTACATATGAATAGAGCATACCTCAAAATTATGTTAAAATGACCACATCAAGTAATTTTTCATAAAACCATTCACGAAAAGATCATCTCTAAGATTATGTCTTGTATTATAAAAACGACCATAACACCATGAACATGGACACTTTTTACATTCGTTTCTGAATATATCGACTCTAGAAAATTTTCAACACCATCCCTTAATTGTGGTAAGGTACAGTCTCTTAAATGCATCCAACTTGTATCCATTCTTAATCAAATCTGAAAAAGATAAAAAGGAAAAGATTACTTTTTTTTTTATAAGTAAAGAGTATATTAATAAGAACGTCAAAAAAGGTGACGCATCCATAGTACACTAGAAGTATACAAAGCTCAAGAGCTTCTACCCACTAGAAATGTTATTTACAAACTCTACAAAAGTCATTTTCGGAAGTTTGGATAGTTCGCGACCTCTACACACCAAGAGAATAGAGTGCGAAGCAAAGAATTCTTCAAGACCGAATAGACTTTTCCTCGTTGTCGAAAACCCGTTGGTTTCTCTCCTCCAGATCACCCAACAAAGCGCCAAAGGCGACCTCCCAAATCCCGATGCACTGTTTTTACGCGAACGTACCAACACCTCAACAACCGAGAAACCGAACTCGGCATCACCCAAGGCACTTTAAAAAGATTCAACAACAAACTCCATAGATCCGGACCCGGGCAATGAAGAAGCGAGATGGTTCACGCCTCCTCGCTCACCTTTACACATGAAACACATGTTCACTAAATAAATATTCCGCTCAAGATTATCTACCGTTAGGATAGCTTCGTGCATAGCTTCCCATACAAAGAAGGCCACTCTCTTGGGCGCCACAGATTTCCACACCTGCTTTCCAAGGAAAAAATTCGCTCACAATTCAACGACCTCAAGTAATTAGATTTAACCGTGAATACCGACCACCGCCTTCCGATCACACTATCTTCTACCCTATCAATCTTCTCGAGCCTCAGTAACAACTCAAGAAATCGCGGCGGCTCCACCTCCCAATCATGAAAATTTCTCTGGCCGAAATCGGACTCCAAGTAGGTCTACCATCCTCCCTTGACATCACCGAGCTAACCGAACGCTCTTATCCCTAGTGACTTCAAACAACTCGGAAAATCCACCTTCACTTCCTCTCTCAGCACCATCTATCTTCCCAAAACCTAACTGCCTCTCCACTTCCCACCTCAAAGGCAAGAAACCTCTCGAAGGATCTCCACCCTTTTTAATGCCCTTCCACACCCCACCAAAAGGCAAAACAACCTCCGCCGAAACCACGCATGATCCCCCAAACCATGCTTACTCACCACCAATCTCCTCCACAAAGCCTCGCTTCCGTGAGATACCTCCACGCGACCACTTTCCCAAAGAATGCCTCATTAAACACTTTAAGATTCCTAACCCCAACCCTCCCTCTTGCATTCTAGTACAAACATTATCCCATTTAACCAAATGGAATTTCCCTCCTCGACCGACCTTCCCATAAAAAAATCACTTTCCAATTTTTCGAGTCTATTCCTGGATAGAGGCGGGCATCACAAACAAAGAAAGGAAATAGGTTGGTAAATTTGAAAATGTTCTTGACTAAAACCAACCTGCCCCCCTTGGAAAGCAATTGTTTCTTCCAACCCGCCAAGCGGTGCTCGAACCGCTCTATAACCCGAACCCACATAGCTTTGCTTTTGACCGGGCACCAATGGGAAGACCAAGGTATGAGGAAGGGAGAGTCGCGTCTTGCACCCAAAAAGCCGGCTAAGCTCCCAATGTCGTTCACCACACCTATTGGAATAATCTCACTCTTGAGAATATTTACTCGAGCCCAAACTGCTTGAAAACAGGTAACACCATACGAAGATAACCCAGCTTGAGCCTTCTCTCGCCCAAAAAACCAAAGTGTCATCCGCAAAGAGCAAATGAGATACCTCCAACTCCGACTCCACCCCTTCCCACCTTAAAACCGCTAATAAATCCCCCTGATTGCTTCTGTCCATTAGTTTACTCAAAGCCTCCATCACAAGAATAAACAAAAGCGGAGATAATGGATCACCACGGCGTAGGCCCCGCGAACTATGAAAAATCCAAAAGGTTCCCGTTGACCAAAACAAAAGCGAACCGAAGAGATGCAAAAGTGAATCCACCTCATCCATTTATCCCCAAACCCCATTCTATCCATCATATAGATCACGAAGTCCTAGTTGACATGGTCGTATGCCTTCTCAATATCCAACTTACACAATAGACCAAACACCTTTTTTAGTCTCGTCATCCTGACCTCATTAGCTAGAAGTGATGCATCGAATTTGCCTCTCCTTAACAAAAGCATGTTGAGACTCGAGAGACAATCTTACCTATCACCTTCTTCAACCTCTGAGGGAAGGACCCACGCTAAGAGCTTGTAAAAACCCCGAGCTAGACTAATGGGCCTATAGTCCTTCAAATCCGTCGTGTCTTTCTTCTTCGAATCGGTGAAATGAAAGCAGCATTAAGGCTCTTCTCAAAATGTGGTGGTGTAGAAAAGCGAAAAACCTCATTATGTCCCCTTGACCACCTCCCAACAATGTTGGGAAAAGGCCATAGAAAATCCATCAGGGCCAGGGAGCTTTATCACCACTCATAAGCCTTAACTCGGCCACCACCTCCACCTCGGTGAAAGGGCGCTCCAAAGAATCGAATCCCCTCCTCTAATCTTCCAAAAGTGACCCGTCCAAATTAGGTCTCCCAAGCCTTGATCCTCGTAAAAACCGTTGGTAGAAACCCGTATACCACGCTTAATCTCTTCCACTCTCTTCGACTACACCGTCTATCTTGATTTTAAGATTCAGCCACTCACTTGAATACTAGCCATTATGTGTAAGAACTTTGTATTCTTGTCACCTTCTTTGAGCCACCGAACCCGAGATTTTTGTTTCCATGATCTCTTCATTGATGAGTAAGCGCGTTAACTCTCAACTTTAGCTCATCACGTGCAATCCTCGGCCTCATCCAAGCGGCTGCCTCGCTTTTTCATCCAGCCTACCGATCTCCTCGAAATAGCCTTAATTTTGATGTCCACCGCTCCATAGAGCCCTATTCCACAATTTTAAATCTTCCTTTAATAACTTCAATTTCCTAGCCAACTTGAGCTCGGATCACCAACCACCATGTAAGAATTCCATCTATTCATCACCCAATCCTTGAACCCTCTTCTCTTAACCACATGTTCTCAAATCGAATGGAGATTTCCTTTCGCAAAACCACCACATTCTAGCAAGAAAGGAACATGATCCGAGGAGACTCTAAGCAAACAAGACCGAATCGCACCACCGAAGCTTTCCTCCCAATCCCAGAAATTAGAAATCTATCAATTCTTGAAAATTGATGATGGTCTCCATCCTGAACCAAGTAAATTCTCCTCCACCTAAAGCGAGATCCACCAACTCCATAAGATTAATGAAATCATTGAACTCCATCATCTCCTTAGAAAAGGCTCGCGAGCGAGCACTCATGCGGAAACCTCACTACATTGAAATCTCCACCTAAACACCACTGGAACATCCCATTTAGATTTTGAAGCCTTTAACTCATCCCATAAATGTCTACGATCAGACCACTACAAGGCCCATATACCTCGTGAATACCCATTCTCTCGTCATTTTCCACATTTTTCAACAAACAAGAAACTAAACCGAAAACACCTATAAGAGAATCCACCTTTGATAGCACTCTCTATCCCACATAACCGAACACCCCCCGCCGCCTCTACAAATTCTAAATGTTCCCATTCCACCCATCTCGCTCCCCATACACTATTAATAATCCTAACGTTGACTTTCTCCATTTTGGTTTCTTGAAACAAACTAGATGTGGCTTCCACTTTCTCAATAAACCTTTAATCAAGTTTCTCACTTGAATCATTTAATCCCCGCACATTCCAAGATAAAATTTTAAGATGCATAGCAACCAACTTTTTCCTCCTCCTCCCTCTTCTTCTTGCCCCTTTAACATCTCAAAGTTTAGGCTGCAAAGACAGCTTGCTTAAGCTCCTGCCTTTTTCCCGCGATTTGTTTAAACTCTGCTGCTTTCGCCTCCCGACGATCTCCATTTCTTCTCTATGTCGAGCGAAATCCACAATTTTATCCTCAAAACCCGCGCCCGACGCACCAAGAATTTTCCCAAAGCTCTTTGCTCTCCAGTTGAACCCAAACCGAAATATCATCATCTATTTCTCTCTCTGTCTGTGAGATACGCCATCTCGCACAATTCTTCGTGTCCGATTCATCTGAAGAGGGGTACAAGACACCGTGTATTATTCTCCTCATTTACGCAGTCTTCTAACTGTCGCAAGGCAAACAACAACCATTCTCATTACTCGGATTTTCTCGAAACTGGTGTAGTCTTGCCGGAATTGTTCGGTAATCACTGCACCTTTTCATTGACACTGATTCTCCTATCGAAACCTCTGTCTTCAAACTCATTTGATCTCGCACTTGACGCAGACTTCTATCACCGATCCACTCCAAAAATCCTTTGGTTCCTCTATACGAGAATGCGCCGAGGTAGGGGAAGAGACTCTCGTAGTTGACTCTGACAACATTCCCTTCATCACTTAAGCCTCCCCCAATTCGCTAACTCCCATCGCAGCAGCACCCACGAACTCCATGTCTTCTTTCCACCGCTGCGCGAGGTGCCTCCGACTCAACTTCCTTACTCGGCCTCCATGTGGTCCAAACCTCCAGCCTTTCCTAATTGTATTTCTCTCTAAAACAAAGAACGAAGGATAAGGCCCACTCAAATGTACCCACTCCACCATCAAGGTTTTCAACAACAATCGGATCATCACCACTTGGCCCAACCCAAAATTAGAAGGTCCAACTACATCTATCTGGATCACCCTTGAGCCCCCAAAGAACCCCACCAAGCTTACCCAGATTAAAAACTTGATCTTCATTAACCGAATTGCCCCTAGACTGAATAGGCTTTGTCTTTTCTCAGATGCGTGCCCCAGACTTGCCACCGCTGTACTGTCCCTTGTCTTTAGTCCGTAAAATTGCACCTAAGGCATCTGCATCAACCTCTTTCCCCTTCCTCCCTGCCTCTCTCTCCCATGTAGCGACACCATTTGAGCTACGACCCGATTCAAACTTTGAGTTCGACCGTGCAGCACGTGTTGTCATTCCCCGCAATGCCTGCGATTTTGACTTTCCAAAACCCTTGACTGAGCTTTTCCTGTGAGCGTGAGAACCACTCACCTTCCTCATCCCTACCCCTCCACTCGATATAAATCCCCTCGAAGTATGGTAAGTCGCAGCCTCCACGAGATCGAATTTTGAATATGCTACACCCAACTCAATCCAACGAACACGAGCTCGAAATATTGTTTGAATATCGTGCACCGAATTCTAGCCCATCTCAAGTGCCTCTTCTCTGTAGCTTCGTCGATCGAAATAAAACCCCCACACGACCTACCGATTTCTGAACACCGCATCTCCCCACAAGTGCGGTAACCCCGAGACTCTAACCCAAACAACATCGGCCTCATCATCTTCAAGCATTGCCTTCTTCACTCAACGCGCTAGATGCAAAGTTTCGATTTACCTTCCACTGTTTCGATTCCAGAATACAAGTGGCTTCCTCCTTCGACGGGAATTCAATCAAGAAGTGGTTCCTATTCATTTCTACTACCCTCACTCCCCCAACTATTCTCCAGCTTCGATTGACCCAATCTTGAAATTCCTTAATAAGAAGTCCAGAACTCCTCAGATGTCTACGTAACCCACTGCATCTCAAGAAATCTCGATTCACCTCGCATGACTTTTCCTCCACCTCAAAATTTGCTACCGCGAGATTTTTACTACGAAAGGTGAGCAGACTAGTATTCGACCAAGAAGACATGTTATAAGAAGACATGTTATAAGAATTTGTTACTTTCGTAGTTACTTTTGTAGCTTTAAGGCCTGTTGTTGCATTTTGGTAAAAAGAAAAAAAGATGCATAGGCAAGTGCAGCTACAGTATTATGACTTTTCAAAATTGACCGACTCCAAAAAGGATGGTTATAAAGTAAATTGACTCCAAAAAGGTATGACTTTTCAGAATGCAAGATGAGCTATTGATCAATGATCATGAAAAAAAAAATGCCAACTAGGATATTACTGTAAATCAATTATTCTCCAACTTCGATCTGTGTTGCAGGTACAACTTTGAACTTGGATCAATGTTGCAGGTACAACTTTGATCCTACAAGCCACTTCCGGGACGTTTTGAGTCGATCAAAGTGGATACAAAGAAGTGTTAATGGTGCACCAGGAGGATTTTATCCTCCAGTTTCCATTTCTCGGTTACTAGGATTGTCGAAGATAACCGTAGGAATTGTTTTAGTTTTCAGTGAAAGTGATGTGATGATGGTGATATTTCTAATGTCCATCATCCTCCCTTTATATGTAAAGAATTTGGGCCAGACAGCAAAAGGACCAAGTGTAGACTGTCGAATGCTGACGTTATGGTCAGTAACATAAAAAAGAGGCTTTTAGATACATAATTAATAGTCTGTCTAACAGATCATCTAAAGAGGGAAAGAGAAAGTCTTAGGGTTTTTAGTGACTAGGGTTAGACTTTAGAGCTAGTTCCAAATTGTTGGGGACAAAAGCTTACTAGATTTTTGGTTTTCATTGCCCTGTAATTTCCTCCCCTCTGTAGTCTATACTTGTACTTAATGGAACTTGAACATCTCTTTGAATAAAGATGGCCCTTTTATTTTATATTTTCCTTTTCCTCTCTCAGGCATGTATGCTTTTGTCTTCTTACTTTTTTCCTCTTATCATCTATGCGACCGAATTGAATGACAAAAAAAATCTACCAAAAAGATTTATGTGCCTGATCTACTAAAAAGATTCATGTACCCGACCCATAACACAAGGACAAAGGTTGAGTTAGTTCATTTTAGCTGGATCATAATATGTACTAGTTATGGATGAGATCATCTGCTTCAAGTTCAAGAAAAAAAATCAATTTTAAATACATAGTCATCACCAACATTGAAGAGATTGCAAATAATTCCATACAAATAAATATAAAAAATAAACTATGCGACACTTCAAAAGACCGGTGGATGATGCAGATATTACAGGATTCAATCAAGTATCCCCCACTCGTATGAACTAGAATCCTCTGTAACAACTTGGAAGCTCCCATCCACCATATGGACTAAAAGATGCAAATCACGCTCCTTAAAGTATGGACAAAAAGATGCAAATCATGCTCAGAATGACTGGATTATATCCACGTCTATATATATATGTGTGTGTGTGGTTGGATAATACACTCTTTCATAAACTATCTCTAAAACTTTGACATAAAACAAACAAGCCAGACTGTCGAGTGCTGAAGAATGAAGATATGCGTTTGGCAGCTCTAGAAGCTGCTTCACGTGTCAGACCTAAAACTGCAGAGGAGGGTAGCTCTGGCTCAGGTCATATAGGACTTTCCCCTAGACAAATTCAGGCCATTAGCAAGTTACCACTGGATTCACCAAAAGTGTGGATGGAGATGATCAATGCCCTTGGGTTAGAGCAGTGTATACTAACACTGATATGAATGACAGGGAAGAGATACCTGATGATTCCCTTTGGGATTCCTAGGTGAATAAACACTAACCAACCTCCTAAGCAAAATGTCCAAACATTACTACCTATCGTATTACATTCCTGAAGCATTCACTTTTAAAAGCATTTTCTACTGTTTATGTTAATATACTAGATACTTTGTCGCAAAGCTTCCTACTCAAAAGGTAGAACACATTAACGACAACTTCCCTATACATGTTACCCATTTTTCAGGTCATTTGAAAATTAACTCCTTTTGCCTAAGACAGGGGAACATGATTAATTTTTTTATCCTCCTTTTTGCTACATCACTAGAGAGTTTGTGTGCGTGTGCATGTGATTTGATTTTATAGGATCCTTAACTATAGCATTTTACTTATTGTATACAAAAAACCAAGCTATCTCGTGAAGTTGCAAACCAAGATGTATTCTCTAATCGTTATCCAATAGCTAGTTCTCTAAGTTCAGTAGAGGAGTAACTCTCAGATGTAGTAGTATATAGGAAAATATAGAATAGGCAAAATATAGAGTGTTTACATAATATATAAAAGGAGAAACAAAGACAAGATACATACACACATAAAGCTAAACAACGTAAATTAAAGAACAGTTATTACTATCCCAAGCAAGTTACAAAGTACAAATCTGTTGATGGAATTCCAAAGGCAAAATATAAATCCTTTATTCGAAATTCAGAACGATTTAACCTACCAACCCAGCTGCCATCCGTAGCATTGATTTTCATCACATGAGAAGTAGGATTGGGTTCTAATGTCAAATTTCTTTGTTCGAAATTCACAATGAATAATGTAGGCACGGTGTAAGGGTAATTTAGGCATTGCCTAATTTATCTTGTTCTCACTCTCTTGGTCAAAATATGATTTATTTTGGTATTTTTTAATTAGGATTTTCTGATTAGATTTAGGTGATATTTTTAGTAACTAAATCCTTGCATAAGTGGTTAGTTATTAATGTTATCAAATTAGGAAAGGTAATCTTGTTTGTTTTGCAGCTAAATCTCTTTCCTAGTAGGTTTCTTGTCTTCTTGGTGTTTGCAGGATTTCTTGGAGTCTTGGTTGACAAGTCTTTATAAGAAGATGTGAAGTCGAGGGCATAGCAGCGAGAGATCTGAGGAGTCTTGAGAGAGCTTGAGCGAGAATCAGATCATATTCTATATTAAGAGAGTTTAAATTCAGAAGCTTTGTGTTGTTGAAGCGTGAGGAGAATTCAAACAAATCATACAAGTCATTCTCGCATTCGGTCTGCTGCTTCTTTGAAAATCTTCGAGAACACGCTTGTGTTTCCTGAAGGTTTTGTTTTTGTGCTTCCAGTTTTTGTTGTTGATCTTGGAAGCTGTTTTTAGTCTTTGATTATTTTCTTCCCACGTTTGGTCTGATAGTTTATGTGGGTTTTGTAATCTCCAAGATTCTATATCTTGTGAGATTTTTTGTAACTGTTAAGGTTCAAAAAGCAGTTTTGAGTTTAATATAATTTGTTGCCTTGAGGCTTGATCTACAAGATTGATTCTTGTAGATTGTTTTTGTGTGATTTTCTGTCTTACAAAGTCTGTTAGATTTCAAATCACAAAACAATACTTCCGCTGCTATTTTCTGAGACACATTTTCAGTTCACAGTGTTACTGTCATTGTTGCAACATTCACTGCAACATTGGCAGTAACATCGCTCCATATTGAGTTTCCGTGATATCACGTTCTTTCACACGGTGTAGAAGAAAAGCTAATGAAAATCGTGAATGGGTTTGCAAACCCCTTTTCACCGAGAAAAGAATACAAATAACTATCAAAAACTCCTTCAGAGATGTGTGCTTCATAGTAAACATAAATCAACTGAACAACATGGCTTTCATTATTTATTGGATGTAAATCAATCTAGATTGTTAAGGCATAATCCAAATAAAAACCTTTCCAAATGGGAGACTTTGTTTTCACATTAAATAAACAGACTATTGAACAATTGGGTCCTCTCGGTTCACGAAACAATCCTACTAAAACCGAAGAGGAGCGATATGAAATGAGATAGTTCAACACGCCTTTCAAAAAATAAAAACCAAACCATTCAAGACACCACCTTCAACCAAACCCAAAACCATTATAGCTAGAGTTTTAACAAAGAACTACAAGTTTAACAACATTGGCCACCAAGGTAACAACAATGCTATTGATCCAATCATAAGCCTTCTTTAAATCTTTCTACCCTTTCTCAATATCCTCGAGAACCTCACTGGCCACCAAGGTAACAACACAACCCCCCCTAAGACACTATGAACTTCAGAAATTGTATCCCTCAACACCAATCTCAACCTTATTGACAAAACCTTGGTGATAATCTTGTACATATGCTAGTAACGAAGTAATATGAAATCACAGCGAACAAATAGCAAATCGGTGATTAGTAATGAATTACCTTGAGTTTTTTTGAATAGCAACTGGTTCGAATGAGCAGGTGATGCTTCACGAGCGCACAAAGAGAGAGACAAAGTAACAGAGACAAATTTGGGGATACTTCCTTCGCAATTTGAGAAAATCAACAAGTTAAAAATTAGGGCACAAATCAAGCGAGAAAGCGAGAGGGCGACCTAAGGAATTCCTAAGCAGCCACTGGAAGGGGATTGCGCTGGAAGGGATTGCACGATGAGAGAATACGAGCCCTAGCAGAAAAGCGAAAATCAAAAATAGATAGAGAGATATACTGAGTCGGTGTCTATGTGAAGGCGGGAAACATTCGCGGGAAGCTGAAAACAGTGGGGGTAAAAATAGAGCGTATAAGGAAAACTTGTAATCGGGACCAACGTCAAAACATTTAGGACGGAAAAATATTATTGGGAAGGGCAGTCAAAAAAGATGCCAATTAGGGCAAGTCCAATGGTAGGGGTCAAAACCAAATTTTGATACCTATATAAAAGCATTAGGTTCTCCAATGGTTAAAATAAAATGTATCAAAATTAGGTATGGTACTAGGGAAGGTATCAAATTTGATACCTCCCTTAGTACCTCACCTAATTTTAATACCCTTCATTTTGATACCTATGGTTGGAGATATCATTTAATACTTATGAATAATAACCAATAGGTATCAAAATTTGGTTTTGATACATATAAACAAGTACCACCATTGGACTTGCTCTTACGAAGCATTTGTCTTTAACTCTCCCTTACCAAAAAATATTACTCCCTCCGTCCCTAAATAATCATTCTAGTTGACCCGGCGTACAGTTTAAGAAAAAACAATTAACTTGATTATTTACATTGGTTTAATGTGTAAGTTCCTTTAAAGCTCATGTGTATGTGGCACATAATTAAAATATAGTGAAAAAGTAATGGTAAAGTGGTAAAAGTGATGTTCTAAAAAAGTAAATTTCAAGCTGAATAATTATTTTGGGACGGATGAAAAAGAAAAGAATGACGATAATTTAGAGACGGATGGAGTAGTTGGGATCGTTTTTTTGGCCTTTCCAAATAAAAGGGTTCACATCAATTTCTAACTAACGAGAGACATGTGTCATATATTTGAAATAAATTTATGTTTGTTTGAAAAGTTTTTTTTAGATAAAAGACTTTGTTAATTATTATTAATAATATATATATATATATATATATATATATATATATATATATATATATATATATATATATATTATATTGCTTAGAAATTGATGGATACAAAATTATTATTATTATTATCAATAAAAGAAAATGTATCTACCATTGATTGAAAATTGATGTTAGCTTTAATTGATTTTGATGTATGGATGCTTGATTTGGTATGGCCACCTAGATTAAATTTTCTATATACCAATTGCTAGAATATTATTCATGCCGTAATTGTTGTGGATTTATATTTATGAGTAGCAACTAATGATTAAATCATTAGAATAACACAATTCGGGAATAATTTAATCGAGCTTATGAATTCAATATATTGTCTATCCTAGTGTCCTAAATCTTAATGCTTTTAACGAATTAAATCTAGAGATCGTGTTCTAGGTTGTTTGATTAAAAAGATTCAATTGGAGAGTTTGTTTCAATTCATTGCGCTCAAGGAATAATTCAGGTTAATAGAGCTTGTTGTTAATTCAAGGGTAGAAATTATAGGAGTGGGTAAAAAGAAGAAAACGTTACATTGATCTTGATTTAATCAGTGTCGGGGGGTAACTGAACTGAGAACTGAAAACTTTCTCTTATATTGCAATCGAATTTTTGTTATTTTCGTGTTGGTTGATTTTGTTTTGAAGTAGTGAATTAATTTAGTTTAATTGAAGTCTAGCCACCCCATTTTTCTTCGTTTGCAAAATAATTGATACTAGAGGCACATATAAAATCATCCGCTCTCCGTGGGATCGACCTTTACTTGCCGCTGCTACTAGTTAATTAGTTGTTGTAGGGAAGAAAAAAAATATCAATTTTGCATGCCTCGATAGCACGATCAATGTCTTTAAACCTTTTTTCTCTTTCTCTCTCTCTTTCTCCTTGCATTTCACCGTTTCTCTTTCCTCATCTCTTTCTCCTTGTCTACGCACGTTTAGGTACAATTAGTTCATTTATGATGGTCTATTTAACACACAGTCTACTGGGTTAGGAGGAAACCTGTTCTCAAGCACTCCATCGTTGCTACCAACAAGCAACACTGGTTTCAATCAGACAACACCCTCTCTCTCAACGCCTTTTCAATCAGCTCAACCCAGTTTTTGTTTGTGAAATTTTTCACTTTAGTGCAAGTATTTTGTATGTGGAATTCCTGGGAGTTGAAAAAAGATCATCCAAAACATCTGAAGCCCTACATGCAAAACATTCGACACCCACATCCGACGCCCCACATCCACCATTTGACGTTTGCATATAGTTGTGCAAATCGATAGGATGTGTGAGTTTCACTAGTATTTCCATTCTTAGTTCTTCAGGCGACAGTGAACGTGTTATCTTTCTTCACGTTCTATTGGAGTGAATTCATAATTATTGTTTATTTATTTATTTTGTCTCCGCTCTTGTTTTGGAAGCCAACAAAGAAGCTCTGTGATTCCATTGGCTTTAAGTTTTATTTGATGATCAGTAAAATATACCAAGTATTTGTTAGAGAATCCTAACTTTGTTAGTGTTATTTTGTAATTAGTTTCGTCTTGACCCACTATTGCCTTTGACAATTTTTCATCTTTCTTTATTGATAGATTAAGAATAAGGATTGCAAAAAGGTTTCTAGTAGCGAAGAAACTATAATTTACGTCAAATGAGGATTGGAAAAAGGCTTCTAGTAGCGAAGAAGCTATAATTTACGTCAAACCGGGAGATGAAATCTTTCATAAGGTTTATTTTCTCTATTATAACACTATATTAAAACTTTTATCGCTTTTCTCTTTAGTCTTCTTTCAAGAGCAGGTTTAGTTAATGGTGACAGTTATTTGTCCACTTTCCTAAGTCTATAGGTTTCGTTCAGCATGAGAGAGAAGACGATGACTTGATAGGCATTTTAGGAAGAAATTAATGAAAATAGACTTATGTGGTTGGGAAAAAATTTAGGTAACGGACCTACCAGCAATTATTCCAAACATAAAGATGGGTGATAACCGGGCTGGTCCCATGCAATGATATTATAATTGGAAAAGTCACATATATTTGTTTTCAACCGCTAAAGTACACTTTTGTGATAAAATAACGAAGATACCCTTAATGAACAATAAACGCGGGCACATAGCGCACACAAAGTCACTGCCCAAATTTGGGCATCAGCATGAAAACATTGGGTATCGAAATGCACAAATGAAATCTGTCAAAAATTAGGTGTCGAAATTCAAAAAGTCACTGCCCAATTTAGGCATTGGAATGAAAACATTGGGCGTCGAATTACACAATTGAAATCTGTCAAAATTTGGGCGTCGAAATTCAAAAGGCCACTATCCAATTTGGTCATCGAAATGCACAATTGAAAATCTATCAAAATTTGGGCATCGAAATTCAAAAAGTCACTGTCAAATTTGGGCATTAGAATGAAAACACTAGGTATCGAAATGCACAATTGAACACTGCCACCAAATATCAACATATTTAGGTCTTGTAATGGACAAAATTGGTGTCGAATAAATAAATTAAACACTACCACCAAATATCAACAAAGTTGGGCATTGAAATGGACAAAATTGAACATTGTCACCAAATATCAACATAGTTGGAAATCGTAATTGAGAAAATTGGCGTCAGATGAATAAATTAAACACTACCACCAAATATCAACAAAGTTGGGCATCGAAATGGACGAAATTGGACACTACCACCAAATATCAACATAGTTGGACATCGAAATTGACAAAATTTGCGTTAGAATGAAAGAATTAAATACTGCCACCAAATATCAACAAAGGTGGGTATCGAAATGAACAAAATTGGCGTTGAAATGAATAAACTAAACACTACCCCCAAATATGTGTATAAAAATTAGGCATTGGAAAACTTTCGAAGTCCAAAACATTGTTTAAACATCATATTTTGGCCTTAAATCGAAGAAGTTACGGGGTAAACATCGTGTGACGTGTAGATCTCGTCGAGAGCTTCGATTTGATATGGGGTGGGTCATGTGGTTCATCCATAATCAAAAGTTATAGAAAAAATGGTCGAAAAAGATAAAAAGATGTCGGGAATGGAGAAAAGAGAGATGTAGATCAAGTTGGAGGAAGAAAAGAAAGAGAGTGTGACAGTGAGATGAGAAATAAGTAGTAGGAGGAAGAAGAATCCGTACTGGAACAGTGGAATCAACATAAAGAGTCGATTTGGAGCAGTTCCTTTTGTGATCAAAATCAAAATGTTTCCAATTGTAATACACAAAGAAGAGAAAATGAACAATCCATGGTTTTATCATAACATGATTTTCAAGCAGCCTCTTAATCGGAGTTTTTATTGGGATACTACAGAGATGAAGAGAAAGTGCAGAAGAGATAAAAAGAAACTAAACAAATTTGAATTCGACATAGGTTGAAAGAGAGAATGACAGAGAAGAATGTATTTTTTGAACAAAATTTTGAAAAAACATTTTACTAGTTGAATAAAAAAATAAAAGAGTAGAGCGGTTACAATTTTACAAAAATAAACCGGCTGATAATTATTCCCATAAAGATCGTACAACACTTAACAAAAGATATCCAGGCCCAAGACCAGAAAATCCAGCCCAGGTCTACAAAAAATTTGCCTCCTATCTTGTCTTCTGTTAGAGAACAAATATATTTTCCAATGTGAAAATGAGATAAAAAACGATCAGAAATGTCCAAGGAAAACACTGGCATAGCCAAAATCAGAAGCCATGCCATCATATTGGCAAAACAGGAACTGATAATGGATTGTTATGACATTCTATGAAATCTTGCATTCTGGAGCCAGGCCTTCGGGAAATCTGTACACGTCCGCACAGTAATTGTATACCCTATGGTACTTTTGCACCCACTTCAACTTCCTCGTGGCTGCAGTATTAAGCTTTTCTCTAAACCATGGTTCGCTAGAAGTGTTGAATTTGCATGAAGATTGTCCTGAGGACCAAATGCAGGCTTCGGCACTGAAGTTTCGATATGAAGCTGTGAAGGGAGCCCGACTCCAATCTGTCTTCACGCTCCCACCCTGGGTAGCCCATTCTTCAGCATTCCATAAACTAGAGTATATTCTCATCGGTTGGTCCTTTGGAAATGGAACACCAATTGATTCCGAATTCTTAAACTCTCTAATAGGCGTTCCATCCACATAAAATCTGAAAAGGAGAGCAGGAAAAAGATTATATCTTTAAATTTGGACAAGGAGAGAAAAAATCGTGCTTTTGTATTGAACATTTTTCCAATTTTTATTGTACTCACAAGATGCGGTTGGGGTTCCAAATGATGGTATAGGTGTGGAAATCGGATGTGGGATCGAACCATAGGAAGAATTGCTGCTCCCTATTACCCTTGCCTTGGCTAAACACATTGGTGTGCAGAGTGTAAGGATAACCACTTGAATTCCCCAGAAATTCGAAATCTATCTCATCATGGGCCGATCCTTCTGATGAAAACTTCAATGTACCGAACAAGAGCTCATATTAGTAAAAGATAACCTGAAATGGGGAACTAGAAAATGTGGAGTGGTGTGAATATTTTGGAGGGCTTTTACATAGTAGGCAGTAACGGTTCCAGCAGAATTTCCAGCAACAAGTTTGATTTGCATGTCAATTTTCCCGAACAGAAATTCATCTCTTGATTGGAATCCCGAGCCAGAGCGTTTGTCAAGGGAAAGAGTGAGAAGCTCTCCATCCTCGAGTATCTGGGCACGATCATCGCCCCATGTGATGTTAAAATAACGGTCAAAGGTACCATTTGTGAGAACCCTTCCATCACGAAAGCAATGTCATTTAGCAAAAATCACGATGTGAAGGCCACAGAAGTCTTATCCTGGTAAAAGAATCCTAAACCAATATTGCTAAGAGTAGTTAACACACCTGGTTTCCTGGTTGAACCAATTCGGAGTACCTAAAAAGGGCTGCGTGACTTCTATGTTATGGCGTACAGGTACAACTCTTCGGCTTTGAGATATGTAGATGTCCACCTATTCAACCAACACCGTGCCCCTCAGTTATCTCAAATGTACTAAAGGAAACAGAGTTATGTGTTTGACGAAATGATAAATTACATTAAATTAATAACAAAAAGAGATGGAGAAGAAGGGTAGACCTTGTAGAGGAGGAAAATAGTGAAGGAAAGAAAAGCGAAGAAGGGAACACACGAAGGGATCAAGATGCGATAACGAGCAATATTTGAGTGTCTGGATGAATGGTATGCCATTGCAGGACATGTTTGTGATGGGCAACACTCTCTGTATGATCATATTTCTCTGTATGTCCTTCTCTTTCTCTGTTTCTCTCTTTCCTGGGGTTCTCCTCTCTCTCCTGTCTATCCAAGGGTGTGTTGTTTTTGGGTTCCAAGTTGCCAATTACCAACCACCTGGAAAGGCCACAGCCTTGTCCATTCCACTTCTTACTCTTCTGGACCAATGTCCATGAATCTTGGACTTCTTCCAACCGATTCTTTTGTTTTCTTTTTCTTTCTTTTTCCGAATCATGCAACAAAGTTTTGATGTTCAAATTCAAGTCGGTCGAATATCCAATTATCAACTAAAGTAATAGTAGTATTTTTTATATGTGATCCTCTAAATTATGTACGGAATCGACATTATATTATTACTAGTATCATCTAGTTAATTACTCACTCCGTCCGGGCAAAGAGTCCGCATTTGAAAGTCATACGAAGAAAATGGCATTTTTGGTAGTCCATTAGTAATAAATGACACGTTTATGTATTAGTTTTTTAAAGTAGACTCTTTAAGTAAAACATCTCAAAATGAAATAGTAGACTATTTGTCAAGAACAAAGGAAATACTTTAGATTTAAAGACTAGATTCATTTAAACTTCTTCTTTGGATATGGTTTGATGTCGTAGATTTACGATTATAACGTGTTCACAAGGGGTTTAGGGATTATGGTTGTCTATTAGTACGACAAATAATGTATTTTGCCCCAATTTGCAACATGTTTTGAGTTGTACATTAAGTTTTATTATATTGGAGGGTTTAATATTTGTTGAGAGCATTGCTAGCTTAAAGATATACCAACCTATTAAGTAAGAAAGATACCCCATTGCTATAGTCTATAGATTGATATTCAAAATTGATGGATGGAAGGACTCTGGTGTTCCTCATTCACAGATGACTACATATAGTAAGTATTCCAACACTAAATATCCTTAGCTACTGATGAGCTCGACACGAGCTAGGTGCATGTGCCTTCACGTGATAGTCACATGGGATACAAGTGGGATACAAGGACTAGGATAAAGGTCACCCGAGCAGGATAACCTGGGTTGAGCACTCCACATCCTTCCCGACCAGGAATCCTTCGGCAGATCTGTCGGAGCAGGGAGCAAGGATGCCCAAATAAACAGACACTCATCCTGAACACAACTACTTGAAAACTCTCAAGTCCGAGATTTCAACCACGACCCCGTCAGTTACGCGGTCAACCCGTACTTATTGCCATAAAAGCCTAAGATTTCTCTATAATAACTACTCAACCCGAATTTCACTCACAAAGGGCTATATATATACATTACAATGCTTCATTTGAGAGGCACACTCACTTTACACATCGAAACTCTATCAGTTTGCTTTCAAGCTTAAAACTTAATCTCACGCCTGAGGGGTTTCGCGAGGCCCTACCTTGCTCTCCTTCTAAGGTATTCTTCTTTTGACAGGGTTTAACCAAGATCCAACCTTAGCCCAGATATCCTACAAACCGTAAGGAGCGACCCAATACCAAATTGTGTAGCATCAGCTACGAATTATTGTTGTTCTTTTGCGTCAATTTCAACTTTGTAGTAGGATGGATTTTTTAATTTTTTGGTAGTAAGATGGTCATCTCTGGTAAGTAGGTTGTTAAGAATGGGATGACTCGATTAACTAGGCAACAGGCCCCCCCGCGGTACTGACTATTCGGGTTTTGGACATGTGCATCGCAAATTATAGGCTTGGGCGATCGCTCAGTGTTTTGACTGAGCGACCGCTTGATCAAGATTCCTTCGAGCCGTGCTCTTGATTTTTGCGCCGGTGCTTGTTGAGCGACCGCCAACCCCGCTTTTAGGTTTTGCCGCTTTTTTGTCATTTTAAGGGTTTCATGGTTTCTATTGTATCCATATAAATAGTTGTATACCTATAACGTTTGAAGGAGAGTCTCTAATAAAATTTCGACAGTTCGTTGACCCCAATCTCTCTCTTCTTTGTGATTGATCCTATTATACTTTGTTAATTTGTTTGCTAGTCTTCCGCTATGCAAAACATAGGTCTAGGTGAGCTAGCTGAGCCAACTCAACTAGACTCGAATGAGCTCGATCAGCTCAATTCGACAACCTAAGAGATCTAGTTGAGCCAAGCTTGTGAGATTCCAGCCCGAGCTTAGTTGTGCTCGACTTGTGTGGTTCATGAGTTAGCTAGAGTAAGGCTGCCCTAGTTTGGGATCGACCTTCAACCATCGTAGGAAAGAGAGAGAGATGACGACATTTTGAGTTGTACGAAATCATTTAAGAAGATGAAGGGTTGAACTCTGCGGACTCATGTAAAGACTAGGGGTTTAGGATGTTTCTAGTGCTGGTTTTTATTGTCTTAAGTTATATATATATGTCATATGATTTAGAAGCTGGATGTGGGGGTTAAAAAGATAATTTGAACTCGTGATTACAGCAAGAATCCGAAGAAACCTTTTTCTTTTCAATAACTTTTCTGAGGAATCAACGGCGACGACCAACTGTTCTACTAATACTTCGATTCATTCTTGTAAGCCTTTTTCCTAAAGGTACCATTTTCTTATAGATCTAGGGTGATTCGACCAACAAGTTAATCGTTAGGGATTACAAAGTTAAAGTGCTTCATAAAACCTTTAGATGTGCATATTCATTAAGCAGTCCGAAAGCTTCTTAGTACCCTGTAGTTAACAGAGTAGCGCTGAAAAAGTCGTCTGATGAAGTATAAGAGGTACCTAGCAACAAACGTTTTGCTTCTGTAGTTCAAGAAATAAAGTAGATGAGACAGTCTTGTGTTCGTCTTTCTGAAGAACAGGATTGGCTTTTTTTTTCTTCATAAATTCTTATTACTCACTCTTATTGCTTGATAGTAACAAATGTTACATTGATTACAATTAAAGAATAATGTGGCAAAAATTTAAATGAAAATAATTTTGGAAATAATTTAGGACATGCTGCATTCCGGAGGAAATCCTTGAGGAAACCTTTTTGAATCCGTGCAGTAGTTGTATATCATGTAGTTCTGTTGCACCCGCTTCAAGCTATCCTGCCTAGTGGAATCCAACTCTTCTGAGAGCCATGATGCCCCATTGCTTGCACTACCACACGAGGATGACCCTGAAGACCAAACACAAGCTTCCGCATTGAAGTTCCTGTAGGATGCAGTAAAAGGAGCTTGAGTCCAGTCGGTTTTCACAAGTCCACCCCTCGTAGCCCAGTCATCAGCATTCCATAAGCTAGAGTATATCCTCATCGGCTGGTTCTTGGGGTAAGACACACCTACGGACTCTGGGTTCTTGTACTCCCTAATGGGCGTTCCATCTACTGAAAATCTGAAATGGAAAGTGAAAAGCGAGTTGATTAGATTATGTAATATGGAAATTCAATTTAAGAGACGTTTTTTGTCTAGGCGCTTACATTATGCGATTGGGGTTCCATAGGATGGAATAGGTGTGAAAATCAGCAGTTGGGTCGAACCATAGGTGGAATTGCTGCTCTCGGTTACCCTTTCCTTGGCTGAACACATTAGTATGAAGAGTGTATGGATCCCCACTCAAGTTTCCCAGAAATTCAAAGTCTATCTCATCGTGGGCTGAGCCTTGCGAGGACAACTGCAATGACACAATAGAAAATAATTATTTCGAGCACATGTTGCAAAAGCTAATGGTAAAACCTAGTAAGAGTTGCAAGAATAAGTTAGATACAAAATGAAAGGGAAGGGCTTACATAGTAGGCAGTAACGGTGCCAGCAGAGTTGCCAGGGACAAGTTTGAGCTGCATATCAATTTTGCCAAACAAGTACTCGTTTCGGGATTGGAAGCCAGATCCCGAGGATTTGTCAAGTGAGAGAGTGAGAAGGTGACCGTTGTTGAGTATCTTACCACGACCATCTCCCCATGTGACGTCAACGTCCTGGTACAAATTACCAGCAACCAAAACGGCTAAACTACCAACAAGAGATACAAGTAGCAAGAGATTTGAAAGACTTGAAGAAGAAGTCATTGTTTTGTTTATCAAAGCAGATTTGTATGCGTGAAGAAGAGAGTTGTTGTTTTTGGTGAAGTGAGAGTGTAATATTTGACAGATATATATAGGTATGGAGTGGGCAGACGTGAAGGGTAAAGCGGGAAGGTGCATAGGAAGATGAGAGATTGAGAGTAGGTGAAAAAAATTGGGCTGTCAATAGCTGGATGCTGAATTGTTCTACATATACTAGAAGCTTCGTTATTAGACAAACTGAAGTGCTGGGCACCGTCACTGGGTGGATACTGGATACTGCTGATACTGGTGAGCGGTGGGTGAGCGGTGGGTGAGCCACGGTTCACGAAACGCGGTTTGTGGGGAAATTGCTTTAAGCCTTTTAAGAGAAATGGCATTGGCATGGAGCGTGCTCTGTCCCCCATCGCCAAATTGTGTGCTCGTAATCAGTTATTCTCCGCCGTCCGTCCCAAAAATACAAAAAATAGTTTCATTTCACAAGTTATTCCTTTATTATTATTATTATTATTATTTGTTTGTACCTTTTAAAATTGGTTTTAAAAAAAATTGCATATTACATTAATATTCACAATAAAGACAATTGATTTTCCTTAATCCTTGTGCCACATTAAACATGGCAATCATTTGGGAACAAATGAGTACTTTTTTGTTTTTAAGAAAGAGTCCATCATTCATTTTCAGACGATTTCAAAGATGTATAATTTATAATTTTTCTTTCTTTTAGAAGTTATATTTATAATTTTACTTTTTATTTGATTCTCACTTCAATTGGTAGATTCCACTCTCACATGGTTCTGGAAAACACACATTCATGGAGTAATATTTATAAAAGAGATGTTATTTCCACTATAATTTTTATTTATCCACTACATAATTAATTATTACAAGAAATAAATACATATTTGAACAAAATAAACCTTAAACACTTGCACATATTAAATTGAAAAACAATATTCATTTCCTAATTACCTTTCAACATATATCTTTTTACTCAAAAAAAAAAAAAACTATTAAAAAAAATGATATTTGATTACCGTTCACATGAACAATATAATTATTTATTTATTTTTAAATGTTTAACCAATAAAAATCAAGTCATGTTACATAATAAAAAACTACTACATCCGTCCCAAAATTATTGGCTTTCTTTTCTTTTTTGTCTATCGTAAAAAAATTATATTTTCTGTAACTTTCTTTTTAAAACAACATTTTTATCATTATATCATAATTTTTCTTTCAATATTAATTATAGGTCACGTGCATATGAGTTTTAAATGAAATTACACACTATATACATAATGTGTCGGATCAAATAAGACAATAATTTTGAAATAGATGGTGTAATATTTTAAGGATTTTTCGCTCCACCAAATTTTGAGAAAACATGAGATCGTTATTTATTGATTCGGACCGTCACATGAACTCTTATTAGACTAAGGGCTCGTTTGTTGTGGATGGGCTTATGGTGATAGCTTAAGTTCGATGGTGAATGGCTTTGATCGATTGACGATAACTGCTTGTTACAGATGTTGAAAAGCTGTTTATGAGTTGTTATATTTTTTTGTTAAAAAAAAAACTTCAAAATTAGTATTCATATTCTTATGTATATTTCATAAAAAGATGAAATGAGGATAATCAAATATTTATTAATAAATAGTTGTCTTCATCTTTTAAAAAAAAACCAAAAAAGCTCAAAATTTTGGCTTTTTGGCTTTGGCTTTTCCATGCATAAAGGGTGTTGTACCTCACTTATTGGCTTTTGGCTTATAAGCTGAAACAAACACTCTAAATATGAAGCCAAAAGCCAAAAGTCACTTCAAATAAGCTGCAACAAACGAGCACTAAAGCCATGTAAATTTGTTCCAATCACCGTTTCTCATTGCAAATGAAAATGTTTGAGTTCGTTTCTTTAATTTTCCTTTTTCGCTTTTGAGTTTTGAGGGCTTTAATTTTCTTTCTAAGAAATTAAACCTCATCGAGTTCTTTGATGGTCTGTTTCACTATACCAATTCAATGGTATGAAAATGGAATTGGAGTAAAGAATTTCATTTATGTTGTTTGGATGCTAAAATGGGGGATAAAATTGAAATTGAATTATAATATTGCCAGACCCGATTCCATAAAACCAATTGGGCGGTACTTAATACAACAGATTCACTTTACTTAATACAATTCTTTTTCCAATAAAATTCTCATGGGTAATGCTTTTGTCACTCTTATTTTGCATCAAATATGAGTACTCTGTGATGTGGTACACTCTCATTGGCTGGAGTGTTGTGACCCACAAAATGTCCAACCAATGAGAGTATGTCACATCATAGAGTACCCAATTTTGGTACAAAATGAGAGTGGCCCTAGCATTGCCCAATTCCTATAATTACTCTTAGAGCATCTCCAATGTATAATATTTATATACATCTTCTTAGCTGAGTCTCACTATTATCTACACAATTTTATCTTCTTATTCAATTTAAATATATATATATATATATATATATATATATATATTTCATTTTTAATCTTCTTGCACATCTTCTTATTTGATCCTATTAAAAAAATCAATTTGACCCCCAACCGGTCACACACAAATACATAGGAAGATTCTTTATTCTTCTTCTTATGTGAGAAGAAAATTTCTTCCATCTCCTACATGAATTGTATATGAATGCATCTCCCATTGTATAATATCTCTTCTTAATAGGAAGAGCACCTAGGTCCTTATTAAATTAAAAGTAGTAAATTCTGGTACATTCATTTATAATTTTCTAGAAAATACCCCACCATGATATCATCTTATCAGATTGCTCTTTTTTAAAATTTAATTATGTTTATTATACAAACTAGTGATGCTCTTATGCATTGCACGGTTTGTACACTAGTATAAAATTATATACTCTATTAAAGTTGAAGAATATACAATTAAAAAGTTTAATATGAAAAAATAAAAAACATTATAAAAAGTAAAATTAAAAATAGATCACATAAATTTAAAAAAGTAATTATAAATTTATTTAGATGTATTTCCTTATTCAGAAAGGAAGGATTGAATGAAATTCAACTATCTTTGTCATTCGTTAAGTCAACAATTGATAGTAGACATATGCCTCTAAATAAAAAAATTTGATAGAAATAATAGTTTTCGATATTTCCTACTAATGTAATAGCTATAAAAAAACATTGGTTATTGAAAATATAAACATATAAAAATATATTTTATATCCTCACATTCTCTTCATTCTTTATACATCGTTCTTCTTCTTCTTCATTTTGTGTTTGTGTGTATGATTCAAAATAAATTTACTTTTGTGTTTGTGCTACTGTGCATATATTGTTTGAAGATCTAAATAGAAATTTGTTCGTTTTTCAATACCCTTTTTTGAAACTCGATGCATCAATTTTGAATCACAGTGCATCATTTGTAAATTGTGATGCATCGACTTAGATGTGAGATGTAAGTAAGATGCATTAATTTTGAATCACACGTTGATTGTGTACATGAAAGAAGAAAGATGCAGGTTTGGTACATTATGATTTAAGGCGCGATGCATAAATTAGATTATGTGATCATTTAAATTGATGAATTGATTAAGTGATCCATAATGTGCATTTTTCGGTTCATTAAGAGTCGTAGTCTTTTCGCTCTAAAAGTGTCCTTTTTAGTTAAAAAAAAAACATAAAAAAAACTGTAGCGGTTGAAAATTTTACATAGTGGACGGACCCGAATTTCTCCCTAAAACAAACAACAACAAAAAGGACAAAAAAATACTCAAAATTTCACGTTACACAAAATTTTCAATTGATTTCATCCAAATTATTATTAATTTACTGAACAACAAATATTACTCCAATTAAACCAAACTGGCCAAAAACAAATCTCAAGCACTTGTCATATAAATAAAGAGCTTCTCACTCTCTAACCTAAAAACCTCACCCCCACTCACTCTAACCTATATACATATCGCATCACTCTCACTCTTTCTCAATTAAGTCGTCTAAAAGGTCATTTTTCTTATTTTTATAGCATTAAACCTAGGAAATTCTTCCGGTGAACATGAGACAATGACTCTTCATCTCTTCAAACACTTCGTTTCAAAAATTCATCCGCCGACTTTCCCCAACCAAAATAGAATTAGATTAAACCATTTTGTAGCAAGGTGCGTTAGATTTTTTTAATAAAGTATCAACTTTGTATTTCACTTTTTTTTTAAATCTTAGAGCTTAATTTTACTCAGTGAACTGAAACAAAAAGGCTTATAATAAGATCCAAGTATTTATGTTTCTTTACCTAATTATTTTTTTTTAATACGGTTTAAATAAGTTGAGACTTTTTTATATTTTCAGTATTTAGCGTTATACCCAAAAAAAAAATTTATATATTTTGAGTATAGAAAAAATATAGATTTCGATTTTTTAGATTTATATTTTGAAGATCTATTTTTTAAACATTTTTATAATTAAAATACATCTATTTTAAATCACTTGTATCTAATATAGTTGTTCACTTCAAAATTAGTCTCTTTGTAGTCACTAATTTATTTGTTTTTCATTTCTACATTTCAAATTTCTTTGATTTAATTAGATTTTATTTATAAATGTTAATTATTCTGATTTGATAAAACCAAAATTGAGAAATTTGTAGTCACGGTGCATATTAATAAATAAATATAAATATATATTGGTTACCAATAAATCTGTATCAGTTTGAAGATCATTAAATTGTATTAAATTTAGCACATACACTTGAACATGAAGTTTATTAAATTATCGTAAGTTATTCCTTAAATCTTTAATCCTAGGCATTGTAGATGTTTAAGCTATTTATTGATTACAAAGGTACCTTGAGAATTTAATAATTTCGCATATATAACTGTTTTCAGTTTATTGTAGCTCCATGATCTCTAGAAAAAAAGAGAGGACCAAGTACCTGAGATCCTAAGCAATCAAAATAAAAAGAATACTTACAGGTTGGAAAGATATCTTTACATTGTAAAATATACATTTTGCACGAAAAACCATTGAGTTATCTAGGCTTACCCTTGATCTGGCTGATGTCTCTAAACAAGATGAGAGAGGGAGACATTTTATATAGATTTCTTCTATATTAGTGTGTTATCCTCAGTTGTTTTTAGCAATGATATTCATCAAACAAAATTGTAACAAATTTTTATAGTGGTTTTATCTTTGAAAACTGCTCGAGAAGAGAAAAACTAAGAAACTGTCTAACTCCCTTAGGCGTCCAATTACAGCCGAAGAAATTAATCTTCAATGATAATCTATGTAATTGTTTCGATAATTTATTCATTTATCATTTAATTGATAAGCGATTATTAAATTCAACAATTGAAATAAATAATTATTTATTAGCTCATTGAAATTTCAATATAGTTAAAAAATCATAACTATTTTTTATATTGCCGGATGTGAATGAGGTTGAAATAGTTTGGTATATATGGTTGTCAATTGTCTCAAGTCAAAAAGAGAATGTCAAAAGTTTTCAGATTTATTTATCTAATTAATTTTGATTACAAATTCGTTTCATTTCCCAATGCATTAATGACACATATACAATGTAGAAGTGTTGTCATTTTTGGAAAGTGCATTTTGGCGGGAACTTTCCAAAAATCGCACCTCTTTATATATGTATAGATATGGGCTTAAATTGTAATTTGATCACCATACTTTTTCATTTTTTTGTAATAAAGTGACTCTACTTTTTTGCAGAAACTCAAAAATACCTTTAGGCTTAAATCACAATTTGGTTACCATACTTTCCAACTTTTTGCGATAAGGTGACTACAAAAAAAAAAAATAGTTTAATCATTGTACTTGGCAATATATAACACGTTCATCACTCTATCGAATATTTTGGATTGACAACTTAAAACAATTATAGAAACCTGAAAATACCCTTGTCTACATTATCAACTATTTTTTAACCATGACAACACTCATCGCTCCAATGTCAACAATATCAGCAAAGATACTCAGAGGGGCCACATGAGTCAAGCTTGGAATAGAATTTAAACCTAATTAAAAATAAAAACAACCTCAAATGAACATAAATTTGGGGGGAAAGTTCATAGTCAAACTCGATGATTGAGGGTTGATTTGATTGGGGGAGAGATTGAAGATGAAGGCTAATGTTGATGAGGACATCCCCGACAACGTCAACAACTCAACACCAATGCCGACAACTGTTGGACCACTCACAAGAGCTAGAGCCAAGAAAATCTGTGAAGAAGTCAATGGCATGGTTCGTGAGACAATGGAGATGGAAGCACGAGCAATGAGCCATGTAGAGAAGACCCCAAAGGGTCAAAGGAAGCTGGTGAACGTGATTCAAGTCAAGAGGGACGATTGCATGCCTTGTTATTGCACGAGCAATATTCTGGAGACCTTGTGGACGCAAGGTTAAATAGGCTCGCGACCGCAAGTCCTTGATATTTCACGCACGGACTTTACGAGAGCTTGATCATGAGGTCCAAATGGCTTTTCTGGGCCGCAAGGTCCTGGCCTGACCCTGCTTTTACTGCTTTGTAAATTAGGGTTTCGTCCAAACTTTACTCTAATTCCTTAGTACAAGTTTTTAGCTTAGTTTAGGTATAAATAGGGGTTTTCTTTCTATTGAACAACAACTTTGAGTATTATTATTTTGTGAGTTTATCAAAACTTATTGGTTCTTCTTGAACTATTGAGAATATACAGGTGTGAAGCTTGTGTGTTCATTCTTGACTTATCAATTGATTCTTCCATATCAATTGTGGCGTCTTTCACAATACTTAGGTTCTTCAATTGCTACGATTGCGGGTTGCGGCTGTACATGCCAAGGTTCTTTTCGTGCTAATTGTTGGGTCGAGATGTCACCCCCGCAAAACATCCTTCTATCCTAAGCTTCCGCCGCGTGAGTAATTCGTTCTTCAACGAAGCCTTCCAAGAAGATCGTATCAAATGTGGTGGCGACGAAGATGAGGTAGTTGACACAGAACACGGCTCTAATCCAAGATCTCCGTACTCCATCTATATAACTTGACCTCAGTATAGAAAAAACTAAAATTCAGAATAATTTCAATATTGAAAAGAAAAGTGTCCTTCCGAACCAATTGAGGTATTTTACCTGTTTATCCATCATTAAGATCCTTCTCGACTTTTCCTCACTTAGGAAGTGTTCGATTTTCACACCATAGATCTCCTTCTTCTTCGATAACTCACAAACCCGAATTCTTTCTATTCCATCTGTTATTTAAGAGCTGGCCGGGGGACCCACAAACAGAGAAACACAGATTGCCAAATGAGTTGATTTTTGGGGGGTTAAGCTTGCGGTGAGTTTGGATTAGTAGCATCATATGGTGGTAAGTGAGGGTGGCGATGGAGAAGAGGATAAGGGAGCGTATGAGCCAGTCGATTTTCTTGAAAGTGTGAGGGAGGCCTAAGACGCCAGCACCGACAATAGAGATGTAGATGTTGGCGAAGGTAATTTTGAAATGGGAGGAGAGAGGTGGGTGGCTGGGTTTACTCGTAGAGAGGAAGTAGGGGTGGTGTTTTCTTCATCGGGGAGATTGGGGAGGGTGTAGGTGGATAAGGTTGAATTTTCTTGACTTTTGTCAAATACCATGGTTTCTTGACTTTTACCAAACACCATTTCTTCCCACTTTGTCTCTTTATTTCTTTCTCTCTCTCTTTTTGTAATCTTTAATATTTCAGACAATCAAGAGGCAAAGTCTCTTTCACTGTTGAAAATTTCAGATTTGAAATCTCCTTTCAAAAAACACAATGTGATGGTCATGGAGCAATGAAGGGTGAAACGTGGTTACAGTAGAAAGGGGCTGAAAAAATAGATATTTTTTTTATTCATAGAGAGTTACCTTATTGCAAAAATAGAAAAGTATAGTGACCAAATTATGATTAAGCCAAAACAAAGTTTAGAGGGTATTTTAGTCTTTTTAATTATTTAATTTCCATTCAACATAACGGACGTAAATGACTTGAGTGACCTTATTAAATGTCCAAACCAAGTATGATGATTAAATTGAAGATTTTTTTTTATTTTGTAAAATCACCTTATTGTAAAAAGTGGGAAAGTAGGTAACCAAATTGCGATTTAAGCCTACAAATATGCATGCTCCATTAAACCATATTTTAAGGCAGTGACACTTCTGAAACTATCTAATGTAGCAAAAATCAAAATTATCCTTTATTTTATTTATTGACCGGATCCTCGTGCTTGTGTCATATATAGACAAGGTGTCATTATATCTTAATGGTGGAAATGAAGCTTAACAACGGTGACGTCTTTAGTTCAATCCTTGCTTCAATCCTTATACACACCTTATTACTTATAAGGCCAAAAACAATAAATATAAAAATAGTGTTTCGTGTAGCTTTTGAAAAGTGGTATGTTTACAAGTCAAAATTTTATGAGCTAGCTTTTCATAAGTTGCTATGAAAGACAAATGACAATAATACTCTTGATTTTGACAGTAGTTAATGAAGTTGGGGTTTTGGCTTATCGAATTTTATTTTGATAGATTGAATTAATGATTTATTAAGTGATACTTAATGAATCATTAAATGTACAACATAAGTTTTTATTTGGTAAAAAGTTGATATTTTATAAAGATCAAATTTCGTTGTTAGATATCAACTACGAAGAATTATAAAGTGTAAACTCTGATCTCCTACTAAGAATTATAAACTGTGGTATATTGAAAGAACGCGATGCACGGATTCTCGATATGGAACGATGTTACTGCCAATGTTGCAGTGAATGTTGCAACAATGACAGTAACAATGTGAACTGAAAGTGTATTACAGAAAATAGCAGCGGAAGATTTGTTTTCAGATATTGAACCAAGCAGATTATAGAAGACAGAAAATCACACAAAAACAATCTACAAGTATCAAACTTGTAGATCAAGCCTCAAGGCAACAAACTATATTAAAAATCAAAACTGTTTTAGGACCTTAACAGTTAACACAAAAATCTCACAAGATATAGAATCTTGGAGATCACAAAACCCACATAAACTATTAGACCAAACGTGGGAAGAAAATAATCAAAGACTAAAAACAGCTTCCAAGACCAATAACAAAACAAACATTCAGAAACACAAGGTAAGATTTAAATATGTTCACGGCAGGTACGGTATGTTCAAGACGACAAGAAATGGGATCATCTCTTCTCTCTAATTCTCTCTTTTTTTCTCACACCGAATATCTTCTTTTATATGCTCTCCTGCTCTGTATCAAGTCGACGACTTGGCTTTTTATATATTCTTCGCCAAGCTTGTAAACCAAGACTTCAAGAAATCCTGCAAGAATACGGCCAACAACCAAATCCTACTAGGAAACAGATTAGACATAAAATTATACAAGATTTTGTTTCCTAATTAAACTATAATACTTGGAATAACTAATTTATTTACATAAATCTAGATACCAAAAATATGTTGCCTAAATCTTTAAAATCTATTTAGTTACCAAACATGTATAACTAAATCTCCAAAATCTTTTAAAAGATTTTCCTAAAGATTTTCCTATCAAAAAACACACCAATCTACCAAAAATAATCTAAACAAAATCTAACTCCTAAAATAAACATCGACTAAATTAAAATCCTTCTTTGACCAAGAAAGGTGAAAACAAGATAAAATAGGTCATGCCTATTTTACCCTTACATATATAAAATAAATGAAAAAGATTTTAGAACAGAACGTGTTGGGATTGCTGTAGAAAAAGTGAAGAACTAATGTTTATGAAATGCTGCATTCCGGAGGGAATCCTTGTGGAAACCTCTTTGCATCAGTGCAGTAATTGTAGATCATGTAATTCTGTTGCACTCTCTTCAAGCTATCCCTGCTAGTAGAGTCCAATTCTTCTGAGAGCCATGCTGCCCCGTTGTTTGAACTACTGCATGAGGATGACCCTGAAGACCAAACACAAGCTTCCGCATTGAAGTTCTTGTAGGATGCAGTAAAAGGAGCTTGAGTCCAGTCGGTTTTCACAAGTCCACCTCTCGTAGCCCAGTCATCAGCATTCCACAAGCTAGAGTATATCCTCATTGGTTGGTTCTTGGGGTAAGACACACCTACTGACTCTGGGTTCTTGTACTCCCTAATGGGAGTTCCATCTACTGAGAATCTGAAATGGAAGGTTAAAAGTTAGTTTATTACACTATGTAATATGAATAAAATTCAATTTGAGCAACAGTTTTATTGGTCACATATATACATTATGCGGTTGGGGTTCCATAGGATGGAATAGGTGTGAAAATCAGCAGTTGGGTCGAACCATAGGTGGAATTGTTGCTCTCTGTTACCCTTTCCTTGGCTGAATACATTCGTGTGAAGAGTGTATGGATCACCGCTTAAGTTTCCCAAAAATTCAAAGTCTATCTCATCGTGGGCAGAGCCTTGCGACGACAACTGAAACGACACTTAATAAAGTAATTATTTTGAGCTTTTAATTAAGATATATATTGAATCAAAAGTTACAAGTAAATATAATTCATATTTTATAACGAAAGACAAGAGCTTACGTAGTAGGCAGTAACGGTGCCAGCAGAGTTGCCGGGGACAAGCTTGAGCTGCATGTTAATTTTGCCAAATATGTACTCATTCCTGGATTGAAAACCAGATCCAGAGGATTTGTCAAGTGAGAGAGTGAGAAGGTCACCATTGTTTAGTATCTTACCACGACCATCTCCCCATGTGACATCGACGTCCTGGTACAAGTTACCGAAAACCAAGACGGCAAAACTACCCACAAGAGATACAATTAGCAAGATTTTCGAAAGCCTTGAAGAAGAATAGGCCATCGTTTTGTTGTTTCTAAGAAGATTACTTGTATGTGTGAGGAAGACAAGTTCTTGTTTTTGGTGAAGTGAGAAATTGATATTTGACACTTATTTATAGGTGTGGAGTGGAGTCGCTGCATGAAGGTGTGTAAGAAGAGGTCATGCTAGTTTTAGTTGGTGAGAAACTGAGCCGTGTGGGCTGTACAACAGCTGGATGTGGAATTAATCAATACTAAAGAAATGGTTTTTCTCCATATACTTGGAGCTTCGTTTTGGGTGAATGATAGTGGTGATTAGGTGGATGAGCCACTGGACACGGTTTGTGGGGGAAATCTATATCTATATCTATCTATCGTTTAATGTTTGGGCACTCTCATTTTTTACAAAAATATGAATACTTTATAATGTAACATATTCTCATTAGTTGAAGTGGAGGGACCCACAAAATATCCAATCAATGAGAGTATGTCACATCATCGAGAACTTATATTTTGGTGCAAAATGATCAGAGTGGCCCTAGAATTGTCCATCTATATATTTAAAGTTGGTGAGGAGCAGTATAGTTGTACCACCACACCACCTTTTGATAAATCTTCATTGTAATAATTGTGTCCTCACCACATTTTGATAAATCTTCATTATAAAACATCTATGTGGAGACTTTAAAAACTCTTAGTTTTCTAGTCATTAACTAATAATAATAATCAATTTGATAAGGGGTATTAGTATTAGTATATATAAAATCTTTTATTGTCAATAGTAGAAGACTTATATTTTAATTTTTTTACAATTAACATTACTTCTAACCAATTTGGAATAAAACTCTTCAAGGTGGGACATTACTTATAATGATAGATAAACCTTACATTGATTAAAAAATGATGATTATTTTAAAAGTTTTTAAATAAAAAAACTTCTACTTTTATTTTCAATAAAAGAGAAGAGATGTATCACATTATATAGAAAGAAATGTTGGTTTTAGATTTTTTTAGATAAAAAACTTCTACTACTATTACCAAATGATGAAATGTATTCCACATTGGTTAGAGAGTGATGTAGATATTGATTTTTTTATAAAAGGCTTAATACTAATAGAAAAAAATATGAATTTCATTGTGGTTAGGAAAGTGATATTGGTTTAAAATGTTTTTGGATAATGTATTTCAAATTGTTTAAAAATAAATATTGGTTTAAAAAGTCTTTAGATTAAAGATTTTTTGTTACAAATAGAATAGATACATATATATCATATTTGTTACAAATTATTCTACTATTATTATCAATAGAAGAGATACATCCCACATTAGTTAGAAATTAATGTTGATTTTAAAAATACTATTATTACCAAAAGAATATATGTATCATACATTTGGTAGAGGGTAATGTTTGTTTCTAAAATTTTTATATATAAGACTTATACCATATATACCAATAGAAGATGTATATCTCAAATTGGTTAGAAAATGATGTTGATTTTAATTTTTAGATAAAAGATTTTTACTATTATTACTAATATATAGAAGAGATATTCTATATTGATTAAAAAATTATATTGATTTTAAAAGTCTTTAGATGAAAGACTTTTAGTTTTATAATTAATATAATAGAAAAGATGTATCTCACATTATTTAGAAATAGATGTTGGTTATAAATTTTTTAACATAAAAGACTTCTACTATTATTACCAAATTATGATATGTATCTCATAATATTGGTTAGAGAGTGATACTGATTTTAAAAGTCTACCATTATTAATAATAGAAGAGAAGTATTTTACATTGCTTAGAAAAGTAATATTGGTTTAAAACCTTTTTAGATGATGGATCTCACATTTGTTATAAAGAAATGTATCTCACATTATTTAGAAATGATTATTGGTTATAAAATTCATTAGATAAAGACATTTTTATGTTATTACCAATAGAAAATATGTATCACATTGTTTAGAAATGAATATTGGTTAAAAAATATTTTATCTACTACTATTATTACTAATAGAAAATATGTATACCACATGGTTAGAATGTGATGTTGGTTTTAAAAGTCTTTAGAAAAAATACTTAAACTTTCATTACCAATAGAAATAGAAATAAGTATCCCACATTGTTTAAAAATGAATTATAATTTTAAAATTTTTCAACAAAAAGACTTCTAATATTATTATCAAGTTAGATGTTAATTTTAAAAGTCTTTAGATCAAAGATTTTTACTATTATTGCTTATATAAAATATGTATCTCATGTTAGTTAAAAACTTATGTTAATATTAAAAGTATTTAGGTAAAAAAAATAATTTAATATTAATAACAATTAAAAAAAATTGTAACCATAGAAGAGATTAACAATCTAATTATAATGTTCAAAAGTTATATTATTATTATAAAAAATATATATATCTTACCTAGGCGAGCTGCAACCTTCCCTGCACCACCAATAACCCGATTGTAATCCGATCCCATTAAAAATATATACTCACTCCGTTCTTAAATTATCGTCATCCTTTCTTTTTTTGTCCGTCCTAAAATAATTGTCCAGTTTGAAACTTACTTTTTTAGAACATCACTTTTACCACTTTACCCTTACTTTTTCACTTTACTTTAATTATGAGCCACATACACATGAGTTTTAAAGGAAACTACACATTAAATCAATATAAATAATCAAGTCAATTGTTTTTTTCTTAAACCGTGTGTTGGGTCAACTAGGACCATTATTTAGAGACGGAGGGAGTAGTATTTATATTAGTATTTATGTTGAGCTTTTAGTTATTAAATATTATTATTTCTACTCAATATAAATTTTTATGTGCATTATACATTGTCATTCATGTTTGTGTAAGTTAGGAACAAGATTTTTCATGTTTATTCAATCTTTAATGTAGTAGAAATGCCTTGATATTATATTTAGTTACTACTTCAACTAGGGTCGAAAAAAATATGAACCCGATCTGAATATGAAAATTCAGGATATGAATGAAGCTTTGAAATATTCTAGAATAATTTATTTCAAGGGTATGGGGAACTGAATTCGAACTGTGAACCTTCACGGTTCGGTTCTGAACCGTTTGATTTGTTTTTTAAGGAAGGTTATGGATTTATTTTTTTTTATTTTTTTTAAATTGTCTTTAAACCTTTGTGTAAAATATTTTTTGAATTTTTAAAAGTGACAAAAAGTCATTATTTTAACTTTGTGTAAAATAACAACAATATTTTGTTAAAAAAAACATGGACGATATTCTGACCAATTTTATTAATATAATAAAAAATTACAATGAGAGGGACAACCAATGAATTAAAGCCAAATGAGCCTTACCTTTAAGTTACAATTTTTTACAATAAATAAAAAAATCTAATCTAAAAATTATAACTTACAATCTATAAATAAAAAAATTATAATCTAAAAATTACAATTAACTTACCGAAACAAGTAGCGTTGCTTAATCGCTCCCAGTCGTTGTATCCTCATCAAAGCTCTCCTCCTCCTCGGAAGTAACTGCATTGTTTTGTGCTCAAGCCGTTTCTTTAACTCAATTGCCCACAAAAAAAGAATTCTAAATTTCTTGGGCTTAACTGAGATCTTCTTTCATCCAAAATGTAGCCGGACAAGCTAAATGCATGTTCAATGGCGACAGTTGAGGTAGGAGAAGCTAGAACCTCATTTTCTATAGAACCGAAATTAGTTGATAAATAAAAATCAAGTTCTAATATATTTTCATCGTCTTGTGCTCGTTTTTTAGTTCTTGTATTCATAAAATTATCTACCCAATAAAAAAGGTTATCACTAAGTTGACTACTACCGACATTTTCATTACTAATATTAGTAACATAAATTGCGTTATATTCTTTAAAAAAACATATAAAATATTTTTAACTTCATTCGAAACGTTTATTGGATTTGGAATAGGGTCAGTTGAAAATAAGTCAACGTAATCGGGAAATAAATTATCATAATAATATTTTAGCATTGTTTCTAAATAATCTTATCCTATTATATGATCTAATATTTTAGCTACTAAAAAAATGGTGGAATGTTCAAAAAATATTTTAGTCATTTTTTTCTCATATTTGCAATACATTCACTTAAAATTGAACAATCTTTAAAATGTTTGAATATATAACTAATTTTAGCACAATGTTCTAAAACGAATACTGAAGTAGGATAATAAGAACTGGATAATTATTCGGTAGCGTCGTTAAAAACTTTTCAAATCATCTTTAAATTTTTACAAACATCCCATTGATGAGGAAATATTAGAAAAGTGTAATCTATCGATTGAAAAAAATGTAAATAATTGTTCCCGATATTGATAAGATTCATATAACATTTTATAGGTGGAATTCCATCAGTTTAGAACATCTAAATGAAATTATTTAGGTTTCATATTTTGTTGTCTACAAAATTTATCCATTTTTTAATACTATATTGTCTCATCAAAACTAATATTATATTTCTAATTGGTTTAACTTCATCACGTAAAGTTGTCAAACCATCTTGCGCACACAAATTTAAAATATGACAATGCATCTAACATGAAATTTTTTACCGTCAATTGATTGTTGACAAAATGAAATAAGTTCAGGTAAACTAGCAGTATTATTTGAAGCATTATCAAATCTAATTAAATTTTTTTATCTAAACCATGCATATTCTTTTAAAACATTCATAATTTTTGCGAAAATATATATTACGAGCATTATATACAGTATCAAAGTCTTTAAATCCAATTAATTGTTTTTGCATTATCCATGCGTTATCAATCAAATGACATGTAAGTGTTATATAATCATGTCGTTGCCATTTATCACTCCAAATATCTACACATATTGAAATTTTTTGTAATAAATTTATAATCATAGTAATTAATATCTTTTTTTCTTCTAGGCAAGTAATTTTTGTGGCACAAGTAACCATATTCCTATTAAGTTCTTTAGTGGCGGAATTCAATGACAATTGTGCAAAATTTGCCTATAAAACATCATTTACAAAATTAAACGGTAGACCTTTAGCACAAGTCAAATTTACCATTTGTTTTCAATACATAGCTTCGATAAATTAAAATAGAGAAGACGTATTTGTTGAGATGAACCCGCAACTCCTGTGATTTGTGTTTGACCTTCTTCAATTCTCATCTTGTCGGGATGCTTATTCCTTATGTGTTTCTTATACATGTCGTATCCATTTCAGTTTTGAAGCTGAATGTGGCGTTGCAATAAATCCATATGATTAGGAAATTCTTACCTTCAAGATGCGTTTTTGTATAATGCATCGTGAATAAATCGGATTGTCCCGTTGTTTGACCTCCTTTTGTTGTTCCACCCATTGGATTGTTTACATCATGTTCGTCATCGCTAAAATCTAAACTAATTGGCGTGCTTAAATTTTGCAAAAAAGTATCCTCGGGCCCAACGTTTCTCGGCTTGAGGATTTGCGGTCCTTGGGAAACTTTGTCTTTTCCCTTGTTCATGCTGGATCGAGAAGAAAATATTATTTTGTTATAAAGCAATAAAATAACGTAATAAAATGTAGTTAGTAGTATAAATTAATAACTAATTTAAAAGGTAGTAATTAACAATAAGTCAATAACTAGTAAGTATAATATTAAAATAAAATTAATAAATATTAAAGTACTTTAATATTAAAGTTAATAACTAATAACGAAAATAATAGTACTTAATAATAATATAGATGATTAAAAACGTAATTAATATAATTTATAGTACTTAATAAATATTGGAAAGAAGTAAAAACATAATTAATATAATTTACTAAATAAAAATTAATTAGTAAACTTACTAAATAATTGGAGAGTAATAACTTGATATTTGAAGACCTGGAGAATTGAGAGATGAAGAGTTTTGAGAGTATTTGAGATATTAGAAGTGAGAAAAAATTGTATAGGAAGTGTGAGTATTTATATGTTAGGAAAAAAAGGAAAAAAAATCATAAAAAACAACAAAAAAGGTATTGTGACCGTTCTGTTTAGGAGTGAGCTTGGTCCAGTTCGGTTCAATTTTTTGGAAAAAAAGAGAAAACCTGAACCAGACCAATAGTCTGGTTCTAAAAAAATTTAAAACCGGAATTAACCCAATATGTATGAGAACCAAAACATTGGTTTGGTCCAGAACCAATCAAAGATGTATGAGAACCAAGACTAAACCAATACTATGATTTTTTACTTTTTAACTGTTTAATACAAATACATAATAAAATTTTTAAGGCTGAAGCTTCATAAAAAAATAAAAAAACTTTTGATAAAAGTACATTCAAGAATTAAAAATGTCGAACTCATAAACTCATAGCATAACAAACCGGTGGAAACAAAATAATAAAATAGTACCAATTAAAAAGTAAAACAAAGAAAGTATTATGAATTAATATATATACTTATATAATAATAATATTATATATATATATATATATATATATATAATAAAATAAATTAATAAACAACATATTGGGTCGGTTTGGTCCGGTTCCGTGTTTTTTTAGTTCGAGAACCGGGACTAACCCAAATGTCTAATTTTATGAAAATTCAGATCCAGGACCAAACCAAAGTATTGATCCGGTCCAGTTTTGATTGGTTCGGTCAGATTCCGAAAAAATCCTACACACCCACAGTTACGTCGCATCAAATCATCTGGACCATCCGCTTCCTTTCATTTGGGTCGTCCAATTCAAATTCTAGCAATTTTTTTCAAGCTTACCGTTAGAATCGTGAACCGCCGGCTCACGGTTTACGATCACGTTTATCGAATACGGTTCCAAACCGCCGGTTCATCCAAAAACTAAATACACGAACCTTTACTGAACCGGTGAAGTTAGAGGCGTTTCAATTCACGATTCGGTTTGGAAGCGGTTCTTGGACTGTTCGGTACTCTACAGCTAATAGCTAAGTTGATTCCCAGAATTCCAACATTAATACATCAATGCTTAAAGAGAGTCTACATAATGTGGAAGATAGATTAAAGAAATTATTTGGGCGAAATTCAAAGGATTACTGAAAGTTCTAATGTTAGTCTTTAACCCAATTTGGTTTGCGGGATTAGTCGCATATCCAATGTGGTTTAAGGATAAATCTCAGACTTAATATGAATCGGGGACACTTAGATGAAAACTCGATATGCGTTAATTAATTTCACTTTAAATGGGGATTTGAATGAATTTTTAGACATATAGTCGTCATGTGCTATCTACATGCATTTTGTGATTTGTTTTCGTTCTTGACATGTTTCTTTAAATATACGTACTTGACATGTTCTTAATGGTGGATGAAAGTATCATTAAAAACTAAAGTGCTAAAAGACGGAAGCAATCCTCGCAAAAATGCATGTGGATGGCACATGACTATGTTCCATCCAAAAATTAACAGAAATCCCCTTTCGACCCTCAATTGCAACAAAATTACAACTTTAGACCCTAATGTGTAAAATTTAAACCCCAATCATGATAGTGAGAAAATCACGAGCCCAGGTTAAAAAATGAAGCTAGTTGACTAGTTCCACGGTTTTTTTTTTCCCCAAATTGCTACAGAGAAGTGTGAACGAATTGTCCAAGGGTATGCTCTTGTCACAAGAGGTTCCCTATCCATTAAGGTATCAAAATGATCTAAAAAAGGCTGATGTTAATTGCACTTCCAGAACGACGGAATAATAGATTATCAGCCTTTTTTGTCTTGAAATATTGATAATCACTCTTATTGATTGGTAGTACGTAACGCATGTTGCGTTAATAACAAATTAAATAAAGAATTATGTAAGTGGTAAACTACATGAAAAAGAATTTCGGAAAGGAATGTCTGGATGGCACCAGCAGATCATAACTCATGTTTAGGAAATGCTGCATTCCGGAGGGTATCCTTGAGGAAACCTCTTTGCATCAGTGCAGTAATTGTAAATCATGTAATTCTGTTGCACCCGCTTCAAGCTATCTTGGCTAGTGGAGTCCAATTCTTCTGAGAGCCAGGTAGCCCCGTTGCTTGAACTACTGCACGAGGATGATCCTGAAGACCAAACACAAGCTTCGGCCTTGAAGTTTCTGTAGGATGCAGTAAAAGGAGCTTGAGTCCAGTCGGTTTTCACAAGTCCACCCCTTGTAGCCCAGTCATCAGCATTCCACAGGCTAGAGTATATCCTCATCGGCTGGTTCTTGGGGTAAGACACACCTACTGACTCTGGGTTCTTGTACTCCCTAATGGGCGTTCCATCTACTGAGAATCTGAAATGGAAAAAGCTAGTTACTTAATTTATGTACATAATATGAAAAGAATTCAATTTGAGTT
>CM028384.1:60135972-60217150 GCA_013146195.2 Codonopsis lanceolata | reverse complement strand
TATATGAAAAAATTGTATCAATAGTAATACAATTTAATTTAATCTAATCTAATCTAATCTAATCTAATCTAATCTAACTACTTATAAAAGTGTAGGTTGTCTTTGACAACTTAATTTATGGACAAATGTACCATTTAACTTAATAAATCACTCACCATTAATTAAGGTTAAAAGAGTAAATTTGTTATAGACTAATTTATTCAATGAATAATTAAATAATAGTTTGATCCCTTAACTTGTACCTATTTTAATGTTATGTCCTACATTATTTAATTCAATTCATTTCGTCTTGTATTTTGATTTTTTTTCAATTTCCCCACCTACGGATCGTTACAAATGTCGCCCAATATTTCTTGAAATGACAAAAATATCCTTACTTGGTTGAGACACAAAAACCTTATTGAAACTAAAAAATAATATGGTTTACTTTCTTAAATATGTTCGGAAAGACATTATAAAATTTATATGAAAAATTATATCTATAGTAATAGAATTGTCGGTTAGTATCGAGATATTAAACAAATTGGTAGCATGTTTAGTTATTACCCATGAATAAAATAAGATAAATAAGTTATAAAATGTGTCATAATGTCAAGAAGATGAAAAAATGAAGTATCATTTGATGAATTTGTGCCTTTTGTTAAGGACAATACACATAAATTTATCATGCCAAATAATAATGATTAGAAAAAAGTGTCATAAATATTATAAATCACTTGCCATGAATTAAGGCCAAAAGTGTAAATTTGTCATAAGCAAATTAATTTCGTGAATAATTAAATAATAAATTGAAATGTCGCCCAATATTTCTGAAAGACAAAAAATACCCTTACTCGGTTGAGAAACTAAAACTTTATTCGAAACTAAAAAATAATATTGTTTACTCATAAATATGTTCGGGAAAGACATTATAAGATCTATATGAAAAATTGTATCAATAGTAATACAATTTAATTTAATTTAATCTAATCTAATCTAATCTAATCTAATCTAATAATCTAATCTAATCTAATCTAATCTAATCTAATCTAATCTAATCTAACTACTTATAAAAGTGTAGGTTGTCTCTTACAACTTAATGTATGGACAAATGTACCCTTTAACTTAATAAATCACTCACATCATTAATTAAGGTCAAAAAGTGTAAATTTGTTATAGACTAATTAATTCAATGAATAATTAAATAATAGTTTGATCCATAACTTGTACCTATTTCAATTTCGTCATTATTTAATTCAATTCATTTAGATCACGTATTTTATTTTTTTTTCAATTTCCTACTATGGGATAGGTGCAAATATTAAGCCTAATAATTACTGAAATAAAAAAAATACTACTTTACTTGGTTGAGACACTTAAAAAGCCTTATTGAAACTAAAAAATAATATGGTTTTACTTTTCTTAAATATGTTCGGGAAAAGGCATCCAAAAGAAATTTGTCATAAGCAAAAATTAATTCGTGAATAATTAAATAATAAATTGAAATGAAATGTCGCCCAATATTTTCTGAAAGACAAAAATACCCTTACTCGGTTGAGAAACTAAAACTTTATTCGAAACTAAAAAATAATATTGTTTTACTTTCATAAATATGTTCGGAAAGACATTATAAGATTTATATGAAAAATTGTATCAATAGTAATACAATTTAATTTAATCTAATCTAATCTAATCTAATAATCTAATCTAATCTAATCTAATCTAACTACTTATAAAAGTGTAGGTTGTCTCTTACAACAATGTATGGACAAATGTACCCTTTAACTTAATAAATCACTCACCATTAATTAAGGTCAAAAGAGTAAATTTGTTATAGACTAATTAATTCAATGAATAATTAAATAATAGTTTGATCCCTTAACTTGTACCTATTTTCAATTTATTTACATTAAATTAATTCAAAATCGCGTATTTTGATTTTTTTCAATTTCCCCACCTACCGGATCGTTACAAATGTCGCCTATTTCTTGAAATGACAAAATACCCTTACTTGGTTGAGACACAAACCTTATTCGAAACTAAAAAATAATATGGTTTTACTTTCTTAAATATGTTCGGAAAAGACATTATAAAATTTATATGAAAAATTATATCTATAGTAATAGAATTGTCGGTTAGTATCGAGATATTAAACAAATTGGTAGCATGTTTAGTTATTACCCATGAATAAAATAAGATAAATAAGTTTAAAAAATGTGTCATAATGTCAAGAAGATGAAAAAATGAAGTATCATTTGATTAAAAAAAGCGTCATAAATATTATAAATCACTTGCCATGAATTAAGGCCAAACGTGTAAATTTGTCATAAGCAAATTAATTTCGTGAATAATTAAATAATAAATTGAAATGTCGCCCAATATTTTCTGAAAGACAAAAATACCCTTACTCGGTTGAGAAACTAAAACTTTATTCGAAACTAAAAAATAATATTGTTTACTTTCATAAATATGTTCGGGAAAGACATTATAAGATTTATATGAAAAATTGTATCAATAGTAATACAATTTAATTTAATCTAATCTAATCTAATCTAATCTAATCTAATCTAATCTAATCTAATCTAACTACTTATAAAAGTGTAGGTTGTCTCTTACAACTTAATGTATGGACAAATGTACCCTTTAACTTAATAAATCACTCACCATTAATTAAGGTCAAAAGTAAATTTGTTATAGACTAATTAATTCAATGAATAATTAAATAATAGTTTGATCCCTTAACTTGTACCTATTTTTAATTTAAGTCCTACATTATTTAATTCAATTCATTTCGTTCTGTATTTTGATTTTTTTTTTCAATTTCCCCCACCTACCAGGATCGTTACAAATGTCGCCCAATATTTATTGAAATGACAAAAATACCCTTACTTGGTTGAGACACAAAAACTTATTCGAAACTAAAAAAATAATATGGTTTTACTTTCTTAAATATGTTCGGAAAGACATTATAAAATTTATATGAAAAATTATATCTATAGTAATAGAATTGTCGGTTAGTATCGAGATATTAAACAAATTGGTAGCATGTTTAGTTATTACCCATGAATAAAATAAGATAAATAAGTTTAAAAAATGTGTCATAATGTCAAGAAGATGAAAAATGAAGTATCATTTGATGAATTTGTGCCTTTTGTTAAGGACAATACACATAAATTTATCATGCCAAATAATAATGATTAGAAAAAAGTGTCATAAATATTATAAATCACTTGCCATGAATTAAGGCCAAAAGAGTAAATTTGTCATAAGCAAATTAATTTCGTGAATAATTAAATAATAAATTGAAATGTCGCCCAATATTTTCTGAAAGACAAAAATACCCTTACTCGGTTGAGAAACTAAAACTTTATTCGAAACTAAAAAAATAATATTGTTTTACTTTCATAAATATGTTCGGAAAAGACATTATAAGATTTATATGAAAAATTGTATCAATAGTAATACAATTTAATTTAATCTAATCTAATCTAATCTAATCTAATCTAATCTAATCTAACTACTTATAAAAGTGTAGGTTGTCTCTTACAACTTAATGTATGGACAAATGTACCCTTTAACTTAATAAATCACTCACCATTAATTAAGGTCAAAAGAGTAAATTTGTTATAGACTAATTAATTCAATGAATAATTAAATAATAGTTTGATCCCTTAACTTGTACCTATTTTCAAGTTATGTCCTACATTATTTAATTCAATTCATTTCGTCCAATATTTTGATTTTTTTCAATTTCCCCACCTACCGGATCGTTACAAATGTCGCCCAATATTTACTGAAATGACAAAAATACCCTTACTTGGTTGAGACACAAAACCTTATTCGAAACTAAAAAAATAATATGGTTTTACTTTCTTAAATATGTTCGGAAAGACATTATAAAATTTATATGAAAAATTATATCTATAGTAATAGAATTGTCGGTTAGTATCGAGATATTAAACAAATTGGTAGCATGTTTAGTTATTACCCATGAATAAAATAAGATAAATAAGTTTAAAAATGTGTCATAATGTCAAGAAGATGAAAAAATGAAGTATCATTTGATGAATTTGTGCCTTTTGTTAAGGACAATACACATAAATTTATCATGCCAAATAATAATGATTAGAAAAAGTTCCATAAATATTATAAATCACTTGCCATGAATTAAGACCCAAAGAGTAAATTTGTCATAAGCAAATTAATTTCGTAAATAATTAAATAATAAATTGAAATGTCGCCCAATATTTTCTGAAAGACAAAAATACCCTTACTGGTTGAGAAACTAAAACTTTATTCGAAACTAAAAAATAATATTGTTTTACTTTCATAAATATGTTCGGAAAGACATTATAAGATTTATATGAAAAAATTGTATCAATAGTAATACAATTTAATCTAATCTAATCTAATCTAACTACTTATAAAAAGTGTAGGTTGTCTCTTACAACTTAATGTATGGACAAATGTACCCTTTAACTTAATAAATCACTCACCATTAATTAAGGTCAAAAGAGTAAATTTGTTATAGACTAATTAATTCAATGAATAATTAAATAATAGTTTGATCCCTTAACTTGTACCTATTTTCAATTCGTCCTACATTATTTAATTCAATTCATTTCGTCACTGTATTTTGATTTTTTTATTTTAATTGAGGAAAATCGATGTTAATAAAGTTTTGAATGCGGCGTCCTTCTCATTCAATCGACATGGATACGATAAGTACAACAATATTAATCTTAGCATCTTATTCGTATTGTACCTTAGACAATATTAATCAACATCTTTGTTCATATACATTTGATCATTAGACAATCATTATATATTTAAAATGTTTACTTTCATGGATTTGAATAACTATTCATAGCTTGTATTCATTTTATCATTGAACTTTTTTAAAAAATTTAATATGTTTACTTTCTCTTAATTTCAATAAGCAGTAACTTAGCTCTCTTCCCCTTAACTTAATGAAAAATATATTTCACAACCAATAAATAGATTTACTTTTTTAAGCAAGACAATACGTGCAACGCACGTGCCTTTTCCTAGTTGCCATAAAAGCCTAAGATTTCTCTATAATAACTACTCAACCCGAATTTCACTCACAAAGGGCTATATATATACATTACAATGCTTCATTTGAGAGGCACACTCACTTTACACATCGAAACTCTATCAGTTTGCTTTCAAGCTTAAAACTTAATCTCACGCCTGAGGGGTTTCGCGAGGCCCTACCTTGCTCTCCTTCTAAGGTATTCTTCTTTTGACAGGGTTTAACCAAGATCCAACCTTAGCCCAGATATCCTACAAACCGTAAGGAGCGACCCAATACCAAATTGTGTAGCATCAGCTACGAATTATTGTTGTTCTTTTGCGTCAATTTCAACTTTGTAGTAGGATGGATTTTTTAATTTTTTGGTAGTAAGATGGTCATCTCTGGTAAGTAGGTTGTTAAGAATGGGATGACTCGATTAACTAGGCAACGAGCCCCCCGCGGTGCATCGACTATTCGGGTTTGGACATGTGCATCGCAAATTATAGGCTTGGGCGATCGCTCGGTGTTTTGACTGAGCGACCGCTTGATCAAGATTCCTTCGAGCCGTGCTCAGATTTCTTGTATTTTCGTGATTTGCCCGGTGCTTGCCCGTTGCTTGGCGACGACCGCTCAACCCCGTTTTTAGGGTTTTGTTGCTTTGTCTGCTTTTTGTCATTTTAAGGGTTTCATGGTTTCTATTGTATCCATATAAATAGTTGTATACCTATAACGTTTGAAGGAGAGTCTCTAATAAAATTTCGACAGTTCGTTGACCCCAATCTCTCTCTTCTTTGTGATTGATCCTATTATACTTTGTTAATTTGTTTGCTAGTCTTCCGCTATGCAAAACATAGGTCTAGGTGAGCTAGCTGAGCCAACTCAACTAGACTCGAATGAGCTCGATCAGCTCAATTCGACAACCTAAGAGATCTAGTTGAGCCAAGCTTGTGAGATTCCAGCCCGAGCTTAGTTGTGCTCGACTTGTGTGGTTCATGAGTTAGCTAGAGTAAGGCTGCCCTAGTTTGGGATCGACCTTCAACCATCGTAGGAAAGAGAGAGAGATGACGACATTTTGAGTTGTACGAAATCATTTAAGAAGATGAAGGGTTGAACTCTGCGGACTCATGTAAAGACTAGGGGTTTAGGATGTTTCTAGTGCTGGTTTTTATTGTCTTAAGTTATATATATATGTCATATGATTTAGAAGCTGGATGTGGGGGTTAAAAAGATAATTTGAACTCGTGATTACAGCAAGAATCCGAAGAAACCTTTTTCTTTTCAATAACTTTTCTGAGGAATCAACGGCGACGACCAACTGTTCTACTAATACTTCGATTCATTCTTGTAAGCCTTTTTCCTAAAGGTACCATTTTCTTATAGATCTAGGGTGATTCGACCAACAAGTTAATCGTTAGGGATTACAAAGTTAAAGTGCTTCATAAAACCTTTAGATGTGCATATTCATTAAGCAGTCCGAAAGCTTCTTAGTACCCTGTAGTTAACAGAGTAGCGCTGAAAAAGTCGTCTGATGAAGTATAAGAGGTACCTAGCAACAAACGTTTTGCTTCTGTAGTTCAAGAAATAAAGTAGATGAGACAGTCTTGTGTTCGTCTTTCTGAAGAACAGGATTGGCTTTTTTTTCTTCATAAATTCTTATTACTCACTCTTATTGCTTGATAGTAACAAATGTTACATTGATTACAATTAAAGAATAATGTGGCAAAAATTTAAATGAAAATAATTTTGGAAATAATTTAGGACATGCTGCATTCCGGAGGAAATCCTTGAGGAAACCTTTTTGAATCCGTGCAGTAGTTGTATATCATGCAGTTCTGTTGCACCCGCTTCAAGCTATCCTGCCTAGTGGAATCCAACTCTTCTGAGAGCCATGATGCCCCATTGCTTGCACTACCACACGAGGATGACCCTGAAGACCAAACACAAGCTTCCGCATTGAAGTTCCTGTAGGATGCAGTAAAAGGAGCTTGAGTCCAGTCGGTTTTCACAAGTCCACCCCTCGTAGCCCAGTCATCAGCATTCCATAAGCTAGAGTATATCCTCATCGGCTGGTTCTTGGGGTAAGACACACCTACGGACTCTGGGTTCTTGTACTCCCTAATGGGCGTTCCATCTACTGAAAATCTGAAATGGAAAGTGAAAAGCGATTGATTAGATTATGTAATATGGAAATTCAATTTAAGAAACGTTTTTTGTCTAGGCGCTTACATTATGCGATTGGGGTTCCATAGGATGGAATAGGTGTGAAAATCAGCAGTTGGGTCGAACCATAGGTGGAATTGCTGCTCTCGGTTACCCTTTCCTTGGCTGAACACATTAGTATGAAGAGTGTATGGATCCCCACTCAAGTTTCCCAGAAATTCAAAGTCTATCTCATCGTGGGCTGAGCCTTGCGAGGACAACTGCAATGACACAATAGAAAATAATTATTTCGAGCACATGTTGCAAAAGCTAAAATGGTAAAACCTAGTAAGAGTTGCAAGAATAAGTTAGATACAAAATGAAAGGGAAGGGCTTACATAGTAGGCAGTAACGGTGCCAGCAGAGTTGCCAGGGACAAGTTTGAGCTGCATATCAATTTTGCCAAACAAGTACTCGTTTCTGGATTGGAAGCCAGATCCCGAGGATTTGTCAAGTGAGAGAGTGAGAAGGTCACCGTTGTTGAGTATCTTACCACGACCATCTCCCCATGTGACGTCAATGTCCTGGTACAAATTACCAGCAACCAAAACGGCTAAACTACCAACAAGAGATACAAGTAACAAGAGATTTGAAAGACTTGAAGAAGAAGTCATTGTTTTGTTTATCAAAGCAGATTTGTATGAGTGAAGAAGAGAAGTTGTTGTTTTTGGTGAAGTGAGAGTGTAATATTTGACAGATATATATAGGTATGGAGTGGGCAGACGTGAAGGGTAAAGCGGGAAGGTGCATAGGAAGATGAGAGTGGGTGAGAAAAATTGGGCTGTCAATAGCTGGATGCTGAATTTTTCTACATATACTAGAAGCTTCGTTATTAGACAAACTGAAGTGCTGGGCACCGTCACTGGGTGGATACTGGATACTGCCATACTGGTGAGCGGTGGGTGAGCCACGGTTCACGAAACGCGGTTTGTGGGGAAATTGCTTTAAGCCTTTTAAGAGAAATGGCATTGGCATGGAGCGTGCTCTGTCCCCCATCGCCAAATTGTGTGCTCGTAATCAGTTATACTCCGCCGTCCGTCCCAAAAATGCAAAAAATAGTTTCATTTCACAAGTTATTCCTTTATTATTATTATTATTATTATTATTATTATTATTATTATTATTATTATTATTATTATTATTATTATTATTATTATTATTATTATTATTTGTTTGCTCCTTTTAAAATTAGTTTTAAAAGAAACTGCATATTACATTAATATTCACAAAAAAGACAATTGATTTTCCTTAATTGTCACGTTAAACATGACAATCAATCTATAACTATTACTAAAACAGAAGCCGCTGCCACGTGGCGGCTTTCTGTGAAAAACTAATTTTTTAAAAGGAATTTTGTGATGCCATGTGTCACCATTGAAATAATAAATGTTTTTTATTTTTTTTTTCAAAATTGATTAATTTAAGATAAAAATCTTAAATTTAATTAGATAAGATAAAAATCTTAAAACTAATTTGATTTTATCATCTTTAATTTATACAATTTTAATTTGACCGAAACTCTTTAATTTGCATCTCTTTTCATTTTCATACTATTTCATTAATACAAATTATTCACAAGACAATTTTATGTTATTTGTTCTTCTACTAATATATATATATATATATATATATTAATTATTAATTATTAATTGATAGACTTTGTGTTGAATGCATAAAGTTTTAAACGAATTATGTGCTTCGACATGTCAACTTCTTATGAAGTTGTGATTTTTTTTTCTTTTTCTTTGCTGTCAAAAATTAAAATCGGATAGATTTTAAAACTGGTGCCTCCTTAATAAATGGCTAAAAAAATTATTACTTTTTGCCAAAATCGGTTAATACAAGATAGATTTTTATCACATTTGATTTAGACGTGTTTCACTTGATTAAAACTCCAAATTTTAATGGTAAAAATATTTTTTTTGCGAATAGATTTATCAATTATCATAGATTTAATCTTTCAATTACATATTCATATGATCAATTTTGAATATGTACCTTATTTTTCGTTGTTTTCATATTATTTTAATTAAAAAATTTAACTATTTATTACAAGTTTAGAAAATCATCTTATTATAAATAATTTTTACACAAAAAAACTATTAAAACCGTGTATACGGTACTAAATATGTATTTATAGTATTATTTTAAACCGGATATATTTTAAAACTGCTACCTCCTTTATACATGGTAAAAGTTTTTTAAACTATATATATATATTATATATGTATTTATAGTATTATTTTAAACCGGATAGATTTTATTACATTTGATTTAGATTAGTTTCATTTGATTAGGACTCCTCAATTCCCATGGTAGAAGTTTTTTAAGTTTTATTATTTTACCAAAACTCGGTCAATTTAAAATAGATGTTATCCAATTTAATTAAACGTGTTTCACTAACACTACAAACAACCACTGCAAAATACTTCCCCTCCATCAAACACCTCCTTGACGAGTCTAGTCTTCGTGGTACTTCCCCTCCCCTCCCTCCGTCTGATCACACTCACACTAAGAATAATTGTTCGATTTTATAATTCGCATGAATTTTCGGTTTGATGATTTGGTGTGATCTCACGCTTTTTTATTTATTTATTAATTATGTAGATATCTTGCTTTTGTTTGTTCATTCAAATAGCTTGCAGATTATATCTACAAAAATAAGTTTCAGAAACAACACTAAATCAATCGTGCATCGCACGGGTGATAACCTAGTTGGAAATAAATGAGTACTTTTTTGTTTTTAAGAATGAGTCCATCATTCATTTTTAGACGACTTCAAAGATGTATAATTTATAATTTTTCTTTCTTTTAGAAGTTATATTTATAATTTTACTTTTTATTTGATTTTCACTTCAATTGGTAGACCCCACTCTCACATGGGTATTTCTGGAAAACACACATTCATGGAGTAATATTTATAAAAGAGATGTTATTTCCACTATAATTTTTACTTATCCACTATATAATTAATTATTACAAGAAATAAATACATATTTGGACAAAATAAACTTTAAACACTTGCACATATTAAATTGAAAAACAATATTCATTTCCTAATTACCTTTCAACATATATTTTTTAACTCAAAAAATATCAAATGATATTTGATTATCGTTCACATGAACAATATAATTATTTATTTATTTTTAAATGTTTAACCAATAAATATCAAGTCATGTTACATAATAAAAAACGACTACATCCGACCCAAAATCTTTATATATATATATATATATATATATATATATATATATATTTAAAGTTGGTGAGGAGCACTATGGTTGTGCCACCTCACCACCTTTAGATAAATCTTCATTCTAAATCATTCATGTGGAGGTTTTAAAAACCTTTAGTTTTCTAGCCATTAGCTAATAATAATACCTAATAATAATCAATATGATAAGGGGTATTAGTATTAGTATATATAACTTCTTCTATTGTCAATAGTAGAAGACTTATATTCAAAAACTTTTACAACTAATATAACTTCTAACCAATGTGGGATAAAACTCTTCAAGGTTAGATATTACTTCTAATGACTCACTTTTAACATCATACTTTAAGCTTTGATATCTTATTCATCCAAAACTTGATTTGGACAAATAAATATATCATTTCGATGTTCTTACCGAGTAGAACACATTTACACAATTACTTTTGTCAACAAACAAATGACACATAAAGAAATTTGTGTCTCAAGTTGCACAATTTCTTTTACTAAAAACACTAATTTTTTAGCAAGTATTATACTTTAACTCTTGATAGCTTATTCATCCAAAACTCAATTTGGACAAATAAATATATGATTTCGATGCTCTCACCAAGTAGAACACATTTGCACAATTACATTTTCCAACAAACAAATGACACGTAAAGAAATTCGTGCCTCAAGTTGCATAATTTCTCTCACTAAAAACACTAATTTTGTTTAACAAGTATTATACTTTAAGTCTTGATATCTTATTATCAAAAACTCAATTTGGACAAATAAATATATCATTTTGATGCTCTCACCGAGTAGAATACATTTGCGCAATTACCTTCGTTAACAAACAAACGATACGTAAAGAAATTCGTGCCTCAAGTTACACAATTTCTTTCACAAAAAACACTAATTTTTCAACAATAGAAGAGATGTATCCCACATTGGTTAGAAATTGATGTTGGTTTTAAAAATTCTATTATTAAGTACCAATAGAAGAAATGCATCATGCATCATACATTGGTTGGAAAGTGATGTTGATTTTCAAAGTCACTAGAAAACCAAAAGTTTTTAAAGCTTCCACATGGATGCTTTAGAATGAAGATTTATCCAAAGGTGGTGAGGTGGCACAACCATAATAGTCCTCACCAATTATATATATATATATATATATGAAAAATTATTTTTACAATTATTACCAATAGAAGATGTATATCTCTAATTGGCTAGAAAATGATGTTGTGTTTAAATTATTTTATATTATAACACATTGTTTAAAAATAAAATGTTAGATTTTAAAGTCTTTAAAAGACTAAAGACTTTCACTTTTACAAGAGATGTATCTCACATGGTTGCAAAATATTCTACTATTATTACCAATAGAAGAGATGTATCACACATTGGTTAGAAATTGATGTTTGTATTAAAAATATTATTATTAATTACTAATTGAAAAGATGTATCATACATTTGTTATAAAGTGATGTTGATTTTTAAAGTTTTTTGTTAAAAAACTTCTACCATTATTACCAATAGAAAATGTATATCTCACATTGGTTAAAAAATGATGTTGATTTTTAATTATTTTAGATTATATAAAAGACTTACTATTATTAGCAATATAAGATATATATATATATATATATATATATATATATACTTTTGGTTTTCTAACCATTAACTAATAATAATTAACTAATAATAATACATAATAATAATCATAATGATAATGAGTATTAGTATTAGTATATATAACTTCTTCTATTGTCAATAGTAGAAGACTTATATTTAAAAAAATTTACAACTAATATTACTTCTAACCAATGTGGGATAAAACTCTTCAAGGTTAGATATTCTTTCTAATGATTCACTTTTAACATCATACTTTAAGCTTTGATATTTTATTCATCCAAAACTTGATTTGGGCAAATAAATATATCATTTCGATGTTCTTGACGAGTAGAACACATTTGCACAATTACTTTTGTCAACAAACAAATGACACGTAAAGAAATTTGTGCCTCAAGTTGCATAATTTCTTTCACTAAAAACACTAATTTTTAATAAGTATTATACTTTAACTCTTGATATCTTATTCATCCAAAACTCGATTTGGACAAATAAATATATGATTTCGATGCTCTCACCGAGTAGAATACATTTGCGCAATTACATTCGCCAACAAACAAATGACACGTAAAGAAATTCGTGCCTCAAGTTGCATAATTTCTCTCACTAAAAACACTAATTATTTTAACAAGTATTATACTTTAAGTCTTGATATCTTATTACCCAAAACTCGATTTGGACAAATAAATATATCATTTTGATGCTCTCACCGAGTAGAACAAATTTGCGCAATTACCTTCGTCAACAAACAAATGACACGTAAAGAATTTCGTGCCTCAAGTTGCACAATTTCTTTCACTAAAAACACTATTTTTTCAACAATAGAAGAGATGTATCCCACATTGGTTAGAAATTGATGTTGGTTTTAAAAATTCTATTATTAAGTATCAATAGAAGAAATGCATCATACATTGGTTGGAAAGTGATGTTGATTTTCAAAGTCACTTGAAAACCAAAAGTTTTTAAAGCTTCCACATGGATGCAAGTATTTCACATTGGTTACAAAGTATTCTACTATTATTATCAATAGAAAAGATGTATCACACATTGACTATAAATTAATGTTTGTTTTAAAAATACTATTATTACCAATAGAATAGATGTATCATACATTTGGTAGAGGGTAATGTTTGTTTTTAAAGTCTTTAAATAGAAGACTTCTATCATTATTATCAATAGAATATGTATATCTCACATTGGTTAGAAAGTGATGTTGATTTTAATTTTAGATAAAAAACTTTTACTATTATTACTAATAGAAGAGATATCTTACATTTGCTAAAAAATGATGTTAGTTTTAAAAGTCTTTAGATAAAAGACTTTTACTTTTATCGTCAATGTAATAAAAGAGATGTTGGTTATAAAATTTTTAAAATAAAAGACTTCTTCTATTATTACCAAATGAGGATATGTATTACACATTGGTTAGAGAGTGATGTTGATTTTAAAAGTCTACAATTATTAGCAATAGAAGAGAAATATTTCACATTGGTTATAAAGTGATATTGGTTTAAAAAGTTTTTAGATGATGTATCTCACATTGGTTACAAAGAAATGTATCTCATATTATTTAGAAATGAGTATTGGTTATAAAAGTCATTAGATAAAGACATTTTTTGTTATTACCAATAGAAAATATGTATCCACATTGTTTAGAAATAAATATTGTTTAAAAAGTCTTTTATCCACTACTATTATTACTAATAGAAAATATGTATACCACATGGTTAGAATGTGGTGTTGGTTTTAAAGTCTTTAGATAAAAGACTTAAACTTTCATTACCAATAAAAATATAAAATATGTATCTCACATTGTTTAAAAATGAATTATGATTTTAAAAGTTTTTAACAAAATGACTTCTAATATTATTATCAAGTTAAATGCTAATTTTAAAAGTTTTTAGATAAAAAAAATTACTATTATTATTAATACAAAATATGTATCCCACGTTAGCTAGAAACTTATATTAATTTTAAAAGTATTTAGGTAAAAAAATCGTTTAATATTAGTAACAATAAAAAAAATTATAACAATAGAAGAGATTAACAATCTAATTATAATATCTAAAAGTTATATTATTATTACAATATATATATATATATATATATATATATATATATATATATATATATATATATATATATCCCACATTATACCCGTGCATAGCACGGGCTAAATAACTAGTTATTAGACTAAAGGATAAAGCCATGTAAATTTGTTCCAATCACCGTTTCTCATTGCAAATGAAAATGTTTGAGTTCGTTTCTTTAATTTTCCTTTTTCGCTTTTGAGGGCTTTAATTTTCTTTCTAAGAAATTAAAGCTCACCGAGTTCTTTGATGGTCTGTTTCACTATACCAATTCAATGGTATGAAAATGGAATTGGAGCAAAGAATTTCATTTATGTTGTTTGGATGCTAAAATGGGGGATAAAATTGAAATTGAATTATAATATTGCCAGACCCGATTCCATAAAACCAATTGGACAGTACTTAATAGTTAATACAACAGGTTCACTTTACTTAATACAATTCTTTTTCCAATAAAATTCCTATAATTACTCTTAGAGCATCTTCAATGTATAATATTCCTATACACCTTCTTAGCTGAGTCTCACTATCACCTACACAATTTTATCTTCTTATTCAATTTAAAAAAATATATTTTTTATTTTTAATCTTCTTACATATTTTCTTAATTGGTCCAACCGGTCACACACAAATGCATAGGAAGATTCATTTTTCTTCTTCTTATGTGGGAAGAAAATTTCTTCTCTCTCCTACATGAATTGTATATGAATGCATCTCCCATTGTATAATATCTATAATACAATAGAGGTCAGTGTGTCATGCTTACAATTAACTTGAGATAAAAAAGGGTCAGAATTTACTGTTTTACGGTGAGCCAACGGCCTTATTTCGCCTCATGTGTGCGAATGACTAATCGTTTTACTTTTACGCTTTTTATGTTATCGTAATTAACTTAATCAATTTAATTTTTTTTCCGATCCGTAATTTCGTATACAAATTAATTGAAATATTTGTGTTAACATACATGATACAGAAGAGGCTGGTAAGAAAGGGGATCAACAACATTCCCACGTTAAAGTTCAAGGGTCCCAAGTGCACTGTTCAGAAAGTCATATGAAACTAGGAGGGTAGCGTGTGTCATTCTTCTATTCATGAAGGGTAGCGGGTGTCTATTGAATCTTAGTGGCAGTTATGTTAGTTTTCTGTTATACCTAATCTCTATCTCTTGCATATATAGATTGCTTATATAGTTGAGGAATTGCTTATATAGAAAGAATCAATAAAATACACGACTATCTTCTTTCTTCTTGATCTGCTAATGGATGCTCTTTAAGACTCCATACAATTCATTGATCCTGTTTATCATGGTATCAGAGCCTAAGTGATCTCGACTACCCAATGTCAAACAGGTAAATCTCCTTTCTCTCTGTATACTCTTGTCTTCTTCTCTATAATCCAAATCTTCTTCTTCCATCTTTCATGATGACTGATCCCACTTCTGGAGATCCTACCAAACTCACGAAAGATGGTAGTTCCAGTACCATCGCAGATGCCTATGATCTACCTGAGTCTACCTTTCAATTAAACTATGGTCACCCTCTCTATCTCCATCCCAATGATCATCCTGGGATGACCCTTGTGACTGAAACCCTAACCAACACCAATTTCAATCAGTGGAAAATTTCCATCACAACTGCCCTTTCAGCCAAGAACAAACTTGATATGGTTAAAGGCCTAAACAAGAAACCTACTCCTCCCTCTAAATACATCAGTGCTTGGGAAAGATGTAACAACATGGTAGTTTCTTGGCTTCTAAATTCTGTAAATTCAGAAATTCGACAAAGCATTGTTTATCTCTCAACTGCACATGAGATATGGGATGACATCAATACAAGATTCACACAAAGTGATGCCCCAAAAATCTTCCAAGTTCAGAAAAACATCATCTTATGCCTACAAGGAGATTAAGTATCAATGCCTACTACACCAAGTTTAAAGGGCTATGGGATGAATTCACAAACCTTTTTCAAAAGCCCAAATGCACATGTAATTCTACCTGTGGTGCTATCAATGTCCAAGAAGAGCATGACCATGTCACCAAATTAACCCAATTTCTCATGGGGATGTCTGAAAGATACACAGATGTCATGGGGACAAATCCTCAGAATGCATCCCCTTCCTATAGTAGTCAAGGCTGTCTCCATGCTCATTCAAGAAGAGGGTCAAAGGCTACAAAGTAACTCCATGAATTTTGAAAATATCTCTTCTGCTCTCATGGGCAAGGTTGTCACAAACAAGTTTAACAAAACAAGAACTGCAGGAGGATCTCAAGCCCTTCCAGTCAAGGGAAAAATTTTCTGTGATTACTGCCATGGTGACTCCCATCAGAAGGACAAATGCTTCTTCCTACATGGCTTTCCTAAGAGGCATCCACTGTTTGGTACAAAACCTGATCTAAGCAGGATGCCAAGGAACAAAGGAAAGGTCAAGATCAATTCTTCCATCAACAATGTAGTCACTTAGTCTGTCAAAGAAAACTCTGGGAACAAAAAGAGGAATGGTGATTCAAATAGCAACATTGACTGCTTCACTCCTGGTCAACTTCAACAGCTTATGTTACTCCTGAACAGTACCAAGAGTGCCAATTCTACAGCTGCTCAGATGGACACACCTGAAGAACATATGTCAGGTAACTCTATTTACAGTCCAAAATTTTCTTGCCTTGCTTATACAAAACCATCACACCTTGACTGGATTATTGACACTGGTGCCAGTCATCACATCACCACCTCTTTTGAATGTCTTACTAATCCTGTAACTGTAAACACCATGATACATTTACCCAATGGAAAATCCTCCTCTATAACTCATAAGGGCACTGTGATCCTGACAGGTGACATTGTTCTCAAAGATGTCTACTTAGCTCCTGAATTCCAATGCAATCTCATATCAGGAAGCAAACTTATCATTGATAGTAACATTTGTCTAACCTTCTCTGCTTCATCATGTTTCCTTCAGGACCCTGCTCAAAAGAAATTCAGGAAGATTGGTAGATTTGATGGTGGCCTGTACAAGCTACTCCCAACAGAATCCAGTAATCTCAAGCAGACTGCCTATTCTGAGTGCAAGAAATTCTTTGATCCAAACTTATGCAAACTTAGTAATACTTTTCCATTACAAAACCTATCAACAAGCTGTATATGTGGCACACTAGATTAGGACATGCTCCTGTACAATCTATAAAACACATTAGTTTTCTCAATATGCAGTTTGACTCCATTCCAAATGTTCATTGTGAAATTTGCCACCTATCTAGACAGACCAGACAACCCTTTCCTTTAAGTGACTCCCATAGTTCTAACCCCTTTGATCTCATACACTGTGATGTATGGGGTCCCTACAGGAAAGCCACTTATGATGGTTGTACATCATTCCTCACCATAGTTGATGATTACTTTAGAGTTACATGGACTTTCCTATTAAAAGCCAAAACTCAAGTCCATCAAACTCTTCAGTTCTTCTTTAACATGATCAAGAATCAATTTCAAACCAGTGTCAAGCACCTCAGAACTGACAATGGCACTGAGTTCCTCAATGATGGTGTTGGCAGTCTTTTGGCATCCCAAGGACTACTAGATCAATGTACCTGTGTTGACACTCCTCAGCAAAATGGAAGAGCTGAGAGGAAGCACAGACACCTCCTTGAACTTGTAGAGCCCTAAGGTTCCAAGCCAACCTTCCCAAAAGATTCTGGGGTGATTGCCTCCTTACTGCCACCTACCTAATAAATAGACTTACTAGTTCTGTCCTAAAATTTAAAACTCCTTTTGAGGTTCTGTTTGGGTCTCCTCCTACCTACAATCATCTCAAAACTCTTGGCTGTTTATGTTATGTCTCAACCTTCTCTCACAACAGAGATGAACTATCTCCTAGAGCTCAAAAATGCATCTTCATTGGTTACCCTAGTAATAAGAAAGCCTACAAAGTCTATAACATTGCTACTCACCAAGTTCCCTATAGTAGAGATGTTGTGTTCTATGAATCCATATTCCCCTTCAAAGAAAACACTGCACAATCTTCCCAGGATAGTTTATTCCCTTCTTAAACTTCCAATCCAATCCTTGAAGAAGAAAATCAAGCACCTACTGAAACCAACAACCTTACTGATGTTCCTGACACTGACAAACCTACAGAAGGTGACCAGAATGAGCACCACCTATCCATCACTAATGATTCCAATACTACCCTCCCATCTCTACACTCTAGGCCCCAAAGACACAAAACCATTCCACTAGGTTCAAGGATTATACCAACCTTCCTCCCAATTTTACTCAACCCTCCACCAACTGCACAACACCCTATCCCATCACCAAGTTCTGCAACTATGCTAATGTCTCCACCTCATATAAAAACTTCTCCTGTAACATCTCCACTCTTCATGAGCCAAAAACTTATCAACAGGCCATCAAGGATCCTCTGTGGTGTCCAGCCATGACTGGGGAACTTCAGGCGTTAGAACGCAATAACACATGGACCCTTCAAACCCTTCCTGCTAACAAGAAAACTGTAGGCTGCAAATGGACCTTCAGAATCAAATACAATGTTGATGGTACCATCAACAAATACAAGGCCAGACTTGTGGCCAAAGGATACACTCAGATTGAGGGTACTGACTATTTTGAAACATTCTCACCAGTGGCCAAAATGACCTCTGCCAAAGTGTTACTTGTTGTAGCTGCTGCCAAACAATGGCCTATATCTCAACTTGATGTATCCAATGCATTTTTTCATGGAGACCTTCATGAAGAAGTGTATATGGATCTTCCTCCAGGATATTTCCCTACTCAAACTCAAGAAACTTCTTCTGTTGTCTGAAAACTGTCCAAATCCTTCTATGACCTGAAACAGGCTCCCAGACAATGGTTTGAAAAACTATCCACTACTCTCATTAACTTTGGCTTCAAACAGTCTCAGAATGATCATACTCTTTTCTGCCTTAATACTGACTCTCACTTCATAGCTCTTCTTGTCTATGTAGATGATCTTCTCATTACAGGCACTAGTGAAAACTTGATTGATCAAGTCAAAATTCATTTGAAATCTGCTTTCCATGTGAAAGATCTTGGCCCCCTAAGATACTTCCTTAGCATTGAAGTTGCAAAAACAAAACTGGAATATGCTTACATCAAAAGAAATATGCCATGGAAATCATCACTGATAGTGGCCTGGTGAATGCCAAACCTGCCCTCACTCCAATTGAAAAGGATCACAAGTTATCCATCACCTCTTATACTTCCCTGGCAGACCCTCCATCTTACAGAAGGCTGGTTGGTAGACTCGTCTATCTGTTTGTCACCAGACCAGACATTGCCTATAGTGTTCAAGTTCTCAGCCAATTCATGGCTAATCTTATGGCATGCTGCTCTAAGGCTAGTCAAATATATCAAAGGCACTCTTGGCCAGGGCCTACTCTTTCCCATTTCCTCATCAACAGCTCTCAGAGCCTACTGTGACTCAGACTGGGTTGCCTGCCCAATTACCAGAAAATCCCTATCAGGTTTCTGTATCTACTTAGGCAGTTCCATTGTATCCTGGAAATGCAAAAAGCAACCAATAGTTAGCAAATCTTCGGCTGAGGCTGAATACAGAAGCATGGCTGACACCTGCTGTGAAATCAAATGGTTAATCTCCCTCCTCACAGATTTCAACATTTCCATTGACCTACCTGTCTCCCTACACTGTGATAATCAGTCTGCCATTCACATCTCTGCCAATCCTGTGTTCCATGAGAGAACAAAACACATTGACATAGACTGTCATCTGGTCAGAGAAATGATTCAAAAAGGCTTGATCTCAACCAAATACATTGCATCTCTTGAACAACCTGCAGATTTGTTCACCAAGGCCCTGCCCTCTCCACATTTCTATCATCTTCTGGGCAAGTTGCCAGTCCTCAACCTATTTGTTCAGCCTTCCAACTTGAGGGGGGATGTTAACATACATGATACAGAAGAGGCTGGTAAGAAAGGGGATCAACAACATTCCCAAGTTAAAGTTCAAGGGTCCCAAGTACACTGTTCAGAAAGTCCTATGAAACTAGGAGGGTAGCGTGTGTCATTCTTCTATTCATGAAGGGTAGCGGGTGTCTATTGAATCTTAGTGGCAGTTATGTTAGTTTTCTGTTATACCTAATCTCTCTATCTCATCTTGTATATATAGTTGAGGAATTGCTTATGTATTGAGATATAAAGAATCAATAAAATACACGACTATCTTCTTTCTTCTTGATCTGCTAATGGATGCTCTTCAAGACTCCATACAATTCATTGATCATGTTTATCAATTTGTTTTTTTTCTTTTTAACTGTTATCGTAATCTTTTTGTCCGGCCCGTTTTTTCTAACCCGCAATTTCATATACAAATTAATCAATTTACTGTTTTACCAAGATTCTACGGCTATTGAATAAAAAATTATTTTGCAACGCCAATTTCCAAATAATGTCTCTCAATTTTTTTTAAAGAATTTTCATTGTAGTTTTTAAAAAGTTGATGAATGCCAAATTTTTAAATGAAAAATTATGTGCGGGCATTCATTTTAATGTAATATTGATATATATGAAATATAAAGAATGTCTCTCTGTCACGTTTAATCTCACAATCTCAATCGTTTTTATCACGCTTTTTTCCATCCCTATTTTATTACTGCGAAAATGATTGAGATATTATGGTTTACAGTTATTATTTTACATTTAATATTTTACAGTTAATATTTTACGGTTTTACAGTTATTTGCGAAAATTAGTTACTCTTTTACTGAGATATTACGATTTTACAGTTAATATTTTACAGTTTTACAGTTTTATGGTTGCGAAAATTTGTATTTGTATTTTTTTCTTTTTAATTGTTATCGTAATTAACTTAATCAATTTAATTTTTTTCCGACCCGTAATTTTGTATACAGATTTTAAAATTTTTTTTTAAAAATGTAAATTTTGTAATTTGAAATATTTATTTTTTTCTTTTTAACTGTTATCGTAATTAACTTAAGTAATTTAATTTTTGTCCGGCCCGTTTTGTCCGGACCACAATTTCGTATACAAATTATTAATTAATCCCTCCGTTACGGGAAAATAGACCCCGTTTGAAAGTCAATTTTTTTAAGAAAATAATATTTTTAGTGTTCATTTCTACAATATCTGTTTCATTTATTGATAAATTTTCAATCTGACATCGTGTCATCAACACGAATAAGAGTACTAGTCTCTTCTTAATAAGAAGAGCCCCTATGTCCTTATTAAATTAAAAGTAGTAAATTTCTGGTACATTCATTTATAATTTTCTAGAAAATACCCCACCATGATATCATCTTATCAGATTGCTCTTTTTTTAAATTTAACTATGTTTATTACATAAACTAGTGATGTTCCTGTGCGTTATACGATTTGTACCTTAGTATAAAATTATATACTTTATTAAAGTTGAAGAATATACAATTAAAAAGTTTAATATGAAAAAATAAAAAAATTAATAAAAAGTAAAATTAAAGATAGATCACATAAATTTAAAAAAGTAATTATAAATTTATTTAGATGTATTTCCTTATTCAGAAAGGAAGGATTGGATGGAATTCAATTATCTTTGTCATTCGTTAAGTCAACAATTGATAATAGATCTATGCCTCTAAATGACAAAATTTGATAGAGATAATAGTTTCCGATATTTCTTACTAATGTAGTAGCTATAAAAAAACATTTGTTATTGAAAATATAAACATATAAAAATATATTTTATGTCCTCACATTCTCTTCCTTCTTCATACCTCGTTCTTATTCTTCTTCATTTTGTGTTTGTGTGTATGATTCAAAATAAATTTACTTTTGTGTTTGTGCTACTGTGCATATATTGTTTGAAGATCTAAATAGAAATTTGTTCGTTTTTCAATACCCTTTTTGAAACTCGATACATCAATTTTGAATCACAATATATCATTTGTAAATTGTGATGCATCGACTTAGATGTGGGATGTAAGTAAGATACATTAATTTTGAATCATATGTTGATTGTGTACATGAAAGAAGAGAGACGAAGGTTTGGTACATTATGATTTAAGGCGCGATGCATTAATTAAATTATTTGATCATTTAAATTGATGAATTGATTAAGTGATCCGTAGCGTGCCTTCGGTTCATTAAGAGTCGTAGTCTTTTCACACTAAAAGTGTCCTTTTTATTTAAAACAAACATAAAAAACTGTAGCGATTGAAAATTTTACATAGTGGACGGACCCGAATTTCTCCCTAAAATAAACAACAAAAAGGACAAAAAATACTCAAAATTTCACGTTACACAAATTAATTTCTCAATTGATTCTATCCAAATTATTATTAATTTAATGAACAACAAATATTACTACAATCATAACCAATCTGGCCCAAAAAAATATCAAGCACTTGTCATATAGATAAAGTGCTTCTCACTCTCTAACCTAAAAACCCCACCCCCACCCACTCTAACCTATATACATATCGCCTCACTCTCACTCTTACTCAATTAAGTCGTCTAAAAGGTCACCTTTCTTATTTTTATAGCATTAAACCTAGGAAATACCTTCGATGAACATGAGACAATGACTCTTCATCTCTTCAAACACTTCGTTTCAAAAATTCATCTGCCGACTTTCCCCAACCAAAATAGAATCAGATTAAACCATTTTGTAGCAAGGTGCGTTAGATTTTTTAAAATAAAGTATTCAACTTTGTATTTCGATTTTTTAAAAATCTTAGAACTTAATTTTACTCAGTGAACTGAAAAAAAAAAAAAAAGGCTTATAATAAGATCCAAGTATTTATGCTTCTTTACCTAATTATTTTTTAAGATACGGTTTAAATAAGTCGAGACTTTTTTATATTTTCAGTATTTAACGTTATCCCTAATTTTTTTTTTATATTTTGAGTATAGAAAAAATATAGATTTCAATTTTTTAGATTTTTATTTTGAAGATCTATTTTTTAAACATTTTTATAATTAAAATCAGTGTTCTAAAACTCCCCGCCTAGGCGCTAGCTAGGCCCCTCTCTACCGCCGCGACTTTCTTAGTTGTCGCCTAATCGACCAAGTTGGTGCCTACATCAAACCTCGTCGACCTTAGTTTATTTTTGTAGCTTTGATTTTGTGACATGTGGTCACCGGAGAAGGAAGGGAGGGCGAACTGGAGAAGAAAGGGAGAGTGGTAATGGTGAGGCAAAGAGGAAGGTAGAAAGAAAAGGGGTTTGATTTTGTGGATATTCGGTGTGATAAGAGAGGGGATAGATTGAAGGGTTAGATTTAGGAGGAAAGAAATTGGAAGATGAAAAAATGAGGAGAGACGGTCTGTCGGAGAGAGAGAGAGAGAAGAAAAAAAATAAAGGAAGAAAAAAAAGTTGCCGGTCTGCCAGATAGATAGAAGAAAGAAGAAGAAAAAAAGATGATGAAGAAGGGGGATGTCTCGAGACTCAAAATTTAGAATGAGAAGAGATTAGGGAGGATATATTAGACAGTGAGTTGTAGGGGCAGTAGGTAGGTGGAGTAATTTTTTTTAAAATTCTAAATTTGGCTGGTTTATTACTTTGGGGTTGTTGAGAATTGAGATTAATGATAGGTTTGTATATTTTTGTTCATTTTACAAATATAGACAAATATTTGATAAAATGACAAACATAAAAAAAAATTGTAGTCAATGTGTTTGATCTTTGATGTAAATTATCAAAAAAATGATAATTATGCCTTAATTCTAGGCCCCGCCTAGACCCCGATTACGCCCCGACTAGTCCCCTAGGCGCTAGGCGCTAATGTGTCGCCTAGCGGTTGCCTAACGATTTTTAGAATCTTGATTAAAATACATCTATTTTAAATCACTTGTATCTAATGTAGTTGTTTACTTCAAAATTGACCTCTTTGTAGTCACTAATTTTGTTTTATTTTTCGTTTCTACATTTCAAATTCCTTTGATTTAATTAGATTTAATTTATAAATGTTAATTATTCTGATTTGGTAAAACCAAAATTGAGAAATTTGTAGTCACAATACATATTAATAAATAAACATAAATGTATATTGGTTACCAATAAATCTGTATCAGTTTGAAGATCATTAAATTGTATTAAATTTAGCACATACACTTGAACATGAAGTTTATTAAATTATCGTAAGTTATTCCTTAAATCTTTAATCCTAGGCATTGTAGATGTTTAAGCTATTTATTGATTACAAATATACCATGAGAATTTAATAATTTCGCACATATAACTGTTTTCAGTTTATTGTAGCTCTATGATCTCTAAAAAAAAAAAAAAGAGGACCAAGTACATGAAATCCTAAGCAATCGAAATAAAATAATACTTATAGGTTGGAAAGATATCTTTGCTTTATAAAATATACATTTTGGACAAAAAATCATTGAGTTATCTAGACTTACTCTTGATCTGACTGATGTCTCTAAGCAAGATGAGAGAGGGAGACATTTTATATAGATTTCTTCTATATTGGTGTGTTATTCTCAGTTGTTTTTAGCAATGATGTTCAACAAACAAAATTGTAACAAATTTTTATAGTGATTTTATCTTTGAAAACTGCTCGAGAAGAGAAAAGCTAAGGAACTGTCTAACTCCCTTAGGCGTCCAATTACAGCCGAAGAAATTAATCTTCAATGATAATTCATGTAATTGTTTCAATAATTTATTCATTTATTATTCAATTGATAAGCGATTATTAAATTCAACAATTGAAATAAATAATTATTTATTAGCTCATTGAAATTTCAATATAGTTAAAAAAATCATAACTATTTTTTATATTGTCGGATGTGAATGAGGTTGAAATAGTTTGGTATATATGGTTGTCAATTGTCTCAAGTCAAAGAGAGAATGTCAAAAGTTTTCTGATTTATTTATCTAATTAATTTTGATTACAAATTCGTTTCATTTAGTGTTGTCATTTTTGGAAAGTGCATTTTGGCGGGAACTTTCCAAAAATCGCACATCTTTATATATGTATAAATATGAGCTTAAATTGTAATTTGATCACCCTACTTTTTCACTTTTTTGTAATAAAGTGACTCTACTTTTTTGTAGAAACTCGAAAATACCCTTAGGCTTAAATCACAATTTAGTTACCATACTTTTCCACTTTTTACAATAAGGTGACTCTACAAAAAAAATCAGTTTAATCATTGTACTTGGCAATATATAACACGTTCATCACTCCATCCAATTTTTTGGATTGAAAACTTAAAACAATTATAGAAACCTGAAAATACCCTTGTCTACATTATCAATCATTTTTTAACCATGACACACTCATTGCTCTAATGTCAACAATATCAGCAAAGATACTCAGAGGGGCCAAATGAGTCAAGCTTGGAATAGAATTTAAACCTAATTGAAAATAAAAACAACCTCAAATGAATATAGATTTTGGGGTCAAGTTCATAGTCAAACTCGATGATTGAGGGTTGATTTGATTGGGGGAAAGATTGAAGATGAAGGCTAATGTGGTGGGGACGAAGATGAGGTAGTTGACACAGAACACGACTCTAATCCAAGATCTCTGTACTCCATCTATATAACTTGACCCCATTATAGAAAACACTAAAATTCAGAATAATTTCAATATTGAAAAGAAAAGTGTCATTTCGAACCAATTGAGGTATTTTACCTGTTTATGCATCATCTAGATCCTTCTCAACTTTTCCTCACTCAGGAAGTGATCGATTTTCATACCATAGATCTCCCTCTTCTTCGATAACTCACAAACTCGAATTCTTTCTATTCCATATGTTTTTTGAGAACCGGTCGAGAGACCCACAAATAGAGAAACACATATTGCCAAATGAGCCGATTTTTGGGGGGGGGGGGTTAAGCTTGCCGCGAGTTTGGATTAGTTGCATCATATGGTGGTAAGTGAGGGTGGTGATAGAGAAGAGGATGAGGGAGCGTATGAGCCAGTCGATTTTCTTGAAGGTGTAAGGGAGGCCTAAGACGCCAGCACCGGCAATGGAGATGTAGACATTGACGAAGGTTTTGAATTGGGAGGAGAGAGGTGGGTGGCTGGGTTTACTGGTAGAGAGGAAGTAGGGGTGGTGTTTTTTTCATCGGGGAGATTGGGGAGGGTGTAGGTGGATGAGGTTGAATTTTCTTGACTTTTGTCAAACGCCATGGTTTCTTGACTTTTACCAAACACCATTTCCTCCCACTTTGTCTCTTTATTTCTCTCTCTCTCTCTCTCTCTTTGTAATCTTTAATATTTCAGACAATCAAGAGGCAAAGTCTCTCTTTCACTGTTGTAAAATTTTCAGATTTGAAATCTCCTTTCAAAAACACAATGTGATGGTCATGGTGGAATGAACTATGAAGGGTGAAAAGCGGTTACAGTAGAAAGGGGCTGAAAAAATAGATTTTTTTTTATTCATAGAGAGTTACCTTATTGCAAAAATAGAAAAGTATAATGACCAAATTACGATTAAGCCAAAACAATTTGATTTTGTTTAGAGGGTATTTTAGTCTTTTTAACCATTTACATCCAACATAACGGACGAAAATGACTTAAGTGACTTTATTAAATGTCCAAACCAAGTATAATGACTAAATTGAAGAATTTTTTTTTATTTTATAAAATCACCTTATTGCAAAAAGTGGAAAAGTTGGGTAACCAAATTGCAATTTAAGCCTACAAATATACATGCTCCATTAAACCATATTTTAAGGCAGTGACACTTCTGAAACCATCTAATGTAGCAAAAATCAAAATTAACCTTTATTTTATTTATTGACCGGATCCTCGTGCTTGTATCATAGACAAGGTGTCATTATATCTTAATGGTAGAAATGATGCTTAACAACGGTGACGTCTTTAGTTCAATCCTTATATACACCTTATCACTTATAAGGCCAAAAACAATAAATATAAAAATAGTGTTTCGTGTAGCTTTTGAAAAGTGGTATTTTCACAATTTTATGAGCCAGCTTTTCTTAAGTTGTTATGAAAGACAAATGACAATAATACTCTTGATTTTACCAGTAGTTAATGAAGTTGGGGTTTTGGCTTATCGAATTTTATTTTGATAGATTGAATTAATGATTTACAAAGATCAAATTTTGTTGTTAGATATCAACTACGAAGAATTATAAAATGCAAACTCTGATCTCCTACGAAGAATTATAAACTGTGGTATATAAAATAAATGAAAAAGATTTTAGAACAGAACGTGTTGGGATTGCTGTAGAAAAAGTGAAGAACTAATGTTTATGAAATGCTGCATTCCGGAGGGAATCCTTGTGGAAACCTCTTTGCATCAGTGCAGTAATTGTAGATCATGTAATTCTGTTGCACTCTCTTCAAGCTATCCCTGCTAGTAGAGTCCAATTCTTCTGAGAGCCATGCTGCCCCGTTGTTTGAACTACTGCACGAGGATGACCCTGAAGACCAAACACAAGCTTCCGCATTGAAGTTCTTGTAGGATGCAGTAAAAGGAGCTTGAGTCCAGTCGGTTTTCACAAGTCCACCTCTCGTAGCCCAGTCATCAGCATTCCACAGGCTAGAGTATATCCTCATTGGTTGGTTCTTGGGGTAAGACACACCTACTGACTCTGGGTTCTTGTACTCCCTAATGGGAGTTCCATCTACTGAGAATCTGAAATGGAAGGTTAAAAGTTAGTTTATTACACTATGTAATATGAATAAAATTCAATTTGAGCAACAGTTTTATTGGTCACATATATACATTATGCGGTTGGGGTTCCATAGGATGGAATAGGTGTGAAAATCAGCAGTTGGGTCGAACCATAGGTGGAATTGTTGCTCTCTGTTACCCTTTCACTACAACAAAAAGTGTTTACTAGGACCCTCCACATAGGACGCTTTTAAAAATTCGTCCTATAAAAGTCTCAATAGGGCGCTTAGCTCTTTGGGTCCTATTATAGCACCGCCTAGTATGACGCCTTACTCTTGGTGTCTTATTATCATAAGACTTAATAATACGCCCTTTCAATGTCGTCCTATAAAAAAGTTTAAAAGGACGCCTAACCCATTGAGTCCTATTACCGCGATGCTAATAGGACACATAATTTTAGGGACCTATTACAATAAGGGCTAACAGGACACTTTTTATGTAAGTGTCTCATTAACTCATTGAGACCTATCAAGGGTGTGATTAATAAGATGCCTTTCTATAGGGTCCTATTATTATAATACCTAATAGGGCACGTAACTCTTGGGTCTTATGACGGTAAGGCGTAATAGGACACATTTTAGGTTGGCATCACATTAATTCTTGGTTAATAGGACACTTAACAAGTATGCATCTTATAAAAATGCTAAAAGCATCACAAGAAAACAATCATTATCAATATTCCAACAATTTTTTTTCATCTGCTCTAATGGTTAATATCCATACTTTTCATCTAGCAATTTCTTCAAAAATTCATAATTTCCTGTCAATATTCATTAGATCCCGTTAATTTTTGTTATATTCCATTAAGTATAAGCATTTTTTTTCTTAGGATTCAGTCATAGCTTTTGTAAATTATGACGGAGGCCTTAATAGAATATAACGAAACCTAACAAAACGAGATGATTTATTTTAATCATAAATGGGTATAAAGGGAAATTTAAGCAAGTCCTTAAAAAAGTGCTACGTTTAGCTTACTATAGGTGCTACATTGTCTCGATTTATTTTGCAATATTTAAAAAGAAAAAAAAGCTGAAATATTTAAAAAGAAAAAAAACTGAAATATTTAAAAAGAAAAAAAAAAAGCTAGCATATCGATTGGAAAATGTTAAGACACAATAATCTCTCTGTCATTGTTACTCCGTCTCTCTAACCTTACTTGAAATAGGTAAAGAGATTCAGATTGGGTTCATCTCAGTTATCACTACTACTTAAGGCAACATTCTAATTAAGGATTCCTTGTAACCATTTCAACACTAATCGGAAATTCTTTATATCAATCGATTTTAAGGATCGACCGAAGAAAATTGAGATATCGCGACTCCTTGTTTACAAATTTTTCCTAAAGACCTCATAAATTGGTATATTAAGGCATTTGTTGGTGCTTCTCTATGAAATATGAAATACTTTTGTAAATTAAATCTCCTAAAATAATCTGTTAGGGCTCTTGTCGAAGCAATCTCAAAAAAATAGCCTGCTAGAAAAAAAAACCCCGACATAATGAGACACACACAAAGGTTTTGTTACTACTTCTTTCATGTATAAACATGACGTAGGTTTAGATACACAATTTTAATTTTACTTACTCCCTCTGCTTCTGAAAGTGTCTTATTTGACTTGACGAATAGATTAATTAAAAAAGAATAATTGACTATTAAAAATATTGATATGAAGGTCAATTGTGATACTTCTCATAGAATAAATAAAATATGAAGGTCAATTGTGTTTTAAGATGAGCAGGATGAGCGAGTCGGGGAGTGTGTTTTTTAAGGGTAAATTCGGACCGGTCCCTTTTGTCAAGTTTGTAACCCCTCCATTCCCCCAATTTTTACTAAAGTTCATTAAATGTTGACGCATCAGAAATAACAATAGGAATTATTTCAAGTAGAAAGCAAGAAAATAAGAAAACTTGATTTATTATCAAAACTGTCAAAATAAACGTTTAAGAGGGTATTTATATGCCCTAAACACACCAAACCCTAAAAGGAATAAATAAATAAAAATAGACGAAAAAACCCGAAATCTTCCAAGGCCCGTAACAGTGCTTAAACAGAGTTTTTTTTTGGCTTAAAACGAACTCTTCACGGGGTAAACCTTGTGAGTCTTGGGGTGACTGATGTAGAAGCATTGGATCTTGAAACGTTGGCACAAGCACATTCATATGTGTTATTCAACTGTAAAGATGTTGAGAGATTCCTCAAGTAAGTCACTATTATAATCAATTACAATGAACCTTTATTTTTTTTAATTATTGATGGCATTTACATTTATCAAATTTATTATTAAACAGCGAACATAATCATTATGTCCGTGCTCATAATCCTCGAGGTCGCGAGCGTGATATTCAACTTGAGCATAGTGAAAAATTTGCTATATGGTTTCGAAGTCATGTAAGTAAAATAGAAAGCTATGTCCATACAAGCAGCTTTGTGCCAATTCTATATGCGTTTCTTAATATTTTTTCTTTAAACCAGGTCGATGAGTTGTACGATGCTGGGGATGAACAAATTTCAGATGACTTAAGGATTTTGGCTAAGGGTCCTATTGAGATTGTGAAAAAATACAAGGGTTATATTATAAATGGTTTCAGATTTCACATAAAAGAGCTGAGAGGTATAGGAAAACTCAAAATAGTGGGTTATGCTTGATGCCATGACATCAAGTTTTTCAAGCTCTAGAGATAACAATCCTCAGATTAGGGATTTGACCTATTATGGGGTTTTAAATGATGTCATTGAGTTATACTATACAGAAAACAAAAAAATTGTTTTGTTCAAGTGCGACTGGATCTCAAAAGGAAAGAGGAAAAAGGAAGATGAGAATGGTTTCACTCTACTCAATTTTAAAGGATTGAAGCCTCACAAAGAGCCTTTTGTGCTAGCTTCTCAAGTACAACAAGTATTCTATGTTGAAGATCCATTAAACAAAGGATGGCATGTTTTGGTCAAGACAACAGCTAGGGACACCTACGATATGATGGAACGTGACTCTGATGATGACATCGAGACATACTTGCAAAGCGAAGCATCCAATTGTCTTTCTCATGATGAGAATGAGGATGTTCATTGGATTAGAGAGGGTGTTAATGGAGCTACCGTTGACAAGGATATGGAGGTTATAGATGGGAATGCAGATGAAATGGACATAACTTGATTTAGATTATTTGATGGCTAAAATAATGTTTTTTTTATTTGTTGGTGACTTTTGTTTTTTTGTTGTTGGTGACTTCATTTTTGAGAAGCGATACTATCTATGATATCTTGTTCATCCATATTAATGTTTTTTTTCCCTTATATTAGTTTTTTGATGTTATCATTTCTTTTACATAACTTGTTTGGTCAAACATATGAAGTGTAAATATAGTTACTTTGTGATATTTTGTGTATTTGAATATAATGTCTCTTTTTCTTCTTTTTCTTGTATATAGCACAACAATTACATCAATGTCCAGAAATCGTAGGTGTAACATAACTATGGACAATGCTAGCGAGGAAGATATGGAGGATTTTATGGAAGAAAGATATGATGAACCTATGGAACCCTTAGGTAAAAGTTAATCTCTCGAATATGTACTATGCTTATGTCTTCCTTAAACTTTTTCAAAACTTTATAGTTACTTACTTCAATTGTGCATGCTTATATAGTTCCTTTGAATTGTTTTTATTTTCTATTAATAGTTATTGGAAATATGCGCAAGAGAGTTCGAGGCCCGACCTACATGCGTAAGATTTGGAAGCAAACTAAAAGGGATCGAATAAAAGTGTTGTTCAATGACTTGGGACAGCCCGTGGATGAAGAAAATACATCTAAACTGACTCATTTCATGGGATCAATGGCGAGATCAGGGGGATGTTGCCCGGTTGATAAGCAATGGCACGAAGTTAGCAAAGAAATGAAAAAGGATATGTTGGATACGATACATGTAAGTAGAAAGCTTATTTATTAGCATTAGATTTCGTTTTAATAAACTAAATATTCTTCAATTTTGTTTTATAGTCAAGGTTTGATCTTCCTCCTGGTTGTGAGAGTTGGCTACTACAATCTTTTGGAAAGAAGGTAAGGAATTGGAGAGGAAGGATAAAAAAAATGTATTACGATCCAATGTTGCCATTTCAGGAGCAAATTTAAAAAAAACCCCCCAAAGTTCATCAAGCACAATGGACAAAGCTAGTTGAAGAGTGGAATAAGAAGGAAGTTCAGGTATACTTTTTCCAATGTTTTTGATATCTTCTACTCATTGAAATATCCCTCTAATTTTTATTACATTTTCAGATAATTAGCAAAAAAAATCAAGAAAATCGCAAAAGAAGAAAATGGTGCAAGTCACGGCAAAAAGAGTTATGCTCGAAGAAGAAAAGGTACAATAACCCCAACGCTGAACTCCACTTGCAATTATTATCTTACCTTAGTTGCCCTAAAGAATTTATGTTTGTTTGTTTGTTTGTTTTTTTTTTTTTTGAGCATAGAAAAAAGAATTGGGATATTATCCATCTCGAATGGATTTGTTTGTCGCATTTTATTCTAAAGATGGAGCCTCAAAAAATGAAGAAGCTTCAAAAGCAATTGTATGTATTTTATATCTCTACCTTGTTCGTATTCTTCCTTTAATGTTATAATATTCGAGAATTTAAATTATTTGCTAGGAAACATGTCTGTTCTTTCTTACAGAACTTCTTGGCTGAGTTTGAGAACTTTATGAAACATGTCTTTTAAATTCTACAAGTAATGTGACTTCATGACGATACATAATTTTTAGTTTCCATTTCTCGTTCTTATGAGACTATTTTTTATGGGAAGCAATATCTCCTAATCCTTGGTGCCGATTATAGTTATTTGAAATTCAAGGCATCAATTTGCTCGAAGGTCAGACAATTAAAATTAAAGTGCGATAGTCACTCTTTACATTTGATGGACAATAAAATGTCTAGTCTAGAATTGATAAATCTGTGACCACCATTAGTTTGAGTGATACTGAGGAATTTGGTCAGATGTGCATCAATATTGCATACTCCTTGATTTATTAGAAATCTTTATATGGTCGTCACATATGAGGACTTACTAGTTTGCATCATGAAACATCAACCAAAGAGTTTCATGTGAAGGGCTATATGAAGCTAGGTGAACTTGTAATAAACAAGCAGTTTGTGAATCAAAAATCTCTAATTGCTAAAATTCTTACAAAACATTTATCTGTTAGATACTTAGAATAACACTTGTCTGAGATACTCATGAAGAAATTACAAATATGGCTCATGTCCAAGATAGTTAATATGCTTTGTATGCCCTATTTTACAGGAGCAAATGCAAGAACTAAAATCTCAACTCCCGAGGGGTCACTTGATGAACCCGACCTCGATGATGTGCTTTCTACAATTTTAGGAAAAGATCCACAAGGTCGTGCACGCATGTATGGGTTAGGTGTCCGCACATCCGATGTTTGGGGTGAAGTTCCAAGTCGCTTCATCTCATAGGGAGAATATGCAATTGAAGAAATCGCATGAGAATTTGAGTAGTCAAATGGAAGAAATGAGGACTGAGCTAAGGGAGATGAGAAGTAATGCGAATGGTCCTAATGCTTCTAATGGTTCAAATGCAAATGTTGGTGGTGCATCCGAAGACCATCGTAGAATAGGCCACCAACCTCAACCTATTCAGGTAACTAAATTATATTTTTTTAATCATTTTTGTGAGTATTCATTTTCTTCTAACAAATTACGATAATATTTGATTTACTTTTATTCTTACTATCCTCAAGAATATTATAATTTTCCTTCATCTACATTCTAGTCAAGAAGATTGAGAAATAAATGTGAAGGAAAAAGAAAGATGGGTTGTGTGGCATTAATTAGTAATATTGAATAGTATTGTATATATATAAAGTCCATTGTTTCTAGCTTTTTATGCCATTTCTGAGATCCGGTTTTGTGAAATAAGACAAGTCAAGAGAGCTTTGATATTGTGAAACAAGTATATGGTCTCTAGTCTTAGTCATTTTCTCTAAAGTAAGATGTGCGCTACAACACTAAAGTAAGATGTAACGTTATTTAATGGCTTCATTGAACGGACATGGGAAGTAATGTGTCTTGAACTCCAATTATTTTCTTCGAATGACCTACCGGGTGGTGGAATTTTATTTCAACTGACTACTTGTTGAATGTAATATGAACGAATAACTCTAGTTATCTTTACATGTCTTTAACGTAGCTTAACATTTGTTTGATTATATTATATTGGGTTTTGTTTTAAACATTTATTGAATTTGACATTTAGAGGGAATCGAGGTTTACCTCAAAAGTATAATGATCCGATCGAGATTGTAGCTAAAGGATGGGTTCATAGCTTAGACCCCACCACGTAAGTAGGTGGCGAAGAAATTGGACCAAATTGGTGCGAAGTACACATTGAAGTACCGATAAAAAGAAATGAACGTTTGGTCAGGTCTTATGGATTATTTGTGACAATTGGAGATGCCATTGGAGCAACTGTTGCATGGCCTTGCAATTTTGCTACGGTATGTTGTATTAGTGTGTTTGGTTATACTGTTTATGATAAATGAACGTTTCCATAATACTAATATATGTATATATATATATATATATATATATATATATATATACACCTGTTGTCAAATTGTAGGTGGTGCCAGTGGATGAAATGCGTTAAGTTGCGAATACATGATTGCTTTTTCGGTTTCATGGAGCAATTATCTTTATTAGCTTTTAGTGTTTATTTACTATGTTTAGATTTTAGGTTCAACTTTGTTTTTGTTATGTTTTTTTTTCTTCAGTTTTTCTTAGAAGATGTTCGTTAGTGGATGTTCAAGTATTAGACTATGTTTTTGGGATATACTGGTTGAAGATAAATTTGTATGACATTATTATGTTTTAATATTAAAAAGTTAATTTCAAATGTCTTGATTTTCCTCTTTAAGTGTATGTTTTTTAGTGGCATGTGAATATTGATGCCTATTATAGTGGTATATGCGAAGCTTTTAAAACATTATTTTGTAAGATACTTTTTTTTTTTAAATTCAATTAGGATGCCATAGATCGTCCTAATATGTGAAGTGTAAGTGCTTCTTAGGACGCCATGGTTCCAAAAATTGTAGGGGCATGGCTGTCCTATAATCTAATGTTGAGACGCCCAATGTCGTCCTATCAAGTGGTAATATTGAGATGCCTAAACGTGTCGTATCACGGTATGGTATTAGGACGGTAAACTTTGTCCTATCAAGATGATATATTAGGACGACAAAATTCGTCATATCAAAATGATATATTAGGACGACAAAATTCGTCCTATCAAGATGCTATATTAGGACAAGAAAATTCGTCCTATCAACATGATATATTAGGACGTTTTTTCTCGTCCTATCACACTGCTATATTAGGACGCAATAGACCATTGTTTTAAAGAGATATTAGGACGTTTTTTATGGGACGATTAAAGGCGTTCTAACACATATACTTTATTAAGTTGCCCACAAGTGTCCTATTAACTTTTCGCTACCCCTTTAGATAGGATGACTAAGTTTGCGTCCTATCAAATAATGCGTCCTATAAAGCTGGATTTAAGGACACAATCGAGCGTCCTTAAAAACACTTTTTGTTGTAGTGTTTCCTTGGCTAAATACATTCGTGTGAAGAGTGTATGGATCACCGCTTAAGTTTCCCAAAAATTCAAAGTCTATCTCATCGTGGGCAGAGCCTTGCGACGACAACTGAAACGACACTCAACAAAGTAATTATTTTGAGCTTTCAATTAAGATATATATTGAATCAAAAGTTACAAGTAAGTATAATTCATATTTTATAACGAAAGACAAGAGCTTACGTAGTAGGCAGTAACGGTGCCAGCAGAGTTGCCGGGGACAAGCTTGAGCTGCATGTTAATTTTGCCAAATACGTACTCATTCCTGGATTGAAAACCAGATCCAGAGGATTTGTCAAGTGAGAGAGTGAGAAGGTCACCATTGTTTAGTATCTTACCACGACCATCTCCCCATGTGACATCGACGTCCTGGTACAAGTTACCAAAAACCAAGACGGCAAAACTACCCACAAGAGATACAATTAGCAAGATTTTCGAAAGCCTTGAAGAAGAATAGGCCATCGTTTTGTTGTTTCTAAGAAGATTACTTGTATGTGTGAGGAAGACAAGTTCTTGTTTTTGGTGAAGTGAGAATTTGATATTTGACACTTATTTATAGGTGTGGAGTGGAGTCGCTGCATGAAGGTGTGTAAGAAGAGGTCATGCTAGTTTTAGTTGGTGAGAAACTGAGTCGCGTGGGCTGTACAACAGCTGGATGTGGAATTAATCAATACTAAAGAAATGGTTTTTCTTCATATACTTGGAGCTTCGTTTTGGGTGAATGATAGTGGTGATTAGGTGGGTGAGCCACTGGACACGGTTTGTGGGGGAAATCTATATATATATTTATCTATCGGTTAATGTTTGGGACACTCTTATTTTTTACAAAAATATGGATACTTTATAATGTAACATATTCTCATTAGTTGAAGTGGAGGGACCAACAAAATATCCAATCAATGAGAGTATGTCACATTATCGAGAACTTATATTTTGGTGCAAAATGATCGAGTGGCCCTAGAATTGCTCATCTATATATTTAAAATTGGTGAAGAGCAGTATAGTTGTGCCACCACACCACCTTTTGATAAATCTTCATTGTAATAATTGTGTCCTCACCACCTTTAGATAAATCTTCATTATAAAACATCTATGTGAAGACTTTAAAAACTCTTGGTTTTCTAGTCATTAACTAATAATAATAATCAATTTGATAAGGGGTATTAGTATTAGTATATATAAAATATTTTATTGTCAATAGTAGAAGACTTATATTTTAATTTTTTTTACAATTAACATTACTTCTAACCAATTTGGGATAAAACTCTTCAAGGTGAGACATTACTTCTAATGATAGATAAACCTTACATTGATTAAAAAGTGATGATTATTTTAAAAGTTTTTAAATAAAAAAACTTCTACTTTTATTTTCAATAAAAGAGAAGATATGTATCACATTATATAGAAAGAAATGTTGGTTTTAGATTTTTTTAGATAAAAAACTTCTACTGCTATTACCAAATGATGAAATGTATTCCACATTGGTTAGGGAGTGATGTAGGTATTGATTTTTTTTTATAAAAGGCTTAATACTAATAAAAAAAATATGAATTTCATTGTGGTTAGGAAAGTGATATTGGTTTAAAATGTTTTTGGATAATGTATTTGAGTATTTCACATTGTTTAAAAATAAATATTGGTTTAAAAAGTCTTTAGATTAAAGATTTTTTGTTACAAATAGAATAGATACATATATATCATATTTGTTACAAATTATTCTACTATTATTATCAATAGAAAAAATACATCCCACATTAGTTAGAAATTAATGTTGATTTTAAAAATACTATTATTACCAAAAGAATATATGTATCATACATTTGGTAGAGTGTAATGTTTGTTTCTAAAGTTTTTATATATAAGACTTATACCATATATACCAAAACTAAAGACTTTTAGTTTTATAATTAATATAATAGAAAATATGTATATCACATTATTTAGAAATAGATGTTGGTTATAAATTTTTGAACATAAAAGACTTCTATTATTATTACCAAATTATGATATGTATCTCATAATATTGGTTAGAGAGTGATACTGATTTTAAAAGTCTACCATTATTAACAATAGAAGAGAAGTATTTCGCATTGGTTAGAAAAGTAATATTGGTTTAAAAACTTTTTAGATTATGGATCTCACATTGGTTATAAAGAAATGTATCTCACATTATTTAGAAATGATTATTGGTTATAAAATTCATTAGATAAAGACATTTTTATATTAATTATTACCAATAGAAAATATGTATCTCACATTGTTTAGAAATGAATATTGGTTAAAAAAAATCTTTTATCTATTACTATTATTACTAATAGAAAATATGTATACCACATGGTTAGAATGTGATGTTGGTTTTAAAAGTCTTTAGATAAAAGACTTAAACTTTCATTACCAATAGAAATAGAAATAAGTATCCCACATTGTTTAAAAATGAATTATAATTTTAAAATTTTTTAACAAAAAGACTTCTAATATTATTATCAAGTTAGATGTTAATTTTAAAAGTCTTTAGATCAAAGATTTTTACTATTATTACTAATATAAAATATGTATCTCATGTTAGTTAAAAACTTATGTTAATTTTAAAAGTATTTAGGTAAAAAAATAATTTAATATTAATAATAATAGAAAAAAAAATTATAACCATGAAAGAGATTAACAATCTAATTATAATGTTCAAAAGTTATATTATTATTAAGGAAAAAAGCCACATCATATCTACCTAGGCGAGCTGCATCCTTCCCTGCACCACCAATAACCAGATTGTAATCCGATCCCATTAAAAATATATACTCACTCCCTTCTTAAATTATCATTTTCCTTTCTTTTTTCGTCCGTCCTAAAATAATTGTCCAGTTTGAAACTTATTTTTTTAGAACATCACTTTTACCACTTTACCCTTACTTTTTCACTTTACTTTAATTATGAGCCACATACACATGAGTTTTAAAGGAAACTACACATTAAATCAATATAAATACTCAAGTCAATTGTTTTTTTCTTAAACTGTATGTCGGGTCAACTAGGACGATTATTTAGAGACGGGGGGAGTAGTATTTATATTAGTATTTATGTTTAGCTTTTAGTCATTAAATATTATTATTTCTACTCAATATAATTTTTTATGTGCATATACATTGTCATTCATGTTTGTGTAAGTTAGGAACAAGATTTTTCATGTTTATTCAATCTTTAATGTAGTAGAAATGCCTTGATATTATATTTAGTTACTACTTCAACTAGGGTCGAAAAAAATATGAACCCGATCTGAATATGAAAATTCAGGATATGAATGAAGCTTTGAAATATTCTAGAATAATTTGTTTCAAGGGTATGGGGAACTGAATTCGAACTGTGAACCTTCACGGTTCAGTTTTGAACCGTTTGATTTGTTTTTTAAGGAAGGTTATGGATTTATTTTTTTGATTTTTTTTAAAAATTATCTTTAAACCTTTGTGTAAAATATTTTTTGAATTTTTAAAAGTGACAAAAAGTCATTATTTTAACTTTGTGTAAAATAACAACAATATTTTGTAAAAAAAAACATGGACGATATTCTGACCAATTTTATTAATATAATAAAAAATTACAATGAAAGGGACAACTAATGAATTAAAGCCAAATGAGCCTTACCTTTAAGTTACAATTTTTTACAATAAAAAAAAATCTAATCTAAAAATTATAACTTACAATCTATAAATATAATCTAAAAATTATAATCAATTAACTTACGAAACAAATAGCGTAACTGCTTAAAACAAGTCGCTTGCTTAATCGCTCGTTGTATCCTCATCAAAGCTCTCCTCATCCTCGGAAGTAACTGCATTGTTTTGTGCTCAAGCCATTTCTTTAACTCAATTGCCCACAAAAAAATTGGAATTCTAAATTTCTTGGGCTTAACTGAGATCTTCTTTCATCCAAAATGTAGCCGGACAAACTAAATGCATGTTCAATGGCGACGGTTGAGGTAGGAGAAGCTAAAACCTCCTTTTCTATAGAACCGAAATTAGTTGATAAATAAAAATCAAGTTCTAATATATTTTCATCGTCTCGTGCTCGTTTTTTAGTTCTTGTATTCATAAAATTATCTACCCAATAAAAAAGGTCATCACTAAGTTGACTACTACCGACATTTTCATTACTAATATTAGTACCATAAATTGCGTTATATTCTTTAAAAAAACATATAAAATATTTTTAACTTTATTCGAAACGTTTGTTGGATTTGGAATAGGGTCAATTGAAAATAAGTCAATGTAATCGGGAAATAAATTATAATAATAATATTTTAGCATTGTTTCTAAATAATCTTATCCTATTATATGATCTAATATTTTAGCTACTAAAAACAATGGTAGAATGTTCAAAAAATATTTTAATCATTTTATTCTCATATTTGCAATACATTCACTTAAAATTGAACAATCTTTAAAATGTTTGAATATATAACTAATTTTAGCACAATGTTCTAAAACGAATACTGAAGTAGGATAATAAGAACTGGATAATTATTCGGTAGCGTCGTTAAAAACTTTTCAAATCATCTTTAAATTTTTACAAACATCTCATTGATGAGGAAATATTATAAAAGTGTAATCTATCGATTGAAAAAAATGTAAATAATTGTTCCCGATATTGATAAGATTCATATAACATTTTATAGGTGGAATTCCATCAGTTTAGAACATCTAAATGAAATTATTTAGGTTTCATATTTTGTTGTCTACAAAATTTATCCATTTTTTAATACTATATTGTCTCATCAAAACTAATATTATATTTCTAATTGGTTTAACTTCATCACGTAAAGTTGTCAAACCATCTTGCGCACACAAATTTAAAATATGACAATGCATCTAACATGAAATTTTTTACCGTCAATTGATTGTTGACAAAATGAAATAAGTTCAGGTAAACTAGCAGTATTATTTGAAACATTATCAAATCTAATTAATTTTTTTTATCTAAACCATGCATATTCTTTTAAAACATTCATAATTTTTGCGAAAATATTACAAGAATTATATACAGTATCAAAGTCTTTAAATCCAATTAATTGTTTTTGCATTATCCATGCATTATCAATCAAATGACATGTAAGTGTTATATAATCATGTCGTTGCCATTTATCACTCCAAATGTCTACACATATTGAAATTTTTTGTAATAAATTTATAATCATAGTAATTAATATTTTTTTTTCTTCTAGGCAAGCAATTTTTGTGGCACGAGTAACCATATTCCTATTAAGTTCTGTAGCGGCGGAATTCAATGACAATTATGCAAAATTTGCGTATAAAACATCATTTACAAAATTAAACGGTAGACCTTTAGCACAAGTCAAATTTACCATTTGTTTTCTATACATAGCTTCGATAAATTTAAATAAAGAAGACGTACTTGTTGAGATGAACCCGCAACTCTTGTGATTTATGTTTGACCTTCTTCAATTCTCATCTTGTCGGGATGCTTATTCCTTATGTGTTTCTTATACATGTCGTATCCATTTTCAGTTTTGAAGCTGAATGTGGCGTTGCAATAATTGCAGATGACTAGGAAATTCTTACCTTCAAGATGCGTTTTTCTATAATGCATCGTGAATAAATCGGACTGTCCCGTTGTTCGACCTCCTTTTGTTGTTCCACCCATTGGATTGTTTACATCATGTTCGTCATCGCTAAAATCTAAACTAATTGGCGTGCCTAAATTTTGCAAAAAAGTAACCTCGGGCCCAACTTTTCTCGGCTTGAGGATTTGGGGTCCTTGGGAAACTTTGTCTTTTCCCTTGTTCATGCTGGATCGAGAAGAAAATACTTTTTTGTTATAAAGCAATAAAATAACGTAATAAAATGTAGTTAGTAGTATAAATTAATAACTAATTTAAAAGGTAGTAATTAACAATAAGTCAATAACTAGTAAGTATAATATTAAAATAAAATTAATAAATATTAAAGTACTTTAATATTAAAGTTAATAACTAATAACGAAAATAATAGTACTTAATAATAATATAGATGATTAAAAACGTAATTAATATAATTTATAGTACTTAATAAATATTGGAAAGAAATAAAAACATAATTAATATAATTTACTAAATAAAAATTAATTAGTAAACTTACTAAATAATTGGAGAGTAATAACTTGATATTTGAAGACTTGGAGAATTGAGAGATGAAGAGTTTTGAGAGTATTGGAGATATTAGAAGTGAGAAAAAATTGTATAGGATGTGTGAGTATTTATATGTTAGGAAAAAAAAGGAAAAAAATCATAAAAAACAACAAAAAAGGTATTGTGACCGTTCTGTTTAGGGGTGAGCTTGGTCCAGTTCGGTCCAATTTTTTGGAAAAAAAGAGAAAACCTAAACCAAACCAATAGTCTGGTTCTAAAAAAATTTTGAACCGGAATTAACACAATATGTATGAAAACCAAAACATTGGTTTGGTCCAGAACCAATCAAAGATGTATAAGAACCAAGACTGAACCAATACTATGATTTTTTACTTTTTAACAGTTTAATACAAATACATAATAAAATTTTTAAGGCTGAAGCTTCATAAAAAAATTAAAAAACTTTTGATAAAAGTACATTCAAGAATTAAAAATGTCGAACTCATAAATTCATAGCATAACAAACCGGTGGAAACAAAATAATAAAAGAGTACCAATTAAAAAATATAACAAAAAAAGTATTATGAATTAATATATATACTTATATAATAATATTATATATACATATATATATATAATAATAATAATAATAAAATAAATAAACAACATATTGGGTCGGTTTGGTCCGGTTCCGTGTTTTTTTAGTTCGAGAATCAGGACCAACCCAAATGTCTAATTTTATGAAAATTCAGATCCAGGACCAAACCAAAGTATTGATCCGGTCCAGTTTTGATTGGTTCGGTCCGATTCCGAAAAAATCCTACACACCCCTGGTTCTGTCGCATCAAATCATCTGGGCCATCCGCTTCCTTTCATTTGGGTCGTCCAATTCAAATTCTAGCAATTTTTTTCAAGCTTACCGTTAGAATCGTGAACCGCCGGTTCACGATTTACGATCACGTTTATCGAATACGGTTCCAAACCGCCGGTTCATCCAAAAACTAAATACACAAACTTTTATTGAACCGGTGAAGTTAGAGGCGGTTCCATTCACGGTTCGGTTTGGAAGTGGTTCTTGGAATGTTCGGTACTCTACAGCTAATAGCTAAGTTGATTCCCAGAATTCCAACATTAATACATCAATGCTTAAAGAGAGTCTACATAATGTGGAAGATAGATTAAAGAAATTATTTGGGCGAAATTCAAAGGATTACTGAAAGTTCTAATGTTAGTCTTTAACCCAATTTGGTTTGCGGGATTAGTCGCATATCCAATGTGGTTTAAAGGATAAATCTCAGACTTAATATGAATTGGGGACACTTAGATGAAAACTCGATATGCATTAATTAATTTCACTTTAAATGGGGATTTGAATGAATTTTTAGACATATAGTCGTCATGTGCTATCTACATGCATTTTGTGATTTATTTTCGTTCTTGACATGTTTCTTTAAATATACGTACTTGACATGTTCTTAATGGTAGATGAAAGTATCATTAAAAACTAAAGTGCTAAAAGACGGAAGCAATCCTCGCAAAAATGCATGTGGATGGCACATGACTATGTTCCATCCAAAAATTAACAGAAATCCCCTTTCGACCCTCAATTGCAACAAAATTACAACTTTAGACCCTAATGTGTAAAATTTAAACCCCAATCATGATAGTGAGAAAATCACGAGCCCAGGTTAAAAAAATGAAGCTAGTTGACTAGTTCCACGGTTTTTTTTTCCCCAAATTGCTACAGAGAAGTGTGAACGAATTGTCCAAGGGTATGCTCTTGTCACAAGAGGTTCCCTATCCATTAAGGTATCAAAATGATCTAAAAAAGGCTGATGTTAATTGCACTTCCAGAACGACGGAATAATAGATTATCAGCCTTTTTTGTCTTGAAATATTGATAATCACTCTTATTGATTGGTAGTACGTAACGCATGTTGCGTTAATAACAAATTAAATAAAGAATTATGTAAGTGGTAAACTACATGAAAAAGAATTTTGGAAAGGAATGTCTGGATGGCACCAGCAGATCATAACTCATGTTTAGGAAATGCTGCATTCCGGAGGGTATCCTTGAGGAAACCTCTTTGCATCAGTGCAGTAATTGTAAATCATGTAATTCTGTTGCACCCGCTTCAAGCTATCTTGGCTAGTGGAGTCCAATTCTTCTGAGAGCCAGGTAGCCCCGTTGCTTGAACTACTGCACGAGGATGATCCTGAAGACCAAACACAAGCTTCTGCCTTGAAGTTTCTGTAGGATGCAGTAAAAGGAGCTTGAGTCCAGTCGGTTTTCACAAGTCCACCCCTTGTAGCCCAGTCATCAGCATTCCACAGGCTAGAGTATATCCTCATCGGCTGGTTCTTGGGGTAAGACACACCTACTGACTCTGGGTTCTTGTACTCCCTAATGGGCGTTCCATCTACTGAGAATCTGAAATGGAAAAAGCTAGTTATTTAATTTATGTACATAATATGAAAAGAATTCAATTTGAGTAACTGTTTTATTGGGCACTTACATTATGCGGCTGGGGTTCCATAGGATGGAATAGGTGTGAAAATCAGCAGTTGGGTCAAACCATAGGTGGAATTGTTGCTCTCTGTTACCCTTTCCTTGGCTGAATACATTCGTGTGCAGTGTATAAGGATCGCCGCTCAGGTTCCCCAAGAACTCAAAATCTATTTCATCATGGGCTGGGCCTTGTGAGGACAACTGCAATGACACAACAAAGTAACCATTTTTGAGTAATTGTTGGAAAAGCTAAAGAATAAAGAGTTAAAAGCATAATTCAAAGAAAAAAATGAAAGACAAAAGGGCTTACGTAATAGGCCGTGACAGTGCCAGCTGAGTTGCCAGGGACAAGCTTGAGCTGCATATCAATTTTACCAAACAAATACTCGTTTCTGGATTGGAAGCCAGAACCCGAGGTTTTATCGAGGGAGAGAGTGAGAAGGTCACCATTGTTGAGTATCTTACCACGGCCATCGCCCCATGTGACGTCAACATCCTGGTACATGTTACCAGCAGCCAATACAGCAAAACTACCGAAAAAAGATACAAGTAGCAAGAGACTTGAAAGCCTAGAAGAAGAAGCCATTTGTTTTCAAAGCAGAGTTGTCTGTGTGAAGAGAAGTTGTTTTTCGATGACTTGAGAATGTGATATATATATAGCTATATGTATATATATATATATATATAGTTGCATGGTGACTTGGTGTGGAGTGTTTAGATGGAATTGAAGGACAACAGCTGGTGCCTGGTAGTGGAATTAATCAAATGCAAAAGATATGGTTTTGGGTATAGACAAATTGAAGTGCTGAGGCGGTGGGTGAGCCACGAAACGCGGTTTGTGGGGAAATTGGTTTGAGGGAAGGCGCTTCTAAAAGGCGGCAGATTCCACCCAGGTTCGAACCGTCCCTGTCCCGGTCCCGATCCAGCTCCAGCTAGCTTCAAACTTCCCCGCGTCGCTCCTTATCATGTAGTAAATGTTTCCAATTGAAATACCGTGTTGCGACTTGCAAGTATTTATTTAAGACTTTTATTTGGAAAAGTTTTTGACCGACAAATCCATCGTGCACTGGAATCAAACTTTTAAACACTATAAAGTATCGTACTAAATTAGTTATTGAATACAACAAATAAGAACAACTTTCGGCACCCTTTTTAATAGTAATTACATAAGGAGAACTCTATCAACAACTTTTTATTTATTAAGTGCTTGTTTAGGGAGCGTTTTAACAAAAAACACTGATAAAAAATGTAATGTTTTCTTTTATACAGTGTTTCAATGAAACATTTTAAGACGTAACGTTTTAAATATGTGTTGCATCTACAAACACTCCAATTTGGAATGGAGCGGTGAAAGAAAACAGATGTTTTAGAACGTTGTGTTATTTTTTACAACGACTATGTTTATGAAAATAGTGTTTTAAAATAGTTTCCCAAACGTGTTTATAAGAAAAAATTACTTTTTGAAAATGTTGTGTTTTCAAAACGATGTACCAAACGAAGCCTAAGATGCGCTTAGTTTTATTTTTAAGTTTGAGTGTATTTATTTTTATTGTAATTTTTGTATTAATATTTAATATGGTAGTATTTTTATGTTTATATGTAGATTAAGGCATATAATTGATGTATTTAAGTCATTTGGAAACTCAATAAATTTATGCTACAATGTAATTCCGAATTAATTCATTATTTTCAATAAAATTAACATTTTCTATTTTGTCTGGTGGATTCAAATTATTTCTTCCTAGTGGATTTTAGTTTGATTAATGTTTGACATGTTCAACCATATTTTGAAAGAATTTCTCGTAGTAAGATCCATTGATTATTCTTTCGAAAATAATTCCAAATCCATTCGGCGTCACTCTCTTTCCCAGAAAAAGAATTTCACTATTTTATTTTGATATGTTTCCCTTAAAATGTTCACTTTAAAATAGTATCATCCATAACATTTCATTCTTACTCTTCACTTGTTAGTAAATCTTAAGTATTTTTAAAACTATAACCAACTACAATGATAGATATGTCATTTAATTATTAGAATGTGTCAAATTAAACGTGTTGTCTTCGAGTGGAACGGAGAGATCGAGTAATATATTCTACCTAGTAAGTGAAGAGGTCGATTCATTCTAAAAACTATACCGGCTCCGCTAAAAACATGGTTTTATATGAATCCGTACGTACATTTAAGAAAAATTAACTTTATAATAAATATTTGTATGTGTTAAAATTTTCAATCATGCTTGTGAGTCTGATTTATGAATCAAAGTTTGTGAAAAATCAAGCGTAAAATAGTAAAAGTAACATTTTAACCAAAAAGACTAGTAAGTGGGCATTTTTTTAGAACCTAAAGAGAAACATCCCTCAATTTCATGCAAAAAAGATGGCTATTTCATTTTTTGATGTTTTCATCTAAAAGACCACATTAAAGTTATATATATATTTTTATTTTTTTTATTTTTTTTGAAATCATCAAAATGTTTTTTAATTTCTTAATTTTTTAGAGGAAACAATTATTTTATTTTAGAAACCTAAAATTAATGTTTTAATAGAACAAAAACTGCGAGAAGCCAAGTTATCTGCCTACACCATAATATAACTATTATAATATTAGGGAGAGACTATTTTTATTATAATTTTTACTTATCCACCACATACTTAATTATTGCAACAAATAAATACATGTTTGGACAAAATTACCCCTTAAATATTTGTCCATTTGAAGTTGACTAATCAAGTTACTTTCTTAATTATCTTTTATCATTATTTTTTAGTTCAAACATTTATAAACAACATATTTATTCTATTTTTATTTTTTACTTTTTGTAATGACTTTATTAATTAATCTTATAACTAAAGTTATATTGTATAATAAAAAAATATCATAAAGAAATTTTTTGTCTACCAAACTTTGAGTAAATATATGTTCATTGGTTATAAAAAAAAATATTTAAAGTGACATTTAAAGAGTGTAATTGTTAAAAAATGATCGAATATTAAAAGTGATGCGTCCAAAATTATCAAGGACACACTGGGCTTCTCTACTTGAATATCTGGCTTTCAATCTTTATCTATTCTTTAAGGCCCAACCCTGTAAAGCAAACAATAAAAGTAAACTAGGCAGAGGCTCTCTCTGCAAAAGCCCTCCGGCGTGAGAATTAGCTTAACACTCGACTGAGTAAACAAATTGACAAAGTTTTGCCTTAGTACAAAAATCACATATATACCTCCCTCCGGGTTTTTATAGCATGTGCCGGAAACTGAATAACTTCTCATTAAATGTTATGGCGTGCATGGCGGGCACATTAACTGCAACATTTATCACAACGGTCTAATCCTGAATGTGGAAGCAAGTTTCTCGGAGATAACAGCCCACGTTCTGGATGACCGTTACTTTATATAATTGAGCATGTTGAGTCTGTTCGCTGAAAGCTTGACTGCTGCCCCCAATTCGCTATTTACGTGCCCGCTGGGTGCTGAGCCCCCAGCTCGCTATACACTTGTTGATTTGGAGCTTAGCCCCCAAGTCCTAAATATACATCTTTAATGACCAAAGCTTGGATGCTGCCCGCTTTACAATCGACTTGGATCTTGGCACACACGTAGCCTGCTTGTGACTGAAGGCTATGTGCCAAGCACATGACTTATGCTTGGGCCAGGCAGTTCAAAAAGAATAATATGAAATAGTATAATAATATTCAAATATTTTACCTACCTTTATAATTGATTCAAATATTTAATTTTTGAGTTGATTAAAACCAATATTAGTTTAATACCTATCATAATAATTGAATTGATATTTTAAAATAATATTTTAAAGCTAAATTAGAATATTAATTTTTGATAATAAAATATCCAATATATTCTAAAAGTTTGGTAGAAAATGTATTAATCACATTATTTTTATGATAATAAAATATGAAACGTGAGTGATTAGAAAAATTGATTAAACATATTTATTATAAAAAAGTATTTTGTTTGTTGAGAATTAAAATGTTAAGAATATATATAGAATAATTATTTTATCCATTGATATTTGATCAAAACAATAATGTTAGAAGGTAATTAAGAAAGTAACTTGATTAGTCAACTTAAAAATAAGTACTTTTGTCCAAACATGTATTTATTTAATGTAATAATTAAGGATGTAATGTATAAGCAAAAATTATAGTGGAAATAACATCTCTCTTATATTAAAATAATAGTAACACTAGGAATGCTAATTATTGCTATTGTTAATATTTTTGTTGTTGTTTTGTTTATTACTATTATCATTAATATCATCATCATCATCATATCATTGATGCTACACAATTTAGTCTTGGGCCGTTCCTTGCGGTTTGTAAGATATCTGGGCTTATATGAAGATATGATCTTGTTAGAAACATGTCAAAAGAAGAAATCTTAGAAGGAATGCAAGGCAGGTCCTCGCGAAACCTCTCGGGCGTGAGAGTAATATATTTAGGCTTGATTGAAAGCGAAAGGACAGAGTTTCGATGTCTAAAGTGAACGTACTTTTGGAATGAAGCATTGTAAAGTATATATAACCTTTTGGGAGTGAAATCCGAGCTGAGTCATTGCTATAGAGAAATCATAGGCCTTTATGACCATTAATGCGGGTTGACCGCGTAACTAACGGAGTCGTGACTTGAATCTTGGGCTCGATAGTTATCAATCATACAGTTAAACTTGGAATGAATATCTGGTTTATTCGAGCAGCCTTGCTCCCTGCTCGATCAGATCAGTAGGAAGATTCCTGCTCGGGATGTATACAGAATGTTTACCCCGAGTTATCCTGCTCAGGTGACCTCTTTCCTATTTCCTGTCCTCCACATGCTTATCACGTGAATGCATATATGCTCGGCTCGTAATTAAGATTTGGGCCGAGCTCATCGATCATTATTTTTATCAGAATCATAATAAAAACTAACATTAAGATTATTAGTATTAAAGATTATATTAATTTCCTACTAATTATTTTAGAAATTTTGAGGACCAGAAAAAAAATTAGTGAGACTTGATATTTCTACAACCATATAACGAGAACGCGGAGAAAAATAATGGACAAACGAGAGAGCTATTTATTTATTTATTTATTTATGAAGCAAAACAATCTTACCATTGGCATCGAAAACAAATAAGATTTAGTTGGCCAACCACATGGGGAGAAGGCTCGACCCAAACACAAGGGATTACATGATTAATAAACGCCCTATCGATTTTGTGTGCAACAACATTTGTATCTTGTTTAATGAAATGAAAAAAAAGGAGGGTAATTGTCAAAAATTCTAAGACACTGTTTGATGATGATAGCAAATTCAAAATCGTCCCTATTATTCCTCTTCAGCACCCGATACGCAATTTGGGAATCAACTTCAAATATTGTCTTCTCAATACCAAGCTCTATCTTTAATCCACGAAAGTACTTCTAATAGGCCAACGGCTCCCCCTTCCCTTACACGAAGCAACCCTTACTGTAACTGATTTGCAACTAATAAAGAGACCAAGATCATCCCTGACCACCATTCCAGAAGCAGTTTTTTGTGCTCCGTAAAAAAAGGCTGCATCGACATTACATTTTATATAACCCGGGGGTGGTTTGTGTCATTCTAAGCACGCTATGGAACACGAACCTGCAGAGAAACTCGACAATTCCTTAATTAGATCTTGCAGCAATCCAAGAATAAAGGTATTCCAGGCCCTTATGAACTGTAGCATGTGCATCCTGCCTAATGTTCTTCCAAAGAACTTCGCTAATTCCTGCACTTACAACAGACCCAAATGAGGGTTAAAAATTTAGCAGCCTCGAGCTAACTAAGTTGCTCAAGCATAGTGATTTAGAAACTCCGCTGTTGAATCTGCCAAGAGTGATATTGGTTGTATTATGTGCAATAAACCAGATCTTCTCCAACATTCCTCAGCAAACGGACACCTTACTATGGAGTGCCATGCATTCTCATATCCATAGCCACAATTAGGGCAATCCTGGGAAACAATAACACCTTTATTCCCAAGATTTGCCTTAGTTGGCAAGCATAAGGAGAGAGCTATATAATAGGAGTAAGTTTAAATTCTAATGCATTTGATTGGTTTATGTGAAAATTAATTTTTGAAAGTTGTTCACATAACCGTATATGAAAATTAGTAAATGCTGATTATTATCATACATGAACAGATCAAGTTAATCTTCACATTGTATCGAAAGATTAAGCTCAGGTAAAGAAGGAGGGTTATGTTAGAATGTTAGATGGCCTAACAATCTATGTAAAACCTTTTCAAAATCCAAATTATTTTGAAAAGTTGAATTTTAAGGCATAACATTAATACGCAACTTATTAACTACAAAGCTGCATTTGGTTGCCCAAACGCACTATATATATTCATAGGCAATACGCAGCTTAACAACATGCTGGAGGTATTTTAAATATATATATATATATATATATATATATATATTATTTATTTATTTATTTATTTATTTATTTATATATTTAAAGGTTGTGAGGAGCACTATAATTGTATCACCTCACCACCTTTTGATAAATTTTCATTGTAAAACATCCATGTGGAAGCTTTACAAACTCTTGGTTGTCTAGCCATTAACTAATAATAATGCATAATAATAATAATCAATACACTTAATCACAAATTAAGACTATCTACTAACACAAATAGATAACTATCCAATTTCCCAACCATTAATATTTACTAGTTAGTCAAAACCATTAATAGTAATTAAATAAAATATGATATATTTCAAAAAAAGCAAGAGTAAATTTTAAAATTTTAAATAACAAACTAAAAATAAATAATCATCCAAAAGTGAACCAATTTAATATTATCCGTAATATATATATATATATATATATATATATATATATATATATATATACATCCGAAATCAATAGTAAGTTGATGTCATTAAAGTCTCAACATTCATATATCGCGGCTAATCCATTCAGTCTGATCAAGTTCAGGTAGCGAATCCAAATAGTCATCATGCCATGAACCACTGATCGAAGGACTCAAATTGATATCACTAGGCATCACCGGAAGTTCCGCCGGAACCAACTGTGGTTGAAAAATGCCACTAGGGAATTCATTAATGGAACCATCATCAAACAACATCTCATTAGGCTCTGCGTGTCCGTTTTCAAGATTGTCGTAGAGAATCCCATTGTCATTATGAAGAGTTTGATCATCGCTGCTACATTCTTCAATCTGAGCTTCACCTTCTCGAACACACTTTTGCAATACGATCTTTCTCTCCCTTTTCGTATAAATCTTACATAAAACACAATCATCCAACTACAATAACGAAAATTATCCCAATTATCAAATCAAATCAGTGAAAAATATTAGCTTATGTGCACCAAAAGTCGGTGTTGGCTCAGATAGTGGTGATTATTCAATCAATTTGAACATGCCAACGAGAGTTTGGGTTGCATAGAACTTAAGATAGTAATAATAAAAATCATACGTACGTACCCGCTTGTCATTTTGTTCCCTTTTGACAATGGGTGGATTCTTTAAGGTGAACTCATGCATGAGCCAATGCGTCTTCACTCCCTTGGGAGGTTTTCCTTGGTAGAATACCAAATTTTTTTTAAAGCCAATCACGACACCCTCATACATGATATCTTTATCAGCTCCTGAAGCCTTCCAGTAACCATCTTTAGCAGATCGTGATGGCCGTTTTCCATTCATGTATTTTCGATCTCTTGATGCAAAGAAGTACCACTCATTCTCTCCACCTGGCTCGTATGATTCTGCAAGCATGTATACATACATATAATCTCAAGGAATAAAACATAGGCTTTGCGAGATACTTAAATAAAGAACAATCTAGCTAGCATACCTTGCCTTTTACTGATAGAATACAAAAAGCTTGCTCGAAAACCGCTTATAAAGCAATTTGACTTGTGCAGCAGAATAAAGCCACTAGTTGGCCTAAACAGACACTCTCGAGTTGGAGATTGATAATCTATAATTCTCAAAATAATGATTCGTATACTTGTTGCAGTTAAATACTTTCTTCAAGCTCGTGTAACATCAATAATAAAATACTCATTCTGTGACAAAGGAGTATATAAAGTAATAACAAGAACTCGCACTATATACAAGTGCACTGCCATACTATTACTTGTATAGAATAGCCAATGATCAAGTTTGGTAATGAACAGGGCGGCCCTAAGTTTCAAGAGGCCATGACCAAAAAAAAAGGGGGATCTTTTTAAAAATGAAATCATTTAAAGTATTGGAAAAAAGAAAAGTAAAAAGTTTATAGCAAGAATTGAACCGAAAATCTATCATAAACTACCAACTATGTTAAACATTAGGTCATTTATTCTACACTAAATTAATCAACACGTTATAACTTATATAACGTTCACAGACTAAAAAAGTAACAGATTAAAATACGTGACAACCTAGAATTCAAACCTGTGACCTCTACTATAAATCATGTGCATTTTAACCACTGAGTGAAACCAATCAATTGTAAATATTTTTGACACTATTATATATATATATATATATATATATATATATATATATATATATATATATATATATATATATATATATATATATATATATAAGGTACTACCCAAACATTTGAGACCTTAAAAATTAGGAGCCCATGGCGTATCCCCTCTTGCCACCCCAAAGGCCGGCCCTAGTAATGAACCTATGGATTGGTCTTCACTAGCTACGATCATCTCCATCCATTCCTTCATATCTTTAAAATGAAGTGATTTGACAATATTGAGAGCTCCAACAGCAACTTTAAAAGTTGCTTCATTATAAAGATTATCATTTGGAACTTCATATATATTCAGAGCTCAATTCCCCTAATTCATCTACCCTCTCTTATTTTTGTTCTTTTTTTTTTGTTTAAATAATTATTTTGTATTTTAGTTTTTATTATTATTGTTAGTTTTGTTATTTAGTTTAAATACTACTTTGATGTTTTGGTTTAAATAATAAAAATATATAATTCACTTATTTATATTTATGTTGTCAGTTATTAGTTATATATAATATTAAAATTATTTATAATAAAGTTTATAAATATTAGACATTAATACAAAAACGAAAATTAAATTACATTAAACTCACACAACATACATTTTAATAATATTAATTCAATAAATAGTACATGTTTTTTGCTAAAATACATTAATACAAATTAAATGAAATAATGAAGAATATACTTGGAATATTCCTTTTATAGTAAACTTTGAACTAAAATCCTTTGAGACGGTGGAAGAAATTTGGTACAGAAATTGCACCAATTGGTGAAATTTCTATACCAAACTCTTGGAGATGGTCTAAAGAAATAAACATATCGAATGAAAATTTCAAAAGCGTGGAAGGTTAACTACGAATCAAATCAATAAGATTGCACGTACCTGCGAGTTCATCGGGATTTGATGCATAGATATTAACTACGTGAATTTTGTTTGGTGGAAGGTCTTCGTTGTTGACCTTCTTCATTAGGTAATACTGAACTAGCTCATGGTCGTAGGGCATAAAGCTATAACCAGAAGGGTAAGAATCCAGATAGTTATTAGCATTGGCGCCATTGGCATATTGAGGAGCTTGATGATGATACTGATGTTGGTGATCATGTATAAGAGGAGCGCTGGCATGGTCCTCATGAACCATAGGATTAGGGTGTAAGAGATTGGCATATGGAGGAGCTTGATGATGATACTGATGCTGATGATTATATATAACGGGAGCTTCGGCATGGTAGTCATGAAGCGTAGGATTAGGGTGTAAGAGATTAGTAGAAACAGAAGAAGAAGAAGAAGCGTAATGTTGTTGAAGGAGATAATTGGGGTTGTTCATCGTAGGACTCTGAGGAGAAAAGAAAAACCCTTGAAAAGATGAAGACGTGAAACAAACAAATACCAGATATCTATCTGTTGTGGCTGATATTCAGGAGTCTACGTCGAGTCCATGTTGGTTTTATATTATTTTATGACTCTTCTGATTGGCTTACAATCTTCTATGCCAATCAGAGTCCATGTTGGTTTTATATTATTTTATGACTCTTCTGATTGGTTTACAATCTTCTATGCCAACCTGAATGCTTTTATATTATACAAAAAAAAAAAAAAATCGTTTAAAATTAATCCGGCCCGTGGTCAGGCTTGCATGGTATGTGGAGACCAATTTACTGAGGCCAATTCGAAATTTGAAAATAAAAATCTTTTTCTTTTCACTTTTAAGTTTTACTAAACATAAAATCAGATTTAAGCAATATTATTTTACCATCTTAAAGTAATTTTTCAACCAACGAGGGGTTGGTGTAAGTCAAAGGAATTTTGGTCACTTAAGCAATATGATTTGGTTTCGAGTCATTGTGGGCATGAATTTCAGCTAGAAATTGTACCCCATATTAGCTAGAGTCATTGTGGGCAATTTAGGGGTGTAAGTGGTTCTATTTGGTTTGGTTTATGTCAAAATCACAAACCGAATCGTTAACTATTGGTTCAGAAAAACTCAAACCGAATCGAACCGAGTAAGGCATGGAACCGAATCGAACCGAACTACTCGGTTAGGTTTGGTATGATTTGATTCAGTTTTGTGGTTTATATAAAGTATTTTTAATCAAATTAATTAAAATTAAAAATAATAATAAAATAAGATTTTAATTTGGAATTAACATGAAAATTAGGAAATAATCTATTAACAACAAATTATCATAAAGAAAACTATACAAATTCTAAAATAAACACAAACAATAGAAGAAATAATAGTTTTCCAACAATCAATATTTTGTTTTGTTTAGTATGTGTCTATATAAGAAATAATTGTTTGGTTTGGTTTGGTTCGGTTCGGTTCATTTTGGTTTGACACCAAAAACCGTGAATCGAACCGAACCGAGTGGTTTTTCAATTTTTGAAACCAAACCGTTTTCGACTAAAACCGAACCAAACCGACTGATTTGGTTCGGTGGTTCCGCTTTACACCCCTAGTGGACATGAATTTCAGCAAGAAATAGTACCCCATATTAGCTAGTCTCGTATAAAATCTTAAAATAAAAAATTGAATGATCAATAGTAGTTATGATTCATAAGAACTGTCAATGCAGTTCGCGATGTAACCTGTTACTGTAACTATATCAGGAAGTGCATTGGTCAGAAAATCAAAAACAGCAAAAGAATTTTAATTTAAAGCAAAAATTAAACACAGTTGTTAACCAAATAATCTACAAACCTATACTTGTAGATCCAGCCTTATGGCCAAAAAGATTTCACTAAAAAGATGAAGTGTTTTACAAACTAATATGTGAAATTACCAAAACCAAAACTCTCACAAGACAACACGTCTTGGAGAGCAAAACCCACAGAAACAAAGGTAAATAAAACGTAGAATTAAAAAATCAACTTCTTAGAAACAGTAGGAAGACAAACAACAACAGTATGTCAATGTAGTTCAGGATGAAGCTGTATCCGAAGCTTCATCCAAATTTTGGCAACACAGTTTTCTGAATATTATCTCTTAGTGTATTCTGTATGCACTGCTCTCTCTGCTCTGCACGTCTATTCTGCTCTTAGTACAATACTACTTGTCACGACCCGATTTTGATTTCAACACGAAATCCCAAGGTCATGCCATTGGAACTAACATAAGAAGAGGACAATCACTTGCTAAATAGTAATGCGAGTCGAACAGTCGAGCTAACAAGCTCTAAACATGAACATAAAGCCGTACTAAAATACGGGATTTCAAAAATCAAATTAGCGGAAGCAATAAGGAAATGAAGTCCCGAGCTATGAAGCTCGAAACCAAAGTTAAATAACCCAAGAGATACATTATCTTACAAAGGGGGAAAAACAAAACTCGCGTGCCACAACACTGCAGACGCTGAACAAACCATCGGCACTCCAGGCCAGCGTTTCAACAAAGAACCAACCTAATATAAAAATTACCCACGACTAAAGCATACCGAGGTTAACCAACAACTATAACAGTTTAGAATAAAGAAACACCCCAAAGCTACTGAGTGTCTGGGAGACAACTAAAATAAATACTAAAACCACGAATAAGGCATGACACAACACGTCGACCAAAGAAATAACCAATTTACAAATACCCAAGTATCTACTTGACCGTAAAGTCTAGATAACTTTACAAGATCGATCTCACAAGAATAGCAAAGTGCATAATATATGTGACGATGCTAAAAAGAAATAAGACTCCACAAGCTATTACTCAGAGAAGTCTGCTGCTACTAGCATGAACCATACGATCTAGTCTCGATCTATCGATCAGCTGCGCTCTGCTACAGTCACGATCTACTCGACCTCAACGCGACTACTAATTTATTGCAACTAGAAAACAAAGTACGAAATGAGTCATAATGACCCAGTACGCTACTACAAAAGATATGTAACATATAATTATGTAACATAAAAATAATCAATGTGGCATTTTACAAATGACCAAAAACCCGTGAAGAGGCGTCGTACCAATTTTATACTTCACAAGATAACCATTTCTTCTTACTTACTAAACCATCCAAATGAACCAGGGTGTAATTCCCTGTTTAAACATAAATCAAATGAATTAGAATATAGTTCTCATAAAAACATCATATGCAAGTATATATAATTATATATATACTAATCAAACTATTAATAGAATCATTAAGTATAGGTGTGCATATTTATATATATACACGTCAAGTCTTTCATAGCATCATCAAGTAAAAGTATGTATATCTAAATATATACATATCATATCGTTCATAGAATCATTAAGTACAAGTATGTACACTTACAGTTATACACCTCAAGTATTTCAATAATACACAATCAAGATAAACATGGTCCATTGAATCTCATGTTCAACTAACACTTTGTTATCACATAAGTGCCCATAGTAAGCCACACAAGGGATAAAGAAGGTACCGAATCATTGTCGTTGTGTCGCTCCTGCAATCACAATCGTTAAACTGTTTCGTGCTGTCAAATGTACGTGATTGATACATCGACATACCGAGGGATACTCGGGTCAATTTAGCATAATCCATGCGCTCTATTGGTTACGACAATGGGCTAACTTCCCCACTGTGGCTAGGGCTGTCAAATAGGGCAAAAGCCCGCAGGCATGCCCGCCCCGCCACCCTTTAGGGGCGGGTTGGGCTGATATATTAAATACCCGTTTGAAAAACGGGCTTTTCGGGCTTTGCCCGTGCGGGCTGCGGGCTTTGCGGGGCAAGGCGGGGCGGGGGACGGGCTGCCCGCACTTTTAAATTTTTTAAAAACATTTACATTGCATAGTAACATTGGACAGCCCAATTGCCAAGGCCCAAGGTCCATTCCATCCGTCTATTACTCTATATCTCTATTAGTTAGGAATTCTCAATCTCCACTCCACATGACATGATGACACATAACCAGTAACAGTAAGTTAGTAACCCACTCCACTTACCTTTATCTCTCTCTCATAAATCATAATTCATTAACACCCGCCCCATCTCATTTCAGTCTTTTCCCGTTTCCCGTCTTCTTTACACTTTCACACTCCCAAGTCCCAACAACAAACTCACGGTCCTCGGCTCCTCGCTCCATGTCTCCGGAACACCATCACCAACCCATCTTCATCCACCCACTACCTCTTCCGTCAGTGCCGCCGCCACCCTTTCTTGTCTGCAAGCCTACCCCGATATCTACAACAGATTTTAGTAGATCTGTCATCTCCACTACAAATCCACTACTAGATCCGTAACCCCCCACCAGATCCGGCGTTGATGGTTGGTTTTGTTCTTTCTCCGGCGATTGCGTCGCCTCATCAACGACACGACAGCGGCTCCTCCGGCTCTGGCAGATCTGGATCTTGCTCTCTCGCTCTCTCTCTCTCTCTCTCTCTCTCCCATCCGGCACCGTCATTTTTGTCAAGGTGTTCACCGTCATTTGAATCGATCCGGTTCATAGAATTTTCTCATGGAAAGGGTTTTGGGATTTTTTTTTTTTCTGTTATGATAGAAAATCAGTTTTAAAACGAAGAGGTGTCTGTGTCTATACTGGCAACGTATTGTGTGGTTGTCTCTAGTTGGTCGAGTCTTTAGAACATGAGATCTCAACTCTTTGCAATGATAAACATCACTGCTACCGTGTTCTTTCTCTCTTTTTTTTTTCCATGTATCGGTAGAGGTTACATTCTGTTGTCAAAGACTCAAAAGTGTTGTTTAGAATTATTTTTTTGGTGCTTTACTTTATGAAACAGATATCTTGCCTTCATAATGCAACACATAAATTAGATTAGAATTTAATGGTTAGTATTTTAAAATTGAATTTAATAATGGATATGTAATTTTGTTATTTGAAATATTTTGATAATAAATAAATAATTAATTAAATAAACCGCGGGCTTGCGTTTTGCCTTGACCTAGGCGGTTTGGGGTGGGGTTTTTCATGCCCGTTATGTTCGCTTTCTTCCCCGCCCGCCCGTGCCTAACGGCGGGATTTTCGGCCGCTGGCTTTCCCGCCCCGCAAGCCCGTTTTGACAGCTCTAACTGTGGCCAACAGTGGAGGGTGTGTGAATTGTCTCCGGTACGGCGATACATAGCAATCACGAGTCACATAACTCATGAAGACGATGCATCGTTCCACCATCAACACATGAAATCAAATAATGCCAGCTGGACTTACATGCAATGCACAAGTAGATGTTTACTTGTCAATTCTCAATTAGATATAATGATCTACTAAACTCATACGATTATGTACATTGTTACAATAATCATAAAACCACAATAGAAGCTCAATTGAGTCTCTAGATCACAAGTGTCAAGCATGCACACTTAAATCAATCAAAGCTCCAAAAGCTAGTGACTAGTCGAATTATGGCTTATAAATGTCATATATAGGATCACACCACGATCCTCGTAAGGTTCAATTGTTCCTTAAGCTCGACTTCGTTGAGTCTTTACTACAATTCCAACCAAATAAGGAATAAATGCTATATGCATTTCTAGCCTTTATATGTTCTTGTTTAAGGCATAACTATGTTCTCGCTCCATTTAGGAACCCTAGTTCACGTATCAATAAGTCAAGTAGAAGATAGAAGCCTAAGCTGATTAATATCAAATCAAGCCCTAGGTCAATTTAAGTTCATAATCCCACCTATTAGTGGAATCCAAATTTCATTGCAAGTTAACAACCCAATAGTAGAACATGCATGAAGGCAAGAAACACTATATGCTTTATAAGTCATATTCATCAAGTATGGAGAATCAATCCTTAACAAGTATCACAATTATGCTTTCATAAGTCATAATATCTAATACGCATAGATGTTTATTTCTAGCATAAATACAAGTTAAGTTTTTAACTTAACAAATACTAAATCACATATTGTCCAAGACTACTATGTTATTCTAGGGTCATTAAATCATTTAGATTATAAATAATAAACGCATCCTAGAATGATAATTCATCCCATTGTCCAAAATCCATAGTAGTTCATGAATTAAACAAAACTATCCTTAACAAGTTCAAATATCAACTCCAAATGTACTGAAACTTACTTATTCAGAAAGTAGGCTCTTTAAACTATAGCTTAGCCTTTTAAATCACTTCATTCGGACTTGTATTAATCAATTTATGATCATATCAAGATCAAGCTAATAATCTGTTTTTATGTTATGATTGTTCTGCCCAGTCAACTTATAAATTTGACCATTAATTCCTCACAACTCCAAATTTCATGAATTTTATATATTCAGAAACTAGACTTTTGGAAACTATAATTTAACACTTTAAAGTACTCTATTTGGACATGTATTCTTCATAATATAGTCACCTCAATTTCATGTTAAAAATCTGGTTCTTTGTTGTGACTCATTCTGCTTAGTCAACTTGTAAATTCAACCATGAATCGCTCACAACTCCAAATGAGGGGATTATTGCCTAGTCTGAAACTAGACTCTTGAAACTATATTTTTTAATTTTAAAACACTCCAATTGGATTTGTATTCATCAATTTATGATCACATGAAGATCATGTTAATAACCAGTTCCCCTTGTTCAGACTCACTATCGCAGCCATGGTTCATAATTCATTAAAAATACTTCCCGAAGTCGAAAATTTATGAACATTTACAGAGCATCACTTAACATACACATGGACAACATATAATATTTTTAGGCAATTCCATGTAATAGATTAGTACCAGTAGTTTTCGGAAAACAGCCCAAAATTAGGACTGAATATGTGAGGTTTCTTCCTAATTGGTGAAATCCTAAACTAGTCATCTCATTGAAGTTTCCAATTCCAACAAGTCCATGAACATTAGTTGTTCCAAGTCATGTTTAGAACACTCTTAATGCTATAGACAAACCCAATTTATTAAGTGTAGAGGGCAGCCCCAAAATTATTCAGATTTTAACCCTAACGTGAAAAATTATTTAAAGTTAACAATTGCAATGAGTTTCTTCACAAGAATTACTCCTAAGCACAATTAGAACCACATTCATGCTTTACCCAAACCCAAATTAATAACTTAACAAAACAGCCTCATAATTTTCAGATTTATAACTTGTTGAAATGAAGATTTCTACTTCACAAGAAGTCTTCCTAAGCATGTATACTACAACTATTATTAAGGGAGTATATCATTATATTGAACATACAAATTTTCAGGGATTGGTAGCATACCTTAAGCCTAGAAAAGGCTGAGAAAAATAAAAACAAAGTAAGGATTAGTAGTCTCCTCGTTGATAGCTACGATTGGGTGGTCTTGAATCTAAAATCGGGTGGCTGGATCTTCGGGAAATCACAAAACACACACTAATCTCACCAAGAATCTCCCACACTCAAGGTCTCATCAATGGCGGCTGTAAATATCTAAGGTAGGAGGTGTAATGAGTGGAGAAAATCAGATATTTCAAGTCACAAAAGTTAGGGAGTGAGTGGAAAACAAGTGTCAAGCCCTTATAGGTCAATTTTTAAGTGAGATTAAGTCCCTAATTGAGGACTTATAGCTAAAATTTTCACTTAGGCTTAATCCACTCTAATTACGGTCTAAGGTCAGGTTTAGTGAAATTCATTAAGGGTCTCCAAGTAAATTCAATAAACAAGGCAAAACTCAAATTTCTTGAAATACCAAAAATAAATGATTCAGTCAACTTTAAAAATATGCATGTACTGAAATACAACTCCAAAATTACGCAAGAGGTATGATTAGAAAGATCTTGAAGTCTAGTTTCTAACGCATCAAACGGATCTCAATTCCGAGTTGTCTACAGAAAACTAAGGCCAAATTACTACAGCCCTATCATGGTTAAGGCGAATACACAAGTCACACCGAAAATGAAAGACGAGCGTGTTCAAACTTAAACACGACCAAACCAAAATAATATCAAGTTAATCCCTAAGGTCCCCCTAGTTATCCAGGGCCAAACTTAGGATCAAAATAATACTAACCGAGTAATACGACAACACGATAACTAAAATCGTGAATCGGAAAATCAAACTTACCACGACAGGATCAAAATATTATGAATGTAAATGCATCTGAGAAAGTACACCAGGATCTAGGATCTCTCAAAGGTCGCGAGCAAGAACGAAGTACGTAAACGTTCTACCGAGTCAAGTACTTAAGGATTCGAGGTCTCACATTACTCTACGCCATGCTCCATATAAATAGATGAAGGAGTCCTACAATTTAATTAGGAAACAAACAACACTCCAACATACTAAAGGATTAGGCGTTAGTTTTAATAACCAAATAAACCACCTTTTTTACATAGATTTAGATACCGAATATATAAGGACTCTTAGATAAGATTTAGGAAGGGATTATTACCAAGATTTTGTTTCCAAATATGTACCAAAACTTTAGGACCAAGAAAACCAAAATGTTATCAAGATTTTGTTTCTAAATATACACTTAAACTTTAGGACCAAGAAAGGTTAGAACAAGACCAAAATAGGACATGCCTACTTGGCCCTTACAATCTCCCCCTTTGTTGAACCTTTCTGGTCAAAGTAAATGACAAGTGTTTTTCCAACACAAATCAGTTTTCCCAATCCTGCATTGTTAGTATAACTCCCCCTGAATTATGTAATCAGTTAAGGAATGTAAAGCATTATACAGCAGGCTACCAAATATCCATAGGCAATCACAGAGTATCTTAGGTAGAGCAAAGTTACAGACCACATATCCAGAATGTTTGTGAATATCAAAATTCAATTACATACTAAAACAGAAACATTCAGATTCTATTTTTGAAACATTCAGCTTCAATCAGCATCCTCATCCTCAACCTCTTGAGCAGCAGCTTCAGAGGCTTCAGCCACAACAGCAGCATCAACACTTGTCCTATCTCCCCCTGTTTGGCCAAAAGATGGAACATAATACATAGCAATCCATGCAGTGTACTGGGTCTCCAATGTTTGAAGATGGGCAATCTGAGACCTAATATGCACAAGCTGATCTGTGATGAAGGACAAGGCCATATGAGCAGCAACACCATCAGACAAGGGAACACAGGCTGATGTGGTTCCAGATGCAGCTGCATTGGTCAAATCTTGAGCAGGAGCTGGAACTTCTGGTTGTGTGACATTAGGAGGAAGTGGAGCAGGAACTGAAGATTGTGTCCCAGGAGTGGATGGAAATAGATAAACTAGGGCAGATTCAAAATCATATCACCTTTCAAAAGTTTGGAGGAAATATGAAGGGGATCTAGTATAGGAGTCATCCTGTTTGTTTCCTTTGGAACAATGCCCTTAGCCACTAGCAGATTGTAAATCAGGGAAGGAAATGGGAGGGCTCTCTTGTCTCCTTCTGTTTCTGCTAGTGAGACTACATTCCTAAACACAAAGTCTCCAAAATTGAAGGGCAGTCCTAGACCTATATGGTACATGATTTTAGCATGTTCTTCAGTAACAGAATTGGAATTTGAAGTAGGAGCCCAGTTGGCACAGCAAATTTTGTGCATTACATCATGAAAGGAGGTTAATGTTGAAGTGCTAACTTTGGCCCATTTTCCTGGCCACTTGGTAATCAAACCACCACTAAGCTCCTTTACACATGAATTCAGATCAGAAATAAACCCACTCAAGCCTACATCAGGTGTCCCACAATGCCTATTGATGAGAGAATTAAGGAGAGAATTCTATCATATGATTCCTAACAAAAACTTTTTCAAATAATGGATCACTAGCAATCATAATCCTCTTTTCAAGGTTGGCAGAAAATTCAAAAATAATTTCCCTAACATAGGGAGCAGCAGAGGACAAGGTAGCTAGCAAATTTCTATCAGAATAAAACATGACTAAGTTTTGGGCAGTTAGGTCTTCCATTGGAATGATTCTTTCATCTACCAACCTTCTAGCAGAATTATACCTAAGAGAGGTAGCAGAAGAAAGGAAGAACTCAGAAAAAGGGTTACATACATTCTGTTCAGTTGACACATTATTGAATGTAGCTTCACCAGAAGCTTCATCAGGAGCTACATTGGTCACATGAGATGTTCTTCTTCTAGTAAATCTTACTGGAGCCATATCACTTTCTTCAAAAACCTCTTTCTCCATAAATCCTGGTCTGAGCTGTCATCAAACTCAGAAGAGCTGGGAGTGGAAGCAGGATTGGGTGTTAGAGAGGGAAACTTTGGTTCAACATTCTTTAAGGTCACCAAATATTCAGCCAAGGTTCTATGTTCATCAGAAAAACTCATGTCTGAAATATCAATCTCTGGCTCAGCAGGGGGAACAGTACGAGAAGCCTCATCATGAATCAGGCTTGGAGATTTTGGCTGAAAAATTACTTTTGGAGATGGAACAGGGTAGTCTTCATCAACTGCATCTAGAGTTGTTGGTTGAACTGAGATGCTTCCAATTTGATGACTGGGTGCACAAGGTTCCACTACAAATTGGGAGCCGTCGTTTGAAGGCGTGAAGTCTTCATCATCACTGTCGCTTTGTATCTGGATATCTTCCTCAAATTGGCATGGTATTATTTTGTCCTTCTTGGCCTTGGCAACAACAAAATCACTGGGATTGTCGTAATTGCTGGGAATCCCTCTCAATCTTTTTGATTTGCGAACACTAGGGTTTCCAATTTTGGGGAAAATTGTTAAATCCCCATGGTCTTCAACATCAATCGCATTTCCCCGTTCCCCATGTAAGATGCAAGAAAGAGGTTCAGGAAGAGGGGTGGCAATCACTTATTTCACTGCTAGGCAGAGCTTCAGTCATTGCAATTTCTGGTGGATGTAGCTCTGGGATAAGGTGCACTGGGAGCTACATCGGTTGCAGGGTTCATTTTCTGAGACTTTGAAGGGCTAGCAGGTACAGAAGCCATGGAGAATTAAGGGTTTTCAGAGTGGAGAGATGAAGAGAAAAGAAGGTCACGATATCTTCAGCAAATTTGGGGTTAAACTTGGTGTGAAGAAAAATATGTAAGTGAGAGAGTTATAATGTCTTCAACCTAGATGAGCCACTTTAAAACCCACAATTAAGGAATTAGCCGTTAAGAACATAAATCCATGGAATGTGAGGAGGCATTTGTGATAAACCCAAAATTTTTGTTTTTGAATGTAATCAAGGTTGACCAAAAAATCTACTAAAAAATCTGATTTTGACTTGCAAATAGTGAGAGATAAATGAGGAGTTTTGGATATAGGGATAACAATGATCTCTTTTCAAAACTTGAATTTTTGAATTTCAAACATTAGCAAGAATTCATAATAAACACAATAAAGGATATACCAAAATTGTTCAACCCCAAGCTGTAATATAGCAACATATATCCATTATTCAAAATCTCTTAACACTTCACAAGAATTAGACAACCACATAATATTTTTCACCGTGGAATACTTTGGTAATTAATTTGCATTTTTTAGACTAGGACTAAATTTCAATAGGCTGATACTATCATAAACAAAACATGTCCTAAACTTTATGACTACCAAATGATGAAAACAGATCAGGGAGCTTCTAGTCTAATGCAGTCACGTACATGTGAAGAATGTCTAGATCATCTTGATGTAGTTCCGGATGAAGCTGCATTGGGAGATGCATTCGCCAAAATTGTAATTTTATATTTACTTTTTCAATTTTTGCTTATAGCAACTATACTCATCTCCCACAAATTTCATAGGTACTTTATTTCCCTAGGAGTATAGCTATACTTTATTTTAAGCATATACACAACATGTCACTTGGAACATTTCACACTATTTACCAAGGGAGACCATTTTGCTTTTGATCTACCCATGAAATCCAAAGATTCATAGTCCCAAAAGAAAATTACCACAAACCTTGTTCATTGGTAGCTCTTTTCCGTTAGGTAGCTTTCACACTTTTTCCAAGGATATCCATTTTTCTCAAGATCAACCTATGAAAACCTAAGTTTCATAGTACCAAGATAAAGTGATGCAACTCTTGTTTTTAAAGGTAGCTCTTTCCTTTGTGGACTTTAAACTTGCAAAACAAACAATTGGGAGGGAGTAAAGAATCAAAACAAAGAAGTCACAATTGATTTTGAATGCAAATCCCAGGTAACAAAAAGCACAAACATGTGAGATTGATCTAGTGTGCCCCCTAAATACACAATGGAAGGATGCCTAATTTTTTATATTTTTATATTTTTAAATGAAGTGGAGGGTCACATGGCACACATACCAAGAGATTTCCTAAGATTAATAAATCTCTCAAAATCTAGACTCTTAGTGAAAATATCAGCCAGTTGATTTTCAGTCCCAACATATTCTATGCAAATAACACATTGTTCAACCAAGTCTCTAATAAAGTGGTGTCTTATATCAATGTGTTTTGTTCTAGAGTGTTGAACGGGATTTTTTGCTATACTTATTGCACTGGTTTTGTCACAATACATGGTTAAAACATTACTGTGTAGATCATAATCCTTGATCATTTGATTCGTCTATAAAAGTTGTGTGCACCCACTACCAGCTGCAATGTATTCTAATTCAGTTGTAGAAAGGGCAACACAATTTTGTTTTTTACTCAACCAAGAAATCAAGTTATTACCCAAATAAAAACATCCACCAAATGTAATTCTTATGTCATCCACGCTACCTGCCCAATCAGCATCACTAAAACCAACAAGGTTAGTATTAATGTGTTTTGTGTACCACAAACCCATAGTAGAAGTCTCACCAACATATCTAATTATACGTTTAACAGCTTTCAAATAAGAGATTTTAGAGTTTGCTTGGTATCTAGCACAGAAACACACACTATACATGATGTCTGGTCATGTGGCAGTCAAATATAACAGACTTCCTATCATGCTTTGATGAGCGCAAGATTTCCACGAATTTTCCTGGGAATTTTCTGTTATTTTGTGCTATTTTTGAGTTAATTATGCTTTGAAAATATTATTATTTGTGTTTTTGTGCTTAATGTAGGTTTCCATGCATAATCGAGCTTTTATACGGTGTTTAGCACGAAGTTCGAGACAATTCCGGGCTTTAAAGTTAATTTGGAAATAATTTGGTCAATGCCTGTTAAGTCCGTCAAGATTCCAAGGCAATTGAGGCTTAACAAAGGCTAACGGAGGCTGAAATCACTAACGGAGGACCAATCTGCAAACCTGGAAGAAGTCTGGCCGGCGGCGCTAAGTGCAGAAATCCTAAGGGCACCGGAGCAATTATTAAAATTCCAGGGGAGGCCAACGAAATCCAGAAAGCTCCCTGCGCGTTGTAGATCAGCCAATGGAGACACGTGGCGCGTTCTAGCTGCTCCTCCCTACTAGCGGGTCCCACGTGCAGTTCCTAGATCGGGTCTGAACCACGTATTCCTCCAGCCCGCTTCCTTCTCTCTATCTCACCCGTTTGATCCCTGGGCAACCCGCGAATTCCCTTGGTTCTGCCCCAGCTCCAGCCCGTGCCCCAACCAGCCTTATTCTTCTATTTCTGCCCTCATTTCCTTCCTATTCTGCCTATATTGCCCCTGCATATTAGTGTTGTTGCTGCCTTCTCCTTAATAATCCCTGGAAGCTTCATTTTGCAATTTACAAGTCCCCATTTCAGGACTTTGTTCCCAAATGGGGCACCAGCCCCATTTCCTTCCAAAATCACACCAAATCTCCAATGTTTGATCACCATTGAAGGTTTGGAGCTTCAAATCAAGGGCCAAAGACGCATTTACAAAAGATTTCAACCCCGGAACACGATTTCTTCGGTTTAATTCTTTCTACCTTTATTTTTGATAGTTGTATAATTTCTTGGGTTGATTTATTTTGTAATTGTTGAATTGGTTTGCGCTTAAAATATTTATGGAAATGCCATTATTTTCTATGTCCAATGTAGTGTTTTAATTTAATTTATCTATTTATTTAGTACACAATCATGTTGGTTATTATTTTGTGAAATTAATGCTTTTAATTATATGGCCAATAAGTAAATGATTTTAGAAATATTTAGGATCCGCGAGAGCTACCTTTATATTTCGGACGAATCAATTTAATAGTTGGTGTTTTATGACACACACCGATAGCCATTATGAGACTAGATTTGACACGCGATCGAACCACATTAGCCATTCGCGAGGTCGGGGAGGTTAGGGTTGACTATAAGATGTGAGAGTCCGTAGTTAACTAATTTTAGTTGTCTCGGCTAACAACATGAATTGTAGAAAAATATAGAGAGTTTCTTTTTGCGAAGTATTACCCATGCGCTTGGTTATTATTGTGTGTTCTTAATGCTTTTAATGGTGTAGCGAACCATTAGATGATCACTAGAATGATAGGATACGAAGCGAAAGCCCTTCCTGTTATTCTGAAAATCACAATAGTAGTTTGCGTGGCGTGAGACCGAAAGGAGATCGTGCGTAGATAGTCTTTGGATGCTTGTTTACACATGTAGTTATTTTCTCCCCTATGTTATGTGTTGCGATGATATGAGCCCGTAGCAAGGTTGAGAGATAGCTAGATTTACTATACATAGTGAAAGCCCGTAATGAATAAAATAGCGCGTCCGACTACCAAGACTTGAGTTAAAGAAAAGCAAAAAGATGATTAAATTAAACACTGGCTAGACTATAAATAATGCACTCCAATATTTTTATCTTGATTTGTTGTTGCCAAACCACCTTCGCTTTAGTTTAGATTTAATTGCTTTCTAGGTTGTTTATATTTTTATATTTTAATTCATTTTATTTTCGCTCAAATATAATTAGTTAGCATAATTTCGGTACTTAGTTGGAGTGAGAATCACGCGCATTCCTCGTGGGATCGACTCGTACTTACGAACTTTATTACTTGATACGACCGGGTAATCTTGCCCGAGATGCGTTTTTGCGCACATCATGCTTCTATATAGTGTATGGTCAACACTTTCAGATTTCTCATCTTTGCATAGTTTGTTGGATGTACCCATAGGGGTTTTCTTTTTCTTTCAATTTTTAAGACTGAATTTCTTCACCAAGTTAAGAGCATACTTGGCTTGAGAGATGAACGTCCCTTAATGCATTTGTTTTATTTGAATCCCAAAGAAAAAAGTTAATTCTCCTACCATACTTATTTCAAACGAAGATGTCATGCTATGCACAAATTCCTTTTTTAAGGACTTAAAAGTGGACTCAAACACAATGTCATCTACATAAATTTGAGTAATCAAAATGTGTTTGTCTTTTTTTTGACTAAAAAGTATCTTGTCCACTTCACCCCTTTTAAAACCGGCCACTTTTCTCAAGTTGGTCTGTAAGTCTCTCATACCAAGCTCTAGGAGCTTGCTTGAGACCATACAAGGCCTTTTTCAATTTAAAAGCATGGTTAGGTTTATGGGGGTCCTCAAAACCCTTTGGTTGTTATACAAAAACTTCTTTTTCTAGAATACCATTTTAAAATGTACTCTTCACGTCCATTTTTTGAAGAGTAATATCAAGAAAGCATGCAATGGCGAGAAGAAGACATATGGACTCAATGCGGGAAACAGGAGCAAAGGTTTCATCAAACTCCACCCCCTCAACCTATGTGTACCCTTGAGCCACAAGTCTTGGGTTATTTCTTATTATCTCTCATACCTCATTTGATTTGTTTTTTTTAAATCCACTTAGTTCCAATAACATTTACAGAGGTGGGTCTAGGTACAAGGAACCAAACATCATTTTTGGAAAATTGATCAAGCTCATCTTGCATGGAATTGATCCAACATTCATCTTTTAAGGCTTCATGCATATTTTTTGGTTCAATGGTAGACACATGACAAGATGCATGAAACTTTTCACACTTAAGTGTAGATAGGCAAGCTAGTTTTCTGTAGTCCACCTTACCTTTCTTCCTAGTTGACATTTCATCATGTACATTACCTATGACTTGTGAAGAGGGATGAACTTTTTAATGCGGCTGGGAATGTCTTGGTTGCGATCAGTTAGAGGATTGAGTTTCAGGCTGCTCATGGTCTATTTCAGCATCTAGAGAATTTCTGACCAATGTAGCTTCCGGTGCAGCTTGTGATGCAGCTGCATCTGGAACTGCATTCTGAACTGCATCCTGAACCACATCCACTGAATTTCCAAAATTTACAGAGTCTGTATTTTCTGGAGCTAGACCATTGTTTGCAGTTGCAGGATCTGAAGTTTGTGTATTTGTCTCATGATCTCCAAAATCTAGCAAACCTGAAATATCATCCTTAACAGTTTTGTGGCCAAGATCAGTTAGATCATCAAAAACAGTATTCATAGACTCCATAATAGTTTTTGTCCTAAGATTAAATACTCTATAAGCACGACTATTAGTGGAGTATTCCATGAAAACACATTTTTCACTTTTTGAGTCAAATTTTGATAGATGGTCCCTATCATTAAGCAGATAACACACACACACACCCAAAAACATGAAAATATTTTAAAGTAGGTTTCTTCCATAGTAAAATTTCATAGGGTGTCATGGTGCTACCTGGTCTCAAGTAAACCCTATTTCCTATATGATAAGCTGTGTTTAGAGCTTCTGCCCAAAATCTTTTTTACAAATTCTTGGAGCTCAACATAACCCTAGCCATTTCTTGTAATGTCCTATTCTTTCTTTATGTCACTCTATTTTGTTGTGGAGTTTTAGGGGTTGAGAATTCATGGGTTATGCCATTTGAAGCACAATAGTTAGAAAAGGAGAAATTTTCATATTATGTGTCATGATCTGATCCAATTCTAGTAAGTTTTAGATCATACAAGTTCATCACACGGGTGTACCATATTTTAAAAGCCTCAAATGTATCTGATTTTTGTTTTAAGAAAACGGCCCATGTGTATCTAGAGAAGTCATCAACACATACAAAAGTATACTTTTTCTTCCCTAGACTCTCTACTTCAATGGAACCCATGAGATCTGTGTGGATCATCTCAAGACATCTGGATGTGGAACAATGAGATGTGGGAGGATGAGAGGCCTTAGTTTGCTTACCTTTTTGGTATGGTCCACACACTTTTGTGAAGTTTTTATCCAAACTAGGCAAGCCTTTCACAGCATCATGTTTCACAAGCTCATGAAGCTTACGAAAACTCATGTGCCCTAATTTTTGATGCCATAAATCTGTGATATCAATGTTAGCACTATGACAGGTTTGTACATTATTGTACATATAGCAATTATCTGATGATGTAGTACCTGTCAAAAGGCAATTGTTAGCTTGATCAAACACCTCACAAGAATTCTTATCAAATCTTACCTGAAGGTCGTCATCACACAATTGATTGATACTTATGAGATTAGTTTTAAGACCTTCAACATGGAAGACATTAGTGACTTTAGGAAGACCATCTACATTTAAAGTGCCTTTTCCAACAATTTTACTTTTAGCTCCCCCTCTATAGGTCATAGAACCTCTATTTATGTTCTCATAGTCTTTCAAGTTCTCAATAGAATCTGTCATATGTCTAGAACACCCACTATCAAAATACCAAGAACCAGCTATGTGTGATTTCAAAGATGTAAAGGTGACATTGCATTGTTCTGAATTAGACCACTTTGCACCAAGACATATATCAAAAGGTTCACAGTACTTGGACTTAGCATTCTTGTAACTACCTTTGGGAACCCACACTTTTCTAAAAAAATTGGCTGATGTTGTTTTGGATGTAGCTTCGGATTTTGCTGTATACGGTGCTGCACCTGGTTACGGACCAGGTAAACTTTCCTAACCTCCTCATCATAGACTGCCTTTTTTAGGTAACAAAAGGGCTGGATATGACCAGGTTTGTGGCAGTAATGACACACACAATTTCTTTTTCTAGTTTTTGATTTTTTAAAGAAATTTGGTTCTTGAAAATTTTATGTAAAACTGTTTTGGTTTAGAAGATGTACCTTCACCTTCTTTAAAAAATGTCTTTGGCAAGAATCCAAGTACAGACTTACCATTATTTCGATATTTCAACATATCATCCAATTTGTGTTGACTTGAATTCCATTTTGCCACAGTCTCATTAGCTTTGATGAGTTTTTCTTTCAAGTTTTCAATCTCCATATCCTTCTTGCTAAGCAAACACTCCAGTCTTGTGATACACTCTTTCTGATCTTCATTCACTTTCTTGAGTGTATCATTTGTCTTTCCAAGTAATGTAACTTAAAGAGCCTTCTTTTCCCAATCCTTGTACAACTCTTTATAGGCTTCCAGTAGTTCTGTTTCAGATTATGCACCATCTTCAGTTACAGAAGAGTTAAAGCAATAAAAGTTATCCCAACTTTTGTCTGATGTAGCTTCCGATGTAGTTTGTGAAGCAGCTACACTGGGAGGTACATTAGCCGAAAATCCTGCAAGATCAGATTGAGAGTTGTATACAGCGGTAAGAGTGATGAGATCACCTGGATCTTCATCATCACTGTCACTCAGAGTAGTAGAAAAATTTAGACCCTTCTTTCTCTGGGTATTAGCACATTGATTAGCATAGTGACCAAATCCTTAACATTCCCTACACTGAATATAATCTATATTCTTTCTATTGTAAGTAGTTTTTGTAGCAAAAGGATTGGTAAAAGGGTTTTCTGGAGTTTGGAAAGAGTTTTCTTTGGGAGAGAATTTACTAGAATCGGGTTTAAAAGAGGTTTTGGAGTTTGAAGATGGAATTATGTTTTGACCTTAGGCTTTCAAAATGTTTTTAAACTTAGTAGTCAAAAGGGCCATAGAATCTTCTCCAAAATCAGACTCTTCAATTTCTCTTTGCAATCCAAGCAGATCAGGAGATACATCAACAACAGATGGCAAAGCAATGCTTTTCACAGAAGGACTAGAGGATGATGCACCTTTGCCTTTTTGCTTAATTTGTTCATTGAGGTTTAGTTCAAAGTTTTGGAGAATACAAACAATTCTGTCAAAACCCATTTTATCAATATCATGAGCTTCCTCAATAGCACAAATTTTTGCATTAAACCTTTCAGGCAAAGTGCACATTATCTTACTAACAAGACAATCATTGGTGATATGATCACCTAAAGCAAGAGCATAATTAGACATATCAAGTAGCCTACCATAGTACGACATGATATCCTCAGATTCATTCATTCTAGTGTTTTCAAATTGTGTGGTAAGCAATCTCAGTTTTGAAGCACGAACATTGGCAGGTCCTTCACACAAGGTTTGAAGGGCCTCCCACACATCCTTAGTAGATTCATAGTTAGCAATAACCCTAAAAGTGTTGGCATCTAGGGCTTTATATATGGCAGACAAAGCCTTTGATTTGAAGGAGAAAGTGTTTCTATCTTCATTAGTCCAATCTGCTTCTTTAGTGATTTTTACATCACCATCGTTATCAGTAGTCTTTGGAGGACTCCATCCATTCAGAACAGCAAGACATTCTCTTTCATCAATTGATTTGATGAAGATACGTATCTTAACTTTCCAAATAGAATAATTCACATTAGTCAAGGTAGGGGGACGAACAACATTCTAATATTGAGAATCCATCACAGCTACAACCATAATCAACTCTTAGTGACGTCAATAGAAGGCTATAATACCAATTGAAAGATCAATAATAGCTAGGATTCACAAAAACTGTCAATGTAGTTCACGATGTAGCTTGTTACTGTAGCTACATCAAGAAGTGCACTGGTTAGAAAATCAAAAACATCGGAAGACTTTTGATTTAAAGCAAAAATTAAACACAGATGTTAACCAAACAATCTGCAAGCTTATGCTTGTAGATCCAATATGTGAAATTACCAAAACCAAAACTCTCACAAGACAACACGTCTTAGAGAGCAAAATCCACATAAACAAAGGTAAAGAAAACGTGGGATTAAAAAATCAACTTCGTAGAAACACTAGGAAGACAAACAGCAACAGCAGGTCAATGTAGTTCAGGATGAAGCTGCATCCGGAGCTTCATCCAAATTTCAGCAACACAGTTTTCTGAATATTCTTTCTTGGTGTGTTATGTATGCACTACTCTCTCTGTTCTGCACATCTATTCTGTTCTCAGTACACTACTGCTTTATGCCATGCTCCATATAAATAGATGAAGGAGTCCTACAATTTAATTAGGAAACAAACAACACTCCAACATACTAAAGGATTAGAAGTTAGTTTTAATAACCAAATAAACCACCTTTTTTTACCTAGATTTAGATACCGAATATATAAGAACTCTTAGAGAAGATTTATGAATGAATTATTACCAAGATTTTGTTTCCAAATATATATCAAAACTTTAGGACCAAGAAAACCAAAATATTACCAAGATTTTGTTTCCAAATATACACCTAAACTTTAGGACCAAGAAAGGTTAAAACAATACCAAAATAGGACATGTTTATTTTGCCCTTATAAAAGTATCAAATCAACATATATTTAACTTGTTGTTAAAGGGTTGTTATACAAGTCGAGCAGCTCAAAGTTCAACTAGAGGAAGCTTGAGTATATTCGAGTTGTTGATCGGATCAATCTCATTCTCAAAATTTTGCTTTGCCAAATAATCGAGTTGATCAAGGTTTGGCGAGTTTTGTTAACGAACGTCTGATAGTGTATGGCTCACCTGTTTGTGAACAACTCAATTTCTTAATTTTAATATTGTTTACTTTAAAAAAATACTAGATCTTCGTACCCGTGTCTATGGCACGGTGCCAGTATATCTAATTTCGTCAATTGAAATGCCAGTGTATAAATAGAAGATGCAATTTAAAAAAATGTTACAGTTGAGGGGTACATTGCTTTGAGTGATAGTTGAAGGATTGATGTTTTATAAAGGGTGACTGTTCAGAAGATTAATTGCAGGGTGTGACTTTGTAATGTGAAAATAAAACATATGAAGAAAGAAAAAAGGGGTGATTGCTCATAATATTAATTGTAGGGGGTGGCTTGTAATAAGGAAAGAAAAAAATAAGGAGTTTGTAAGGGTAAAATATGTCATGCCTATTTTAGTTCTTGTTTCCCCTTTCATGGTAAAATTCATATTTGACAAGTTTTGGTATTTTTGGAAGCTACATCTTTAATTAGATTTTGTTAGCATTATATTTGGAAACAAAATCTTATTATGAATCCTTGTCAAACCTGACATCTAGTCTCCTTGCTATATGGTAATAAAATCCATGGATTTGGTAAGAAGATTTTATTTCCTTTCTCTAATCCTTGTCCTTGTAGAAGCCGGATTGTTTCTTGTGTGTAGGAAAAACTCGACACTATATATAGAGGAGTTTGGACACAGCTGAAAGATGCAGAGTTTGAGAGAGAAAAACCAAAGCCAAAAGTTGTGAGCAGAACCATTGAAGATTCAGAAGTTGTTCCTTCTTCCAGACTTGCAGCAGCTTGATTGTAGCTTCTGATGTTATAACATCGGTAGCTACATTGAGTTCTGAATTGCGTTTATCTCCCTATTTAGTTTTAGGGAGTTGATTTGTTTCTTCCCACGTTTAGTATACTCGTTTTCTGTGGGGTTTTGTTCTCTCCAAGACGTGTTGTCTCGTGAGAGTCTTTTGTTTGGTGATTTCACAATATTTTTTTGTAAAACGATTATTCAGTTTAGTGAAATCTTTGCAGTCTTGAGGCTAAGTCTACAAGCATAGTCTTGTAAATCGTTTTGGTTAACTTTTGTGTTCTGTTTATTCTCAGATTGTTTAGTCTTCCGCTGTTCAGTTTTTATTTTGACCATTATGACTTCCATTGTAGCTACATTGGCAATATTGGAAACTACCTTGGTTTTTCTTGAGAATCCTAGCTAGTGTGTTCTTTCGGAGTTAAAAATGGATAACTATTCACACATGTAAATGTGAGAGTGAATCTCAACCGTTAGTTTTTTTAAGATAATTTAATCTCAACTTCTGAATAGTCCTAGTCAATTGCCTAGCTGTTTTATAATATAGATTAATATTCCAACTCATCAATATATCGTTTATGCATTAATATATTGTACCTTTGTAATTATTCATTGTATATGCATTACAAACATGTTAGTTTCTAGTGGTTTTATAGTATACGCGTTAAAATATTAGGCTCCGTTTGTTTCATGAAAAATGATTTTCCGAAAATGATTTATGGAAATTGAAGAAATTTCATTTTCAAGTGTTTCATAATTTTTTTTAAAATATACCGAAAAACATTTTTGGATATTTGGCAAACACACAGAAAATGTTCAGAAAACAATATATGAATAAATACAAAAAATATTTTCTAATATTAATGCTCATATTGAATATTCCCGTTGTTTCTAAATAATTGTCCTTCTATCAGTTCTAAAATAATTTTCCTCTTTCAAAATTTTTCTTTTTAGAAAAACACTTTTACCACTTTATCCTTACTTTTCTACCACTTTAATTATGATTACATTTTCAAAGGCATTAAATAAAAATTATACATTATTACACCAATATTAGTAATACAATCAATTACTTTTTTTTAAACTGTGTGTCGGGTCAAAATGACGATTATTTAAAAACTGATGGAGTATAAGTCTATAAGATAGAGTTGAACTTTAAGTAATTTTCTTTAGTAACTCTCAATTTATTATTAGTGGTGTTAAATCAATAAGGTACATCTTTTTCAGTCTCACAAATACAAATAAAAAATTTGATAATTGATATAAAAAATGGACAATGTTTGAGACGTTCCTAAATAATATATAGTTGACACTAATTTTAGGATATAGTGAGTATTTATTAAAATTATAATTTATAAATAGTGTGCACAAACTTCATTTATATTTCTAAACAATTTATTTGTTAAGTGAAATATTGTGTGTGTGTATATAAATATGTGTAATTGTGAAAGGCGACGGAAAGGTTCTCAAACATTTGGAAAATGACTTACGAAAAATGAATCCATAAGTCATTTTCCGGAAAAGAAGGTTTAATTTTCCGTTGACTCGGAAAAACTTTTACGTTAACTATTTTTTCCTAAGGTTACCAAATACAAGAAAATGAGAAAAACGTTTTCTGCAAGTTATTTTCCTTGAAACAAACGGAGTCTTATAAGATCTTCATTGTGGCAAATGTATAACTTGTGGGTCAAACTCAATCTTTTACAAGCCAAGCAGACGGGAAGATCTTAGCTCATGCTCGATCTCAAACTGTCCAAACTCGACTCTTGAGCACCCCTAATTGTTCGTCATTCTCCTTTCTCTTTGAATGTTTGCAAAATGGGATAAAAATAATAATAAATTTTATAAATTAGAGAGTAAATTTTTAATGTCGTCGCTTATAAATAACTTTTAAAATAGGATTACAAAATTAGTAATGTAGTTGATTTAAAAGTTGTAAGAAAGATTTTACCGCCTTTTGTCTTACTCCACTTATTATTTTTGGGGCTTCAGACCTACGGATTCTTTGGAAACTAAACAAAATATTTCTTATACATAATATCACATTTAAGCTTATAGTTGTAAATATTAAACATTGAAATAATTATAGATTAAAATCAATTGGAAAATTTAGAAGATTTCATAAACTACTTAATTTGATATTGTAGATTAAAAAAGACTTTTAGTTATGATATATATGCATAGGTTGATCCAAAACTCAAGGCTACAATAGAAGAAAAGATTTACATAAATTTGTTTTGTTAATAACCTGTATAAACCAAATATTAGGAAATGAAAAGGGATGAGAATTGAAGAGTTGTAGTCTAGTTAAACTTGTATAAATTAAATAAGATTAATCTATTTTTAAATTATGCAATATTTGACAAAAAACAAAAATCAATATTTTCTCATTTTACAGAAAGTTGACACGTGATAGTCATTTTATAGAAAATTACCACATGGTAGCACCATTTCATAAATCTAGTAAAACTTTTTCATAAATCTCATAAGGCATAAAATTTTGTTTTAATAGAAAAATGAAAAAAAAAAATAGAAAGATGCAATGTGGCAGCATCTGTTTTTTTTAAAGATTTTTTCATTTCACAAAAAAACCTTCATGTGATAGCAGTTGATCACGCAATATTTGTGGTGATCTTGTCTTGTTATTGTCAGGTGCGAAGGTGGCGTCGTGTTCGGCCGGTGGTTGTTAATAGGATATCGGCATGTTTTTACACAAAATAAAGCAAGTGAGTGGGTGGGGTTGGCCCCATAACCTCAGTGTAAGAATCGATATCTTTGTATATAATCGGAGAAATAGAAATTGTAATGAAATCGTAATGAAAGTTACCTCTCCCTTTTCATAGTGAGGTTGCTGCTATTTATAGAAATAATGTTAAGGCCTCATGGGCTTTTAGCATGGGATTGGGCTTGGGCCCTTCTTAGGCCCAATCTTCCAAGTAAATTTCGAGATGCGCTTTTATCCTGTTTGGGCACGATATTTCGGTGCTTCAGTAGCCCCCACTCCCAGCCCCGAGGCTAACATCGAGGTAAGGAGTATAATCTGCTAGTAGTTGCTTCTTGTGATCTTGAGGGTTTTGAGATTTTGCTTTGAATTTCCGAAGAGTTTATGTAGCTGACTTTTGAGCTTGGCGGGTGAACCGTGTATAATTGATCCTTTGATTGGCGAATTAGACCTCGGCCAAGCAAGTATAGGCATGAAAATAAGATATAGTCTTTTAAAGTCATAATAAAAATTTATAATCAGCGTGGCGAGGACCTTCCATAGATCGAGTAAGGCCGAAGGGGTCGAATAATTGATTTATCCTCGGCGTGGCGAGGACCTTCCGAGAATCGAGTCGTATGGCCATAATAAGATTTATCCTCGGCGTGGCGAGGACCTTCAGAAGTGAGCCCCAAGGCCATAATAAGATTTATCCTCGGCGTGGCGAGGACCTTCCGTCGATAATTGGACCACAAGAAACCTATAATAAGATTTATCCTCGGCAAGTGGCGAGGACATTCGAGAATTGAGCCCTAAGGCCATAATAAGATTTATCCTCGGCACGGCGAGGACCTTCCAGAGAATTGAGCCGTAAGGCCATAATAAGATTTATCCTCGGCGTGGCGAGGACATTCCAGAAAGTTGAGCCATAATGCCATAATAAGATTTATCCTCGGCGTGCGAGGACCTTCGAAGAATTGAGCCAAGGCCATAATAAGATTTATCCTCGATGGCGAGGACCTTCGAAAGTTGAGCCGTAAGGCCATAATAAGATTTATCCTCGGCGTGGCGAGGACCTTTCGAATAATTGGACCACAAGAAACCTATAATAAGATTTATCCTCGTGGCGAGGACATTCGAGAGAATGAGCCCTAAGGCCATAATAAGATTTATCCTCGGCACGGGCGAGGACCTTCGAAGAATTGAGCCGTAAGGCCATAATAAGATTTATCCTCGGTGGCGAGGACATTCGAAGTTGAGCCATAATGCCATAATAAGATTTATCCTCGGCGTGGCGAGGACCTTCAGAGAATTGAGCCCAAGGCCATAATAAGATTTATCTCGGCGTGGCGAGGACCTTCAGAAGGAATTGGTAGTAAGGCCATAATAAGATTTATGTTTGTGCGATGATGAATGGATGATGCATGTGTATGACATGCTCATGTGGATCACAATGGGTATTTAGTTTATGGCCTCTCAAGGAGGATATGCATAGCTAGGCGCTTGGCTTCTCCTCGGCGTCAGGAGGTTTTTGAATGAGAGGCAATCACGATCTCGTTAGGCGAGACAATACGATCTCGTTTTGATGAGGCAATGCGACCTCGTTTGTAGCGAGATAATTCGATCTCGTTTAGTGAGACAATGCGATCTCATTTTGGCGAGGCAATGCGACCTCGTTTTGGCGAGACAATTCGATCTCGAAATGGCAAGACAAAGCGGTCTTGAAAAGGCGCCCGATGGGCCGTGCCAAACACTCGTAGAAGCTCGTCTTGAAATAGCTGTGATGCCAAATTTGGAGCACAATATGAAGCTCATCTTGGCGTAGCCGCAAATCTTGATGAAAGCATGATGAGCGTACTAAACACTCGTAGAAGCTTCGATCGTGCCAGAAATAACTCGATGCTAAGGCTGGAGCACAATATGAAGCTCATGCAGAGTGTAGCCGCAAATCTTGATGAAAGCATGATGAGCGTCTAAACACTCGTAGAAGCTCGATCGTCAGAGAGTAACTACGAGCGAGAGCCTGGCCTTGAGGTAGGCGCGGTGTACAACTTCGGCCGCAGTAAACTTCAGCGGGAGGACAAAAGTAAACTTCGGCCACGAGTAAAGCGATCACGGGAGCATAAGCGGGTAAGGCGCGGTGTACAACTCAGCCGAGAGTAGACTTCAGCGGGAGGACAAAGTAAAGCTCGGCCACGAGTAAACTTCGAGTGGGGAGCATAAGCGGCCGGCGCGGTGTCAACTCAGCCAGTAGACTTCGGGGAGGACAAAGGTAGAGCTTCGGCAGGAGTAAACTTCGAGGGGAGCATAATGTTCGGCGTGCACATGTATGAAATATGATCCGCGGCTCGAGGCATAAGCGCGAGTGAAGTGTGCTCGGGACGCGAAATAATAATCGAGGCTCGAGCTGGCGTGGCTGGCGTGCGTGCAAGAGCACGTGAATAATAATGATAAAGCTTCGGCAATGCGAGCATAATCGAAACACGAGTTACAGCGCGAGTGTGGCGTGCAGGCACGTGAATAATAATAATATGGGCTGGCGAGCGGCGTATCGAGTGCGAGCTGCAGGAAGCGGCGTGGCGTCTCGAACACGTGAATAATAATAGGGAGCTCGGCGGCCTTAACATCTGAGTGCGAGCGCGAAGCGTGGCGTGCAGGCACGTGAATAATAATAATATGGGCTCGGCGGAAGCGAGCGTATCTGAGTGCGAGCTGCAGGAGCGGCGTGGCGTCTTCCGAACACGTGAATAATAATAGTAGGGAGCTCGGCAGCCTTGGCATAATCGTCTGCGACTGCAGCGCGGCGTGGCGTGCAGGCACGTGAATAATAATAATATGGGCTTCGGCGGCGAAAGCTTATCTGAGTGCAGCTCTGGGTCCCTTAGTATCGGCCCAGTTAATAGACACGTAACTAATCACATAATAGTTTGTAGAGGAGCGACTTCGCGTTCATTAATTAGTGGTTCGAGGTTATGTACGTTTGTATTTGGTACACAAACTTTTTAGGAGCATCTTTGTATAGGCGAGAAATCACGTTTTAAGTCATTCATATTTTCAGCATACAATGTTTGTCATAATCCAGATATATTGATCATATAAGATAAAATTATTTGAATATGTGCCTATTGTGCGAGAATAGTAAATTAATCATTGCGGCGACGCGTCACGCTATTAGAAGATACGATGAATTTATAAGATGCAAGTTTTTGAGTGTGAAGCATGAGAGAATACATGTGTCGTGTTAATATATGATATGTAGATTGAGCATGTTATCGTATTATACTGTCAAATAGTTGCGTTCATAATTTTAGCTCTGCTCATAATTTTATCTCGGCACATAATTTCAGTTCAGCAAATAAATTCAGTTCGGCAAGTAAATTCAGCTCGATATATAAATTCAGTTCGGCAAATAAATTCCGGCTCGGCAATTATTTTAATTCGACAGATAATTTTCAGCTCGACAGTTAATTTCAATTTGACATATATATTTCAGCTCGGCAATTATTTTAATTCGACAGATAAATTTTAGCTCGGCAATTATTTCAATTCGACAGATAAATTTCAGCTCGGCAATTAATTCAATTCGACAGATAAATTTTAGCTCGGCAATTATTTCAATTCGACAGATAAATTTCAGCTCGGCAATTAATTTCAATTTGACATATAAATTTCAGCTCGGCAATTATTTTAATT
>CM028384.1:59678583-60135872 GCA_013146195.2 Codonopsis lanceolata | reverse complement strand
AAACAGCTAACCCCTAGCCATTTCTTGTAATGTCCTATTCTTTCTTTATGTCACTATTTTGTTGTGGAGTTTTAGGGGTTGAGAATTCATGGGTTATGCCATTTGAAGCACAATAGTTAGAAAAGGAGAAATTTTCATATTATGTGTCATGATCCGATCCAATTCTAGTAAGTTTTAGATCATACAAGTTCATCACACTGTAAAATATATTTTAAAAGCCTCAAATGTATTCGATTTTTGTTTTAAGAAAACGGCCCATGTGTATCTAGAGAAGTCATCAACACATACAAAAGTATACTTTTTCTTCCCTAGACTCTCTACTTCAATGGAACCCATGAGATCAGGTGGATCATCTCAAGACATCCGATGAACAATGAGATGTGGGAGGATGAGAGGCCTTAGTTTGCTTACCTTTTGGTATGGTCCACACACTTTGTGAAGTTTTTATCCAAACTAGGCAAGCCTTTCAAAGATCATGTTTCACAAGCTCAAGCTTCATAAAGCCCTAATTTTTGATGCCATAAATGCGGATATCAATGTTAGCACTATGAAGGTTTGTACATTATTGTACATATAGCAATTATCCGATGATGTAGTACTTCAAAAGGCAATTGTTAGCTTGATCAAACACCTCACAAGAATTCTTATCAAATCTTACTGAAGGTCGCATCACACAATTGACTGATACTTATGAGATTAGTTTTAAGACCTTCAACATGGAAGACATTAGTGACTTTAGGAAGACCATCTACATTTAAAGTGCCTTTTCCAACAATTTTACTTTTAGCTCCCCCTCTATAGGTCATAGAACCTCTATTTATGTTCTCATAGTCTTTCAAGTTCTCAATAGAATCTCATATATGTCTAGAACACCCACTATCAAAATACCAAGAACCAGCAAAGTGTAAAGGTGACATTGCATTGTTCTCAATAGACCACTTTGCACCAAGACATATATCAAAAAGGTTCACAAGATTTCTTGGACTTAGCATTCTTGTAACTACCTTTGGGAACCCACACTTTTCTAAAAAAATTTGGCTGATGTTGTTTTGGATGTAGCTCTGATTTTGCTGATATTTGTGTCGCACTGTAAACTTTCCTAACCTCCTCATCATAGACTGCCTTTTTTAGGTAACAAAAGGGCTGGATATGACCAGGTTTGTGGCAGTAATGACACACACAATTTCTTTTTCTAGTTTTTGATTTTTTAAAGAAATTTGGTTCTTGAAAATTTTGTGTAAACTGTTTTCGTTTAGAAGATGTACCTTCACCTTCTTTAAAAAATGTCATTGGCAAGAATCCAACTACAGACTTACCATTATTTCCATATTTCAACATATCATCCAATTTGTGTTGACTTGAATTCCATTTTGCCACAGTCTCATTAGCTTTGATGAGTTTTTCTTTCAAGTTTTCAATCTCCACATCCTTCTTGCTGAGCAAACACTCCAGTCTTGTGATACACTCTTTCTGATCTTCATTCACTTTCTTGAGTGTATCATTTGTCTTTCCAAGTAATGTAACTTAATTAAAGAGCCCTCTTTTCCAAATCCTTGTACAACTCTTTATAGGCTTCCAGTAGTTCTGTTTCAGATTATGCACCATCTTCAGTTACAGAAGAGTTAAAGCAATAAAAGTTATCCCAACTTTTGTCTGATGTAGCTTCCGATGTAGTTTGTGAAGCAGCTACAATGGGAGGTACATTAGCCGAAAATCCTGCAAGATCAGATTGAGAGTTATATACAACGGTGAGAGTGATGAGATCACCTGGATCTTCATCATCACTGTCACTCAGAGTAGTAGAAAAATTTAGACCCTTCTTTCTCTGGGTATTAGCACATTGATTAGCATAGTGACCAAATCCTTAACATTCCCTACACTGAATATAATCTATATTCTTTCTATTGTAAGTAGTTTTTGTAGCAAAAGGATTGGTAAAAGGGTTTTCTGGAGTTTGGAAAGAGTTTTCTTTGGGAGAGAATTTACTAGAATCGGGTTTAAAAGAGGTTTTGGAGTTTGAAGATGGAATTTTGTTTTGACCTTAGGCTTTCAAAATGTTTTTAAACTTAGTAGTCAAAGGGCCATAGAATCTTCTCCAAAATCGACGACTCTTCAATTTCTTTGCAATCCAAGCGCATCGAGATACATCAACAACAGATGTCAAAGCAATGCTTTTCACAGAAGGACTAGAGGATGATGCACCTTTGCCTTTTTGCTTAATTTGTTCATTGAGGTTTAGTTCAAAGTTTTGGAGAATACAAACAATTCTGTCAAAACCCATTTTATCAATATCATGAGCTTCCTCAATAGCACAAATTTTTGCATTAAACCTTTCAGGCAAAGTGCACATTATCTTACTAACAAGACAATCATTGGTGATATGATCACCTAAAGCAAGAGCATAATTAGACATATCAAGTAACCTACCACCATAGTACGACATGATATCCTCGATTCATTCATTCTAGTGTTTTCAAATTGTGTGGTAAGCAATCTCGCTTTGAAGACGAACATTAGCGTGTCCTTCACACAAGGTTTGAAGCGGCCTCCCACACATCCTTAGTAGATTCATAGTTAGCAATAACCCTAAAAGTGTTGGCATCTAGGGCTTTATATATGGCAGACAAAGCCTTTGAATTGAAGGAGACAGTGTTTCTATCTTCATTAGTCCAATCTGCTTCTTTAGTGATTTTTACATCACCATCGTTATCAGTAGTCTTTGGAGGACTCCATCCATTCAGAACAGCAAGACATTCTCTTTCATCAATTGATTTGATGAAGATACGTATCTTAACTTTCCAAATAGAATAATTCACATTAGTCAAGGTAGGGGGACGAACAACATTCTAATATTGAGAATCCATCACAGCTACAACCATAATCAACTCTTAGTGACGTCAATAGAAGGCTATAATACCAATTGAAAGATCAATAATAGCTAGGATTCACAAAATCGCCATCGTAGTTCACGATGTAGCTTGTTACCGTAGCTACATCAGAAGTGCACCGGTTAGAAAATCAAAAACATCGGAAGACTTTTAATTTAAAGCAAAAATTAAACACAGATGTTAACCAAACAATCTACAAGCTTATGCTTGTAGATCCAATATGTGAAATTACCAAAACCAAAACTCTCACAAGACAACACGTCTTAGAGAGCAAAATCCACATAAACAAAGGTAAAGAAAACGTGGGATTAAAAAATCAACTTCGTAGAAACACTAGGAAGACAAACAAAGACAAGAAATAGGTCAATAGTTCGGGATGAAGCCGCATCCGGAGCTTCATCCAAATTTCAGCAAAGAACACGTCAATATTCTTTCTTGGTGTGTTATGTATGCACTACTCTCTCTGCTCTGCACATCTATTCTGTTCTTAGTACACTACTACTTTATGCCATGCTCCATATAAATAGATGAAGGAGTCCTACAATTTAATTAGGAAACAAACAACACTCCAACGTACTAAAGGATTATAAGTTAGTTTTAATAACCAAATAAACCACCTTTTTTTCCTAGATTTAGATACAGAATATATAAGAACTCTTAGAGAAGATTTATGAATGAATTATTACCAAGATTTTGTTTCCAAATATATATCAAAACTTTAGGACCAAGAAAACCAAAATATTACCAAGATTTTGTTTCCAAATATACACCTAAACTTTAGGACCAAGAAAGGTTAAAACAATACCAAAATAGGACATGTTTATTTTGCCCTTACAAAAGTATCAAATCAACATATATTTAACTTGTTGTTAAAGGGTTGTTATACAAGTCGAAAGCTCAAAGTTCAACTAGAGGAAGCTTGAGTATATTCGAGTTGTTGATCGGATCAATCTCAATCTCAAAATTTTGCTTTGCCAAATAATCGAGTTGATCAAGGTTTGGCGAGTTTTGTTAACGAACGTCTGATAGTGTATGGCTCACCTGTTTATGAACAACTCAATTTCTTAATTTTAATATTGTTTATTTTAAAAAAATACTAGATCTTCGTACCAGTGTCTATGGCACGGTGCCAGTATATCTAATTTCGTCAATTGAAATGCCAGTGTATAAATAGAAGATGCAATTTTAAAAAATGTTACAGTTGAGGGGTACATTGCTTTAAGTGATAGTTGAAGGATTGATGTTTTATAAAGGGTGACTGTTCGTAAGATTAATTGCGAGGGGTGTGACTTTGTAATGTGAAAATAAAACATATGAAGAAAGAAAAAAGGGGTGATTGCTCATAATATTAATTGTAGGGGGTGGCTTGTAATAAGGAAAGAAAAAAATAAGGAGTTTGTAAGGGTAAAATATGTCATGCCTATTTTAGTTCTTGTTTCCCCTTTCATGGTAAAATTCATATTTGACAAGTTTTGGTATTTTTGGAAGCTACATCTTTAATTAGATTTTGTTAGCATTATATTTGGAAACAAAATCTTATTATGAATCCTTGTCAAACCTGGCATCTAGTCTCCTTGCTATATGGTAATAAAATCCATGGATTTGGTAAGAAGATTTTATTTCCTTTCTCTAATCCTTGTCCTTGTAGAAGCCGGATTGTTTCTTGTGTGTAGGAAAAACTCGACACTATATATAGAGGAGTTTGGACACAGCTGAAAGATGCAGAGTTTGAGAGAGAAAAACCAAAGCCAAAAGTTGTGAGCAGAAGAACCATTGAAGATTCAGAAGTTGTTCCTTCTTCCAGACTTGCAGCAGCTTGATTGTAGCTTCTGATGTTATAACATCGGTAGCTACATTGAGTTCTGAATTGCGTTTATCTCCCTGTTTAGTTTTAGGGAGTTGATTTGTTTCTTCCCACGTTTAGTATACTCGTTTTCTATGGGGTTTGTTCTCTCCAAGACGTGTTGTCTTGTGAGAGTCTTTTGTTTGGTGATTTCACAATATTTTTTTGTAAAACGATTATTCTGTTTAGTGAAATCTTTTCAGCCTTGAGGCTAAGTCTACAAGCATAGTCTTGTAAATCGTTTTGGTTAACTTTTGTGTTCTGTTTATTCTCAGATTGTTTAGTCTTCCGCTGTTCAGTTTTTATTTTGACCATTGTGATTTCCATTGTAGCTACATTGGCAGCTATATTGGAAACTACCTTGGTTTTTCTTGAGAATCCTAGCTAGTGTGTTCTTTCGGAGTTAAAAATGGATAACTATTCACACATGTAAATGTGAGAGTGAATCTCAACCGTTAGTTTTTTTAAGATAATTTAATCTCAACCTCTGAATAGTCCTAGTCAATTGCCTAGCTGTTTTATAATATAGATTAATATTCCAACTCATCAATATATCGTTTATGCATTAATATATTGTACCTTTGTAATTATTCATTGTATATGCATTACAAACATGTTAGTTTCTAGTGGTTTTATAGTATACGCGTTAAAATATTAGGCTCCGTTTGTTTCATGAAAAATGATTTTCCGAAAATGATTTATGGAAATTGAAGAAATTTCATTTTCAAGTGTTTCAAAAAAAAATTTAAAATATACCGAAAAACATTTTTGGGTATTTGGCAAACACACAGAAAATGTTCAGAAAACAATATATGAATAAATACAAAAAATATTTTCTAATATTAATGCTCATATTGAATATTCCCTTTGTTTCTAAATAATTGTCCTTCTATCAGTTCTAAAATAATTTTCCTCTTTCAAAATTTTTCTTTTTAGAAAAACACTTTTACCACTTTATCCTTACTTTTCTACCACTTTAATTATGATTACATTTTCAAAGGCATTAAATAAAAATTATACATTATTACACCAATATTAGTAATACAATCAATTACTTTTTTTTAAACTGTGTGTCGGGTCAAAATGACGATTATTTAAAAACTGATGGAGTATAAGTCTATAATATAGTGTTGAACTTTAAGTAATTTTCTTTAGTAACTCTCAATTTATTATTAGTGGTGTTAAATCAATAAGGTCTATCTTTTTCAGTCTCACAAATACAAATAAAAAATTTGATAATTGATATAAAAAATGGACAATGTTTGAGACGTTCCTAAATAATATATAGTTGACACTAATTTTAGGATATAGTGAGTATTTATTAAAATTATAATTTATAAATAGTGTGCACAAACTTCATTTATATTTCTAAACAATTTATTTGTTAAGTGAAATATTGTGTGTGTATATAAATATGTGTAATTGTGAAAGGCGACGGAAAGGTTCTCAAACATTTGGAAAATGACTTACGGAAAATGAATCCATAAGTCATTTTCCGGAAAAGAAGGTTTAATTTTCCGTTGACTCGGAAAAACTTTTACGTTAACTATATTTTCCTAAGGTTACCAAATACAAAAAAATGAGAAAAACGTTTTCTGCAAGTTATTTTCCTTGAAACAAACGGAGTCTTAGAAGATCTTCATTGTGGCAAATGTATAACTTGTGGGTCAAACTCAATCTTTTACAAGCCAAGCAGACGGGAAGATCTTAGCTCATGCTCGATCTCAAACTGTCCAAACTCGACTCTTGAGCACCCCTAATTGTTCGTCATTCTCCTTACTCTTTGAATGTTTGCAAAATGAGATAAAAATAATAATAAATTTTATAAATTAGAGAGTAAATTTTTAATGTCTCACTTATAAATAACTTTAAAAATAGGATTACAAAATTAGTAATGTAGTTGATTTAAAAGTTGTAAGAAAGATTTTACCGCCTTTTGTCTTACTCCACTTATTATTTTTGGGGCTTCAGACCTACGGATTCTTTGGAAACTAAACAAAATATTTCTTATACATAATATCACATTTAAGCTTATAGTTGTAAATATTAAACATTGAAATAATTATAGATTAAAATCAATTGGAAAATTTAGAAGATTTCATAAACTACTTAATTTGATATTGTAGATTAAAAAAGACTTTTAGTTATGATATATATGCATAGGTTGATCCAAAACTCAAGGCTACAATAGAAGAAAAGATTTACATAAATTTGTTTTGTTAATAACCTGTATAAACCAAATATTAGGAAATGAAAAGGAATGAGAATTGAAGAGTTGTAGTCTAGTTAAACTTGTATAAATTAAATAAGATTAATCTATTTTTAAATTATGCAATATATGACAAAAAACAAAAATCAATATTTTCTCATTTTACAAAAAGTTGACACGTGATAGTCATTTTATAGAAAATTACCACATGGTAGCACCATTTCATAAATCTAGTAAAACTTTTTCATAAATCTCATAAGGCATAAAATTTTGTTTTAATAGAAAAATGAAAAAAAAAATAGAAAGATGCAATGTGGCAGCATCTGTTTTTTTTAAAGATTTTTTCATTTCACAAAAAAACCTTCATGTGATAGCAGTCGTTGTTGTTATATTAATTAGTAAGACATATTAATAGATTAGTACCAGTGCAATGCCTAATTTTAATTAAAAAAATTGCATATATTTTTTATAATAAGATGATTTTCTAAACTTTTTATAAGTAATTAATTTTTTTAATTAGAATAGTTTGAACAAAACTAAATAAGGTAAATATTGAAATGGATCATATGAATGATAATTGAAGGATTTGTGTATGAATTTTTCATTAAAAAAAGAACTTAAAAATGAATTAATTATTAATTAATATTATTTGTTAAAATTGATCATTTAAACAGAAATTCATCATGTGACAACAATGGTTTCTGTTAGTCGTAAATAATAATTAATAGGTATAGATTAATAGAAGAAACAATAAACACAAAATTATCTGGTGAATTACTGGTATAAATCAAATAGTAGGTGAATGAAAGAGGATGGGAATTGATGAGTTTCAGTCAAGTTAAACGTATATATATTAATAGGGTAAAATCTAATTTTAAATTAAACAATATTTGACAAAAAAAATCTTATTTTACATAAAGTTGACACGTGACAATTAATTTATTTTTTTCAGATATTTATAACTTATATAAGTCAATTGTTAATAGGATGTAGCAAAACCAAATGATCCATAGCATGATATTAGGATGTTTGATAGAATCTTTAAGTGAGAGACAATGCTTACATAATAAAATATTTTATATTAAATTAAAAAAAATATTATTATTTCATAGAAAGTTGTCACGTGGCAGCACTGATTTTATTTATAGTTTTTCTCATTTCACAGAAAGTCGTCATGTGACAGCAGAGACTTCTGTTTTAGTAATAATAAAAGATTAATTATTAATAAATTAGTAAATAATAATTCATAAACATAGATGATTAGAAGAACAAATAACATAAAAATTGTCCCGTGAATAATTTGTATAAATTAAACTATGAAAATTAAAAAAGATGAGAATTGAATAGTTTTAGTCAAATTAAATTTGTATAAATTACATAGGATAAAATCTAATTTAATTAAGTGATTTTGAAAAAAATAAAGACAATCTTTTCTCATTTTACAGGAAGTTGACACGTCATTTTTATCTGTAAATTTATATCATAAATTGGCTCGTAAAACTATATCATAAATCTGTTTTATCTAATCAAATTAGTTTTAGGATTTTTATCTTATCTAGTTAGATTTAGAATTTTTATCTTAAACTAATTGATTTTGGAAAGAAAAAAATTACCATTCCGAAGGTGGCATATGGCAGCATATAATCTATTTAAAACTTTTAGCTTTTCACAGAAAGTCGTCACGTGACAACATCACGATTTCTTTTTTTTTTTTGTAATAGTTAATAGATGTGTAGGGTTCATGGTCCTTTTAATCGTTTAAAAATAGCGTAAGGAGTAGTTCTTTACTAGGATCAAATAATTAAGAACTGATCTCTAAATGTATTATGAAAGAATCGGGATATGAAGTTATGAACTAAGCATATGAAATACATGAGAGATAATCCATTTTGATCCAAATTTTCGTTAATTTTCTAAAAAATCAGTTCTAAATAAAGGTAAATCCGTTTCAAATATGATCCATTTACGTACTTAAATAGGTGAAGGAAACATAATCATTTTCATTTGAAGCTTAAAAGTTAAAACTAGAGTGAATTATTTATATTAAAAAGCTATAAGTGAACAATAGTATTTATCATTTCTAAAATAGACTACTTTCAGGTTGACAAAACTTATGTAATACGGTCTTACATATATTTTTTATAAGACGGATATTTCTTATCCGACCCACCGTGTATTATTGGGTTACGCTGTAAGATAGTAAAATTTCGTCTTACGATAAAGATTCATAAGATCGTCTAACACAAAACTTACCATTTCAGGTTTAATGTTCAGGATTACCCCTGTTAAACCCAATCCAGAACATTTTAGACACTTCCATATTCCTGCATATCCCAAACCCAATAAAGCATTAATTCATGCTTTGAAATGGAAATAGAGATATATACCTCTCTTATTCTCATCATTAGTCACCATATTTGGTGCGCCTAACATGAGACTCATGCATGCGCGAATAGACTAAAATTGGGAGGTCTTAATGGGGTTGTTGGACTAGGTCCAAAATCCAAGTGGCCAACCCACTAACTCTCCGATCCGTACGAGTAATTTTAAAAGTAATGGTTTTGAACTTTGATCAATTACAAACTCCGTAAATGAATTGGCTTGACGTTCAACTTCAATTCTCTTACCCAATCTATCTGCATCCAGCTCAGCAAGCCTCTCTTATTTTCATCGGCAAATACTTGTATAAACTGGTTTTACGGATATTTTTTATAAAACAGATCATTTTAATCTGACTCATCGTGTGTTAATGGACTGAAAAAGTGAAACACCGTCATACGAATTAAAACATACTCTTCTTCAACTCACTATCACCCGCTTCACTATGATTTTGTACTATATATAATTTTATTCCAATCCCCTTCCTTTTCATACACCATATTATACGCCTATTTGTAATTTCAATATTTCCTCCCTCGCTATATATAGTTCGCCTTGTAATTGCATCCAACAAAATTTATGCAAAATGGCTTCTTTATGTTCCAATTCAGTTGTGCTGATGATCCATCTCATGCTTCCCTCGTTACTGGTTGCTTCGGCTGGTAACTTCTACAAAGACTTTGATATCACTTGGGGTAATGGTCGTGCTAAAATACTCGACAATGGGAAGCTTCTTACCCTCTCGCTAGATAATACGTCTGGCTCGGGTTTCCAGTCCAAGAGCGAATACTTGTTTGGAAAGATTGACATGCAGCTCAAGCTCGTCCCTGGAAACTCAGCTGGTACTGTCACCGCCTATTATGTAAGTTTATATATATCTATCCACCCTATATTTACACTCTTGTCTTCTACATGCTACTCCATAGCTAATATTGGATTTCTATGACCGTGTCCATTGCAGTTGTCCTCGCAAGGATCAACTCATGATGAGATAGATTTTGAATTCTTGGGAAACTTGAGCGGCGATCCTTATATTCTTCACACTAACGTCTTCAGCCAAGGCAAAGGCGATAGGGAGCAACAATTCTACCTTTGGTTCGATCCAACCACTGATTTCCACACTTATTCCATCCTATGGAACCCCCAAAGCATCATGTAAGTATTAAGAGAAAAATGATAAGCAATTTTCTACATCAAATACTTCAGCACTAGTGCACTAGTTAAAAAAGCTAGAGACGCCAAGATTAGAAATTAAAGGATCAATATTCATGCTCCAAGTGAATTATTATTATTTACTTTGCAAGTATTCGTTCATTTTGAAACCTTTTAGACAATTGACTTCATATATGGTTAATGGTTTTCAACTCTATTCTAGATTTTCTGTGGATGGAACACCTATAAGAAAGTTCAAGAATGCGGAATCAGTTGGTGTACCATACCCAAAGGACCAACCTATGAGGATATACTCGAGTCTATGGAACGCAGATGATTGGGCGACCAGGGGCGGGCTTGTTAAGACCGATTGGACTAAAGCTCCTTTCATTGCCTCCTATCGAAAGTTTAGCACTCGTGCTTGTACTTATTCCTCGGGTACTTCATCGTGCAAGACGAATGCTTCATCTTCTTCAACCAACAATGCATGGCTAACAGAAGATTTGGATACCACAAGTCAGAAAAGGCTAAAATGGGTACAGATGAATTACATGATCTACAATTACTGCACGGACTCGAAACGTTTCCCGCAAGGTTTCCCTCCAGAGTGTGCTATCAATCAAAATGCATAATGCAAGGCCATGGGTATGAACACTCGGTGACTGACCAGAAAAATACTCAACGATGAAGGACCACTAGGTCGAGATCATTAAATATTTTTTCGAAACTACACTATGCTTAGATGAGTATAGGATTTGAGTTTATTTGTAACAGAGTTTTTATTTGGAAATGGTTAACGTAATAAACTTTTTTTTATGTTAATTAAATTACATAATGACTTGTACATATTGTATAAGTGCTTGTTTGGTGGAGCGTTTTAATCAAAACTCTTAGTAAAAATGTAGCATTTTTACTTATGAAGTTTTTTAATACAACGTTTTTAAACGCTCCAATTTGGAGCGTTTTAAAAATATGTTGCGTTATATATAACTACTCTGTTTATGAAAATAACGTTTTAATTTGAAATATTTCTCAAACGTATTTATAAGAAAAAAAATTACGTTTTAAAAACGTTGCATATTGAAAAAACTGTGTTTTAAAACGTTGTTCGAAACAAACAAGGCCAAGCAATGAGAGTTACCTTTTGCTGCTCTATTTTAGTGGTTAGATACTAGTGACCTTTAATTTGATTATCAAATTGAAGGAAGTGGACTGTTTTAATTAACTGAGAAGGTTCCACTTACAAAAAGTAATGATATGTTAATTAAGGATCAATTGTATAATATTCTTCAAAGCTTGTTAATTTTATTGGTAAAATGCATCAATTTTTTTTGTCTACACAAAGTTTTCTCACCAAATCGCCCATCTGATAAGAGAATAAAAGATATATCTATTGTCAAAGTAATACAGATGATTATTCTTTCCATTTTATACAATATTTAGATTTTACAATTTTTGGTTAATTTGAAATTTAATGTCTTCTTAATATTATAAAATTACAATTCCTAACATTTTTAGCAATAGTATTAATGATTAAAATTAGATTATTTCAAATTTGAATAATTATGCTACAATGAATATAAAATGATTAATCAATTACAATAAAAATTGGACTTTTGAACCGAAAAGGGTGCAAGCGTTGACAAAATTGGGTGAACCTGTCACACCACATCATCCACACTTTACCGCTACTATGGTCATATTAGAGCTTCCACAATGAAGCCTGTTATCAACACCCAAAACCAACTTTAGAGTTCTTTTAATGAAACTTAATCCCACAGCAGCCCCCAATTCCATCCCCAATCCCAAAAGCCCTTTAAATGAATCGCAACAGCAAGCGATTCATTTAGCATGAATAGTAGTTTAAGTATTAATATTTTATTCTAATTGTGTTGAAAAGTAGGAATAAAAAATTAAAAAATATGGTGATAGTTAGGTTTGTTAGTTGATATGAGAGAGGTTTAAAGTTTTTGGAGGATTATATAAAGGGTGATTATTGGAGTGAGTTATTTTTTAGAGTGTTGAAAAAATATAAAAGAAACAGAAAACGAGGTGGGTAGAGTGTGATATTGGGGGTTATTGTTGTGGATGCCCTTAGCCGTGGCCTATGTGCCTCGATTATCTTAAGAAATAATAATATAATCATAATCATAATAATAATAATAATAATAATCATAATCATAATCATAATCATAATAATAATCATAAGAATCATACTAATAATAATTATAATAATAATAATAATAATAATAATAATAATAATCATAATAATCATAATCATAATAATAATCATAATAATAATAATCATATTTTGTGATAAGGTTATTTTGGTCTTATATTTGAATTCAACGCTTTTTCAACTTACTAATCAAACACACATACTAACTTATGAAAGTTAATCAGTACTTTCAAAAAAATAAATCAAACAACACCAGTTATTAGTCATAAGTTATAAGTTATAAGTAATAAGTCATCAGTCATAAATAATAAATTATCGATATTTATCAATAAGTTAAATCAAATATGCCCTAAGACAGTTAATATTTTCAAAAAAAAAAAAAAAAGATGGTCAAATAGTAATATGAGATACATTAACAACGGTCTACTGTTTTACCTGTACAAACATAATAGGAACTCTAAGTTGCAAAAGGGTTTCATCTCGAAAGTGCTCCCTTTGTAGTTTGTACCCTGTAAGAATTAAGATTACGAGGCAGAATTAAATATCATGACTCCATAAGCCGTAATTTAACAAAATGATGATTTAGCAGTACTATAGGTATATGTACAACTGATTAAATAGACAAGAGAGGAGAAAGTAAGCAAAACATTCCATTATATTGATATTAACACCACCACCCCTCAAGCCCTCCTTTTGTTTTGTCTTCTTTTCACTACCAACCATGTAACTGAGCAAACACCAACCATAAATCGTCTTCATGGATTATAAAATTGCAATGGGATAGTAAAAGAGGCGAAAGCCCAAACTTTTAAATTCATTCTTGTTTATTAGCATGAGATATGAAATCATCAACAGAACACCTAAATGCAACACCTAAAATCCTAAACGCAACACTATTTAAAGAATGAAATGACCTAATTACCCCTACAATTAACACCCCTCATTTAATTCCCTAAACCAACACCCACCCCCCACCCACCCCCCACACTCTCACCCATCTCCCTCTCTCTCACTCGTCTCCCTCTCTCTCTCTGCTCCCAGACTCACTCGTCTCCCTCTCTCTCTCTCTACTCCCAGACAGAAGCTCTCCCCCATTTCTGTCAAGCATCAAGCAGCTTGACATCATGCTCTCCCTCACTCACTCCAACTCAAACCAACCTACATCCCTCAAAACCAAGCAAAAATCTGTTGTTTAATACTTCCAGGTATGTCAATCTCTCACCTCTTATGTTTCAATTTGAAATATATTACAGATCTGAACGTCTTCTGTTTCAATTTGATCTGATCTCGACGGTTTTTTTTAATCTGTCGTAAAAGAGCCGCGACTCACCAGTGGCTGTTTGAAGAAACTATCGCGACTCATCAGCGGTAGTTTTATAAAACATCCGCGAATAAGTAGCGGATGTTTTATAAAACTACAGCTGATGAGTCGCGATAGTTTCTTCAAACAGCCGCTGGTGAGTCGCGGCTTTTTTTGATTAAAACGTGTTTTTCCAAAAAAACATGTATTTTTAAAAAAAAAACTTATGTAATAGATGTATTCATTTTGGACATGATTGTTAGATAATTGAGTGATTTTGTTTATTTTGTACATTCGCGAATTTGTTTGGACATGATTGTTAGATAATTTTATTTTCTTTATTTCGGTTTGTTGTGATGCATTTACTATAACACTATGATTGTGCAAATTTAAAAAGTATTGACCCCTACACTTTTTGAAACTTAAAAATTCACCCCCTACACTTTTTAAAATTTAACAATTCACCCCCTACACTTTTTGAAACTTAACAATTCATCCCCTATATTTTTATAAATTTAACAATTCACCCCTACACTTTTTGAAATTTAACAATTAACCCCCTATACTTTTACAAATTTAACAATTCACCCCCTATATTTTTAACACATTTAACAATTCACCCCGTACAATTTTTGAAATGTAAGAAGTCACCCCCCGCTATTATACAAATTTAACAATTCACCCCTACACTTTTACTTACAAAAGTTACAATTAACCTTCTACACTTTTACAAATTGAACAATCCACCCCCTACACTTTTTACAAATTTAACAATTCACCCCTACACTTTTTGAAACTTAACAATTCACCCCCTAGATTTTTACAAATTTAACAATTCACCCCCAACACTTTTTGAAATTTAACAATTCACCCCTACACTTTTACAAACTTAACAATTCACCCCCTACATTTTTAACAACTTTAACAATTCACCCCGTACACTTTTTGAAAAGTAAGAAGTCACCCCCCCCATATTATACAAATTTAACAATTCACTCATACACTTTTACTTACAAAAGTTACAATTAACCCCCTACACTTTTACAAATTGAACAATCCACCCCCTACACTTTATACAAATTTAACAATCCACCCCCTACACTTTTTGAAACTTAACAATTCACCCCTACACTTTTACAAATTTAACAATTCACCCCTACACTTTTTGAAATTTAACAATTAAACCCCTATACTTTTACAAATTTAACAATTCACCCCCTATATTTTTAACAAATTTAACAATTCACCCCTTCACTTTTACTTACAAAAGTTACAATTAACCACCTCCACTTTTAAAATTTGAACAATCCACCCCTACACTTTTTACAAATTTAACAATTCATCATGTACACTTTTTGAAATGTAAGAAGTCACCCCCCGCTATTATACAAATTTAACAATTCACCCCTATACTTTTACTTACAAAAGTTACAATTAACCCCCTACACTTTTACAAATTGAACAATCCACCCCTACACTTTTTACAAATTTAACAATTCACCCCTACACTTTTACAAATTTAACAATTCACCCCCTACACTTTTTGAAACTTAACAATTCACCCCCTATATTTTTACGAATTTAACAATTCACCCCTATATTTTTAACAAATTTAACAATTCACCCCTACATTTTTACTTACAAAAGTTACAATTAACCCCCTACATTTTTACAAATTAAACAATCCACCCCTACACTTTTTGAAACTTAACAATTAACCCCCTATACTTTTATGAATTTAACAATTCACCCCTACACTTGTAGGGTGAATTGTTAAATTCGTAAAAGTATAGGGGGTTAATTGTTAAATTTGCACAATCATAGTGTTATAGTAAATGCATCACAACAAGGTGAAATAAACAAAATAAACTTATCTAACAATCATATCGAAACAAATTCGCGGATGTTTTATGCCAATAAACTTATAGATAACTTATCATTTCATAACTTAACTTGTATTTATTTTTTGTAATAGATGGATTCCGAACGTCGACGAGGGAAACGCCCAAAGATAGGCGAGCGATCGGGTAGACTACGTAATGGGGTTGTCACGCCGTAACGCAGAAAGCTGCTAATCCAGGACATGCATCCACTAATGAGGGGGATGAGGGTGCTTATGCGCGGACCACCGTTCACGGAGATGATAGGAGTTCAGACCCCACTGATATTCCATTTGAGGCTCCTTATAATGCTCCATTGAGGGGGAAAGGGCATTCACCGTTTACGAGAGAGAATGAGGAGATGGAAGCCTCATTAAACATGATGGGTGGCATGGGTAGTAAGGGTGGTATGGGTGGCATGGGTGGTATGGGTGGCATGACTGGTATGGGTGGTATGGGTGGCATGAGTTGTATGGGTGGCATGAGTGGTACTTCGAGCATGTTACGCGGGCGTGGGAAAGGTCCAATGAATGCTGATGTATTTACTGCATTACGAGATAGACACCGGTTAGTTGATGAAGAGGACGATGAGGAGGAGGATTTGTATTTTGGTCGACGACAGAGAGCGGGCCGAACACATAGTAGAGGCAGAATAGGATGTCGTGGTGATGGTGGTGATGGTGGTGATGATGACGATGATGGCGATGCGTATGGTTGGATGTTAATGGAGCCACATGGAGGTGGACCCGAGAACACTGAGTTACTTTCTGGATTTTGTGGTCATATTGCATCTGCAATATGGAATGGCGAGGTAATTAATTATATTGACCATAATAATATTGACAAAAATTTATTAAATTGACTACGTAGTATTGTTTTAATATTGATGAGAGATTATTTCATTATGTTCAACATGAGAGGCCAGTATTGAGTTGTCATAGCTCCGTGGACCGCCGAACAACATTGTCTTGGACTATAAATGATATGGAGACTATTCAGTGGATCACTATGAGTAACATGTGACACTTGGGGGAGTGCATGTTACAGCACTTGAACATGCCATTGATATCAGCCTTTGTGGAAAGATGGCAGCCGGAAACCAACAGTTTCTATTTACCGTTCGGGGAGATGACGCTGACATTGCACGATGTGCATTACATTTTACACATCTCAGTGGTTGGGAAACTCATTTTGGCAAGTACCAAGTTAGCCCAGATCAAGTCATCTCTAGTCATTCTCCTACGTTTGCCTACTACCAAGGTGGACAGTGAGGTGAGGGGAAGTGGTATTAGATTTTGACATTGCAAGAATATTTAGGTGGCGAGATCGGTCGTCAACCGAGGACGGTTGGTTATTTGTTGTGGTTGCTGGGGACGACGTTGTTCATGGACAAGTCATCGAATCGGGTAAATGTTCACTTTCTACCTTATGTGATGGATATCCGTGATATGCACAATCACGCTTGAGGTGCAGCGACTTTATCCTTTCTATATCGGCAGCTCGGTATAGCATCGAGGATTGGTTGTAAACAGATGGCTGGGTGCTTGTCTCTTCTACAGGTATAAAAATGAATTGTTTAGATACTATAAAATTTAAATTTTTGTATTCGACGCTATTATATTTGATGCTATTTTATTTGACACTATTTTATTTGACGCTATTTTATTTTATTGTAGGTCTGGATATATGAATAATTTCCTCAATTCAGATCAAGTTGTTCAGCGACATGGACCCCTCAAGAGCCATATGCTAAGAGATGGACCTCTACTCTCGGTGGAAGAAGAAATGATCCCGATACTCTGTTGGAGTATCGTAGAGTCCTCGATCGGATGACTGTTGATGCCGTAAGTATTTATCATTTATAAATAATGTATCAAATAAAAGGTTGGATATTTATATTAATATTTATTTTTCCAGGTTACTTGGACTCCTTTTACACGTAGACCATCACAGGAGGTACCAATCAGTTTGTTCTCGGACATAATTCCTTGCCGTAAAATCACTGAGCCATACATGCCCGATCGTTGCTTGAGACAGTTTGGATATATCCAAATTATTCCCGGTCATGTATTCCAAATTGACAAGGTTTATAGAGGTCCAAAGCCGTTGAAGTACATTTGTGTCCACGATGAGATGCTTCGCAATTTCCAACAATGAGAGCATCATTCTATAAACCCCAAGAGGGCTGGATCGAGTGGAGCCAGGATTCCATCCGCCACCATAGATGGTTACGAACAGTGGTTTCGGGAACGAACACATTATCGTGTGATGCCACCGGTTGATGATGATGATGATGATAATGATGATGATGATGATGACGACACTGAGGAGATGGGGGATCATCAGCCATCGTGGATCACCCAAGATCGCATGCAGCCGTCACAGAGGGCATCCCAATGGTCTTCTCATCCATCGAGAGTTGCTGAGGCATTTGCGCGTAGATCGGCTGAGGATCGAGTCGCAGGTGTACTTCCTCAGCTTAGGGCACTCCATCGGTCCAGGCGAGATTCACTTGTGGTCCAGGGTACTTATATGTCTACTGTTGACGAAGTTATTCAACAGTTTGAGAATGTATTGTGATATACTATATGTTTGTGTGATATACTTGTTGTTTGTGTAATATACATGATGTATTTTATTTGAACTTGGAGTGTGATGTATTTGTTTGGACATGATTGTTAGATAAGTTTATTTTGTTTTATTTCGGCTTGTTGTGATGCATTTACAATTCACCCCTACACTTTTAGAAATTTAACAATTCACCCCCTACACATATAGAAATTTAACAATTAACCTCCTACACTTTTCAAAATTTTACAATTAACCCCCTACACTTTTCGAAAAATAAATTATTGTGACAAACAAACTTTGCAAAAATAACAATTAACCCTCGTAATTAATTAATTAATGTTTTACATCACAAAAAGTGTAAAATTAACTATTAACCCTCTACACTAAGGTAATTAGTAAATCGATCATGCCAAATTGGCAGCCAATGTCGTATCGTTGGGTCACAAGAAAGTTCCCACCTCGGAATAATAGGCAGACGAGGCAGGGGACTTGAAGGCTTCATCCCAAGTGCTATGAAATGGATACAATTCACCCACCCAAGGTTAATACTTGTGGACCAGGGTTGTGGCGGTTGTCCATCAACAGACCGTGCTTGCAACGGCAACCATGTATTGCAGCCAAGCGATATATTAGACAAACAAGTCACAATCCTCTGATACCGTGTAACAATGATAAAACCGAGCATGCCCAGATTCAACCAATGCTCAGTTGGAGCTGGAGAGGTATGCCAATTCAGACATACCACTGATCCTTCAAGGTCACCTTCCAAGAAGTTAATGGTTGAGTAGAAGTCTCAGTAGTCAGAAAGTTCCTGCATCAAGTCATTACGCACCTGATCCCATTTTTCTTCGTCGTGAAACCACAATTTCCATCCGCTTTGACATCTATAACATTTGATATGAAAGTGATCATCAATGGTGGAAGCTGAGAGGCGTATGGAATTGAATTACCCGTCGATGCTAATGAACTACGTCATTTTCCTCTACCTCTACCTCTACCTCCTGATTGTCTTTCTGGTTGACGGTTAGCATGTTCATAACCTGTTGAGGTGAAAATTATAAACATTAAAGCATAAATTATTTACTATACACCAATGTGAAAAGTAATGTGACATAAACATTTAACATTGTAAAACTTGAGAGGTCTCTCTTTGTCGAGTTCTTCTTTGGACGCCCTTTGTGACGCACTATTTCTGGTTCCTCAATGTTAGTTGGGGGATGTACAACATCGAAAAACTGTTTAGCATAGTGATATTGTTGCGATTCAGAAGTCCCGTCTATATCTGATAATAGGTTTTTGATCAAATCAGCCGCAGATTCCCTTGATGTACTCATATCTTGAACTCCGCCTATAGACAACGTCTTCCAAAACACATGGATTTGATGGGGTTCAATCGGGACATTTTCCTGCTCCATGTGCCACACTAACCCATTATGAGTTGGGTGGAGGGTTTTAGAGAAGTTTTGTTTTTAAAAGATGAAGAAGAGTGAGGGAGGATTAGATTGAGAGTAATGAGAGTATTTTAAAAGTTGGTAGTAGTATTAGGGTGGTGGTTGGTTGAAAGAGTAAATGAAGAGTATTAAATTATAACATTTCCTATTAATTATTCATAAGGATATTTACGTCATTTTAATTCTTTAAATGGTGTTGGCGGATTTAGTGATTTCTTTGAGGTGTTGCGTTTAGGGATCAATAGATTCAATCACATCCTAAAAATCACCCTGTTCGAAAATTGATCATTGTTAAACTCGCTAACTTTAACTCTGCTTGAACCAGAAACCATTCTGCTGGCATCAATTACAGAGATACATATTATGTAAAATCCTATCCAAATATAAAATCATACCTATATATAGTAACGGTACATAGTATGCTGTCTACGGACCTATTGATTTTTCGGTAGCGGTATTTTGACTTTAGTTGATGTTTTGTGTTTTTTCCAAATTTCATACGAAAATAATCATCTTTGTGCATTTGCATCATTAGGATTATAATCATAACTCATTATGAGTTGGGTGGAGTGTTTTAGAGAGTTTTGTTTAAAAGATGAAGAAGAGTGAGGGAGGAGATTGAGAGTAATGAGAGTATTTTAAAAGTTAGTAGTAGTATTAGGGTGGTGGTTGGTTGAAAGAGTAAATGAAGAGTATTAAATTATAACATTTCCTATTAATTATTCATAAGGATATTTACGTCATTTTATTCTTTAAATGGTGTTGCGTTTAGTGATTTAGGTGTTGCGTTTAGGGTCACTCATCCAAAAATACCTGTTCAGAAGGATCAATCTTGTTGCCAGAAACACTGCTGGCACAATTACAGACTATTATGTAAATCTTCCCTATTATACCTATATATGTACATAGTATGTGTCTACGAAGGTTGATTTTTGAGTCAGTTGAGGTGTATCGCATTTGTGCTCACACAGAGCTACCCATGATACAATAGATTTTGAAGACTTGGACGGCACCAAAAACAAACTAGGTGCTAGTTAGTTACCTCAAGAATTCATCAGTTTCTCAGTCGCTTGGCAAATTTGTATCAGGTAAATCAGCACACGTTGTTCTCTTGCTTCTGCAACTATGCATTAGGCAAACCAACATAAGTTGCACCCTTCTATGACATACTGTCCGGATATCATATGATTTGTTATAGACAGCTGCCACCCTCCAAACAACTAAATTAGTTGATCTATATTTTTCATCGAATCTAACCTCGTGTAATAATTCAGTTTTCTTTGGTAAGTCTATATTATAAGCATACAAAGTACATGAGGCTTTAGCGCAGTTACTCAACGCTATCGCTACCCAGAGCTACACAAATCCATCCATGTCATCACAGTCCCTCACTGGTGCTTGCACATAACCATTCAGCAAATAAACCACCCCTAAAAAGTAAGTAACAAGTAACTAAAACAACCACCAATTGGAATGTGGGAAAAATTGAAGAGGAGAAATGAAAACACAACTCAAACCCCTAAACCCCAATATGGGAAAGATTAAATAGGACAAGAGTAGCATGAACACTCATAAAGCTAAACAAACTTCATAAATAACATCAAATGAGAGAGGGGGGGGTACAAACAGCATGATACATTCTTTAAGAGTCCTAAAATAATCTTCCGACATTGAAAAGAATTACTCACAAACCTGTAATAAAGCAATGAAAAGCATCTGAGTTAATAATGAGTCTTTAAACTGAACAACATACTGTACAGGCAAGGCAACTATACATGAAATCTCTGATGTCAGATACAAAAGCAACAGCGGTCTTTGAAAGTCAAGAAAATAGAGATTTCCACTACGCTGGAAACTCGATGATGGATTGCTGCAACTGTCTAAAATTGTGATTGCAGTAACAGAGGTTCTCCAACATCCGAAGTCCAAATACACTCAATTTCATTCATCTTCTAGCTCTACAATCTGTGCCCGCCTTTCAGCTGCCTTCTTCCTGACAAAGAATCCCCACCTCATGGCAGCCTTGATTTTTAGCCAACCCACTACAGCTTTTCCAGGACGAGTGCGATCCTCATCAAAGCTGAAATTTGGAGATGGCGACTGCATGTATGAAGGGAATGTAAACCCATCGTCAGGCACATTCACACCATGACCTCCATTCATGCTGAAGAGCCGAAGTAAATGCTGCATATCTTCATTTTCAAGCATCTCATGACTTCTGATACGAATTTCTTCCTCGGACATGAAGTCATCAACTCCCTTGTCCCTACTGTGAGACCAGTCCTCAAAGGGGTTAGGACTGGGTTGCTGAATAGAAGTGCTCATGGGCTGGAATGATGATGATGATGATGATGATTGTGGAGGTCCAAGAGCCAGCCCAACCCTATTGTCATATCTGTTATTTGGGATCTGATGAGAATTGCCGATGTGCTGATCGTTTGAAGTAAATGTGGCGTTGTCAAACTGGCCACGGGAATTGGAATTCACAAGCTGAGAGTGGATCTGGTACCTAGTTGCCAGATTGTTATCATAACCTGAACCTACATAGGACAAATAAAACAAAAGGCTGATGAGGACCTTACATATAAATCAAGACACCAAAATACACACACACACACAGTCAGCAATGAAACTGTTAACGTCACTGAGGCAGGCATCTATGGCATGTAAAACTATCTAGATTGCATCACGAGGTCTTGTTGTTTACTACTTATCTATTACTATTACAAGCCACGGTGGCACACTTGTTGCGTGTGCATTAAATATTTTATAAATTTTAATTTAACATGTAGAAAATTAATAAACAAACTCTTTCCATATCCCAAACTTTCTCTTTTTTCTCGCACCCCTTATCTTGTACTCCCTCTGTTCTAGGCAAAGGTTCCAACATACTATTTTGAGATGATTTATGTAAAGAGTCTACTTCCAAAAATTATGCTTACAATTTCCATTATATTTTATTTTTACCCTCCACTTGTGTTGTAATTATATTAGTTGTTCTTAAGTATTTTTGTAATTATGACCACTTCAATCACATTAATATATTCTTATTTATTCGACTTTTCCAACGTGGACTCTTTGAGTGGAACGGAGGGAGTATCTTTGTTTCTTTATCATCAGCCTTTTCCTTTATTTTCTCCTTATTTTTCCCCCACTTTCATAGCCCCATTTTTTTCCTTTTCCTCTCTCCCACTCTCTTTGCCACGTGATGCCTTCATGTCAAAGTTTGTTGAGGGCAAAAACTGCCAAAGGACAATTTGTCCTTTTCGCTTAATAGATCACTATTACAAGCCTTTGAGGTACATACTCTGTTTGTGCAATTCATTTTTTTTTTTGATAAGTAATCGTAATATTAACACTGCGTAAAAAAAGGTGACGCGTCCTTGTACACATGGAGTATACAAGACCAAAAGAATTAAATCTACAATCTATCCACTATATTAACATTAGAGTCCCCTAAACTTGAAGTCAAAAATCCAGTACATCTACCTCCTCATTGTCAAACACCCTCTGGCTCCGCTCCTTCCAAACACTCCACCAAATTGCCTAAGGAATAGACTTCCATCTTCATAATTTCATTTTACTTCTTTTATTATGTTTTCATTTTTAATTTTTTAATAATATATTCTCACTTTGTATTCCCCTTTTTTCTTTTTTCTTCTCTTTCTCCTTATCATTATTTTTTCTCATCATATTCCTAGTTTTTCTCTCCCACTCCCTCATTTGTCTCACGTCCTTTTATAATCGATAGTTTTAAGATTACTCCTAATTAATTCTAACTTATTTCACTCCAGCCGCGCCCCCCCCCCTCCTTTCCCCATCTAAATCCACAAATCCTACTATTCAGGTGCTGCTTTTTTTTCTCCACTCTTCAACTATTTTCAATGGTTTTTTTATCTTCTTGCTCTCTAGTCCTTTTTTCTCCAAATGTAATCTCAATTTTTAGAGTTTTATCTCTTTCTATATATGCTATGTGACAATTTTTTAGAAATTTTCCTTTAACAAAAAAAAAATTAGAAATTTTCCTTTAACAAAAAAAAATTAGAAATTTTCCTTTAACAAAAAAAAAATAGAAATTTTCTTGGGTACGAAAACCACCAGGACAAATTTGGGTATTTGCTAAATAAATTTTATAGATAAAGCAGGAGGGCTTGAAATGAAGCCTTTTTCTTTCCAAAATTACCCCCAATAGTACAGAATATTCAGCTACTTCTAAGTTCTAAGTGACATGTCATTCACATCGTTTCATAGTAACTACCCACGTTCTCCACCATCATATATGAAAAGCTACTAAAAACTAACCTATTTAAAAGTATTAATAAGAAAAAAACATATTATAAGGATAGAAAACAAAACATATTTATCAGTTAAAAGACAATTCAGGACATTCCAACTAGTTAAAATTGTCTCTAACTGATGGATGAAGTAATTCATTTACACACATGTAAGGTGTTGAATACAGAACATGAAGCAAGAACGTCTTATTGCAATCAGAAAAATATGAAAAGACTAGCTACATGCCTACATCTAGCTAAGCTAAGGTGCAGTGAAATTCTGCCAGGATTTAGTTGGAGTTGGTAATTGTAAATCCAGATCTGGGTATCCATTGGAAAGCACTACCATTTTAAAATAGGACATTCACTGGAATTGAATAAAGGATGTGCAAACTTAACATTATCGTTTTTCCTATTTCTCTTTGACAGTTCAAATACAAGGACCATTTGGAAGCAAAAACCTAAACAGAACAGGGTCAAAGCCAATAATTTCGTATTAGGTCAAAATGTTAAAGGTTAGAGCACAATCAGTACCCCATAGCTGTCAGGAGGGAGATTGAAAACAACAGTAACAACCCAAAACATTACAATTTAAGCACTTTGCCCAAACATCTCCTTATTTCATTTTTCCTTCCAATCCCTTGTTTCAATCTACTCCTTAATTACAGCAAGGCAAGGATAACAATTGGAGATTCTGGATAAAATTTTGAGAATGTATTCCATAAGAGGCAGTTGGGAGGCGCAACAGAGATAGTGATGCACTTTGATTTGGAATTTCAAAGTAAATCATATTGAAAAGAAACAGCTCAAGCAAGTTCATAACTAAGATTGCTAAAACAATCTCTAATAGTAAATTAAAGAAGCACGGGAACTTAACATTTGACAGGTAGGTGATTCCGGATAGTTCTAGCACAGTTAATAAAGCAACTAGCAACACTTGGCATATTGCGACAGATATACCTGTAGTCCATCTACTGAAATCCAAGAAAATCAATGTTTTTAAGTAAAGATTCTTACCACCAATTAGAAGGCTTGAATCCATTGAAGATGGCTCAGAAGAAACAGAAACTGGCACACGTGGAGGTAAAAGCTGATTATTCAAAGCATTTGGATATTCAGTTGAACCCATTGAGAGTTCGTTCCTAGATGAATTCAACCTCTTAGGTTGCTTGAAGCTGATAAGTGACTTGCCATCATACTCTACAACTTGGTTCCAATTCTCATATGCTTTCTTCACCAATGTATCTACATAAACCTGCACAGACAAACAATACAAGATTTAATAAAACACAATCCTCTTCACTTGCAAGTCTTGTTGGCAATGGAATTCTTAGTAGACAATCAGCATCCATCTTTGGTAAACATGTCACTCAAAAGCAGAGTATCATATCATAATTATTATATAAAATGAAGAATTAAAAATGTGTGAGCTCACAATGCCCTTGCGAATAATTGTACCACCACGTTAATAGAGATCAAATTCAGTAAATTAGTATGGAACAAGTAATAACTTTCCAGCAAGGAAAAATTAGATATGCAAGCATCTATATTCTATTCCCTCTTTATGTGCAAAGAGTCCTACATTCTAATTTTGGAATGTTCGCTCAAATAGTTTTCCAAATTTTAAGTTTAATTTTTAAATTAAGTAGGTCAATGAATGAAATCTACAGGGCAAACGCAGATGCAGAGTTACTAAGTTCTACAAATGAACACAGGAATGAACTCCTCAATTGGTCAACAAAAAACATCATTGTCATTTAAGAAAAACTATCATCAACCTTCTGACTGTCAGAAAGAGAATCGGCTGGCTGATATTGGTCACCAGCAATAAGGCCGCTTAGCTCATAGATATTGTTGAAAACAACACCCACATTTGTTGTGTCTTCAGGAGGATAATATACATAAAGCTTCCCACTTAGGACACAAGTCTTTGCATGCTCTATCAGCGCCTCCCACATTTTATTTGACATACCACTGCCAAGGATCTGGGGACAAAAAATATAGACATCAGAAGCTATTACCACAATGGAAATATTGCTGTGACACACTAAAGCATACACTTACAGTCCGTAATTTTGCAGAGTCCCTTACGACAAGGCGAAGGAAGTCTTCAACTGAAAATATTCCAGCACTGTTTAGTCTCTTGTGAAACGATCCATCCTTCCCAATCTTCTCCAATCTCCACACTTCATCGGTCAAAGCAGGAGGATAGTGTTTCTTATATACTGTCATAGAGGAGAATAATTCAAACGATCTTCAATCGAAATAGAAAGTTATAAAATACACAAAAAAACAAACACGCGAAAGAAACATAAATAATTCAACTTACATTCTCCTCTATGATCTTTGACAGTGAAAGCTTCGGTCTTTGCTTCACGTACACGCATGCCCTCACAAAATCCAGAGGCAACCTTCAGACCAAGCCTGAACTTCCTGCTCCTTATCCAACTTGAGTTATCTGTAAAGGTTAGCTCCCCTAGTGTTCCTACACCTTCCTTAAGCGTGAGCTGTAAATCCCCATGTAAAAGTGGTCTCTTTCCTTCACGCTCTTTCACAACATGGCTTTCAAATTCTTCTTGTGTCCAGTCCTCATCATCTTCATTGTTGAAATCACCTTCCAGCACAACGATATCCAGCTTTACAGATGATTCCAGCCCAGATGTAATAACATGGCCGGTATTTGCATCAATCAAGACAATATGGATTGCAGCACCCTGCTCCCCTTCAACTTTCCCTCCAGTGAAGAGAGGCAATGACAATCTGGATTTGAAGTGAAGCTGCAGATTTCTTCCATCTGGCCCTTCAATTCGCTTAGGGGAAGACCTAAAATAGTTTGAAGGAATAGCAGATGAAGGTGACGACTTTAAAAATGTTCAGAAACGAGATAAAGAGAAGTAGGCTAAAGCGACCCAACTTAAACACTTATGGTTCTTCAATCTTCACATTATCTGCTGTAAAACTTGGCCACCAAAAATGAACAGCAAAAGAGTTTCGTCCTCTAAAGACTTTTCGTAAGTGTACACGGTCTACAAACACAGAACTGTGTGTGTGAGCATGCGCACGCATGTGGCAAGGAGAGCAAAGATAGTTAATACTCTCTCTCCAGGCAAAGAGTCCACTATACTATTTTAGGATGTTTCACTTTAAGAGTCCACTATCAAAAAATTATGTTTTCATCAACATAACATTGAGACTTTACCCTTCACATTTGATATTAACATGTTGATTATGCTCAAGCATTAATATAATTATGACCAACTTTAACGATAATTATATATTTTTAAAATTATACTTTGCAAACATGAACTCTATCGGTGGAATGGAAAGAGTAGCAATTAGTGTAAAAAGAACAAAATGTCCACAGCTTTCCAATGCAACATCTCCCAAATCCATTCTATACATACTTCCAAGATTATCCTCATGCAGAGGTCCAACACGTATAGTCGTCTACAAAGCCCTATGAAATCAACCGTATCTAAGGCAGATGCTCCTGAAGAAATATCAGAGATACATGTTTAGAAATGCAATCTACAAATGGTTAGGAATATCACAAACCTTCCGCAGACTCTAGCAGGGCCTAGCTTTGCCAAAGCACGTTCTACTTCCTCACTGACCTGTTCAAAGTAATTGGTGTAAGGGACGTAAAAAGACTTTGGTGGAAGAATTAAAGAGAAAAAACATAGGTAGCTAAAGGGACTATTGAGCATAATATGCTTGTGACTGGAAATCAGTACTTTCAAATCCACAAAGTTAAGGTAGAAAGGACACTAACACAAAAACACTTATTATTGCTAAAAGTATTGTTGTCCCAACCACCATCAAAAGTTCAGGTTGCTGAAAAGAAAGAGATATAAGCAGCACTGATGGGCTGGTTTATTATATGATTATGTGCAACCTTCATCACAAGAAGACACATTTTAGAAGTAAACCATGACGATAGAATAACGAGACCGATCAACAAGTGTCCCAGCTTTCATTTGGTCAACCAGAATTCTTTGATTAGGCATCTCAAAGTACGTACTAATCCTGATTCAAGTTGAATTTTTTTTAATGGTAACTTTGAACATGACTTTTTACACACAAATCAATAGCTTATCCCAGCGAAAAAAGTACCATTTCGACATTGTTATGCATATATACATTGTTGGGTCCTATTTACTAGCTTAGGCTTTTAGATGAGTTGGTAACTTAATATGGTATCACGGCTTTGCAAGGTCTAGGGTTCGAGTCGTTCCACTTGCATTTTGTTACCCGAAATATTGTGAGTTCAATGCCACTCGGTTTGGTTTGTGATTCCCTGGTGAGGCATATTAGATTGTCTCTCCACATGCGAACAAGTGATACGTGAGGGGGAGTGTTGAGCTTGACATACATTGTTGCCCTATATATCAGCTTAAGCTTTTATATGAGATGGTAACTTAGCAGACATCAAAAAATAATCACCGCGATCAAAAAAAGGAAAGACGCATCATCTTACAACTCGGCGAAGAATAGGTTCCAGGGACGAGCATAGCTTTTGGAGACTGTCCACCTTCAAAGCCTCCACAATTACGCTGCAAGAAACACAACTGTTCCTTTAGAGTGCAACCCTCTACTTTATTGATTAAAAATAATGTGAAACAATGTTTGTCCCAGAAAGTATTAAAGTTTAATGATAAACTAGTTCACATAAGCAAAGTTAAGAATTTTTATTTTTATTTTTATTTTTTATTTTGACAACAGCAGATCACCACAAACAAACCAAATTGCAAGAAAAAAATCAACCACTAAGCTCCAATGATATAATAAGAAAAAATTAAAATAAACTCAAAGTCGCTTGAAATGCTAAGAGCTTAAATTAATGATGACATAAGTGACAGCAGCATTTCATGGTTCAAGTTTTTCATATAAGTATATAACTAAAATTAGCATCACATTGATCACAACAAATTTAGAATACTAGAATAACATGAATTTGAGCAAACATTGTACAAATTCAAAGGATTATGTTGAGCTTCAATAGTACGGCCTCACTGAGGCAGTCTAACCTGGTATATCCAAGTATTACACGATTTACACCTAAGCAATCACAAAACATTACTTCCCAAGCATACCGTGTTATACCAGGAGTGTTGAAAGACAGAGCCCACTTCCATTCCAAAAACACAGTTTATTCATCCAAACATTTTTATAGTTTCTCTGTACTATCACAAATATTGATAGATTGAATTGATATAAGATGCTGAAACTACATGAGGTCCATCGTTGGTATATTGAGAAATAGCACTCATAACTTTCTTTTAAACAGCGAAATTTTACAATTGGAATATGAATACAAATCCCTACCATAGCATGTACATAAAGCAACCCCTCGCTTTCCATCTTCTGGATCATTTACCTCGGTTCCAGTACGTGTTGCGCGAACCAAAACTATCTGTGATCCAGGTACATATTACTAATATAATGATAAGGATTAAGAAAAATTATCCATTTTTAAGGAACTCTGAAGCCTTTTTCATCCAAAGAAAATGGGCATTCTGCATCTATTTAAATGTTAAATCTGCCACTTGAACCAGTCCCTATTTGTAGAATACTAGGAATTTGGAAGGTCATCAAAATTCTCAACATCTTGTTTTTCCTACTGCTCTTTTATCTCTCATCCACATCTCCTCTCTTTTCTTGATTAAGACTGTTTAAATGACATAATAGTACAGGAAAGGAAAGAAAAAAAAAACTTCGCATCTAATGTGCATTTGGCTGTCATGGGAAATTTAGAAACTCCCATGACCACCTACATACAGTGGCAGATCCACGTGCCCTATACAGGGTCACGTGAACCCACTCAAAAAAAAAAAAAAACCTACAGTAAGTAACCGTTACATGCATATCACACATGTGGTATCAGTGTTTTTTTTTCTTTGAGGAAGTATACAACAGACTACCAAACACAAAAAGATAAAATACTGCTCTATTTGCTAAAATATCAAAACAGAAGCCCAGAAACCATGATATTGATAAGTATCATGATTTGTTCACAGAAAGAGAAACAAAGTACCGCATTTTTGCACTGAACTCGCAATTTCAAGAAAAGTGTTCATTCCATTAAGATCAGCAGATTAAACCTTCATCAAACAAAACAATCTCATACAAATGTCCATTAACTCCCGCCTTCATATTTTCAAACAAAAAAGTTTTGACTGATTATCATAATTTTGATCCTGATTTAGCGCCCCCACAAGAGTAATAACTAGTTGGGGTTACCCATTTTAAACCTAAATTATGTATTTCAATTTTTAACAGCTATCAATGCATTTAATTAGCTAGAAGGGCCAAACAAGAGCAAATTAGGAAGAAAAAAACCAAAATGTTGGTGGAAAGTGATAAGATATAAATTAATAACACATTAGTTTAAACAAAAAGCCTGATACTTTTCCACCGCGGAAGGGGGGGGTTGTTAACCTGTCGATTAAACCTAAAGAAAATGTTGAATGCTGAATTTAAGGTCCTACAGATTCACAATGTTGTCAGTACTCAGTACCCAATACCTCCAAGTACCAACATTTCAAATTCATACCTTCTATTCCAACATTTTATAACCAATTTGATGCTAAGAAACATACAAAGACAATAAAGAAAATTGGAAAAATCAAGAAGAATATAGTATACCTATAAAAACTGAACAACAACTCAGCCAAAAAGCAACATAAACATTTATAATACTTGTTTCAATGTAGTCCTAAAGTAGTTGGAAATCCCTACACTAGACAAGCAAATTATAGACTAACAACAAACACCATGCCTACTCAAAAGCCTAATTTACTAGCACTAATGTGGCAGTTCTAGCTGTCTGAAGGCCGTCCATGATATAAACCTACTATTACACTAAAGCCCCAATTCTACGCTAGCAAAACATAAGCAAGGACAGTTAAGAGATGGAAAAGAAGTATACTTTTCTAGAAGTATACTTTTCCTAGAACAAGAAAGGCCAACGACTAAGTAACAAAAGCAACCAAAATATTCATATATAAGTTCAAAGTAGTCATAAAGTATTTAGTAGACTCAAAATTTGACAACAATAAACATCAAGCCAACTTGTACGCCTAATTACTACCATCGCACTGACACGGTGCAGCTGCCCGTAAAAAAATAATCTAAAACTCATATAATTCAATACATAACCGAACAAAAAGAAGCACAACACCGCAATCAAATACAAATTCAACAAACAAAACTAAAATACCTAGCTAAAGCTGGACGTTTCCGGTCAGGCTGCTGCGGCTGCTGCTCATCTTCACCTCCTTCCAAACTCCGCTTCCCTCTCTCTCTAGTTGAATTCGTCCTCTCCATATACCTCGTCTGCATTTCTCCTCCACTTTTCAAAACTACCCGTTCACAATCCCACAGATCTGCAACCAAATTCCAAAAAAATAGAACCCCTAAAATTCGCCCAACTCACCAATTCAAGGCGATCCAACCATAAATCCCTAATTGAGCAAACAGTAAAGTGTGACAGTTATTAATACTTTTGAGCCAATCGAAAATAGAGTTACCCGAACTCAAATTCAAGCACGAAATACAAACCTGTTGGCGCGAGTGATTGAGTCTACGAGGTTTCTCGCTCTGTAGACACGCAGTGAGTTTGTTGTGTTTAAACTTTAAAGGAGAGGAGTGGTCTACTCTGACGACCACTGGGTAGCTAGTGGTAGCGTTTTAAAACTTTTTTGTTTCTCTTTTTAGTCGTCGACACTGCGTTCTGCTGATGATTTGTTTTGGGCAAATGGTCCCCACGTTGCTAACCTCGGCCATCGGTTTTGCCAGATCTGACGCAATCAACAAAACTCACCACGTCATCGGTCATTAGCTTGTATTATTAGTACAATTTTACAATTATTATTTCCGAAAAAGAAATTTGATTCATTAAGTGTTGGCATAAATGTGGGTTCAATAATGATAGGATTACACCACGTGGCAACTATATTTTAAAATGATGCATACATCTTACGGGTAGTAAGACCGATGGTAATTTTTTATTTTTTTTTTAATCAGGTTGAATTCTAGGGTAGTAGTTTCGGTCCGTCATTGCTACTATCAGAAAAATCGTGGGATATGCCTGAATGATACAGGATTTGAGAACATGTCAACTAATAACACATACAAGGTCCAACCTCAGAAAAAAACAAATTGCTTCCACCAAGTATCGAACTCACGCTGCATGTCTCCAGAATCTTATGTCCCCCTTCTTTTACCACTCGACTATACCCGAGGAACAAGACCGGTGGTAATTCTAACATTATTGACGTGGGTTTATAGTTATGAGCTCAACTACCCAAGGAATGTACCCATTCAATCGACTTGCTAAGATAGATTAAATGAATATTTTATATTTAGTATGTAAAAATTCTGATTAAACATAAATATTCATAAAGACCAAACTACCCTTAGTAACTTTGTTCACAAAATTTCATTAATGATAGTAATGATTACAGGTGAGAAAATAATAATGATTAACATTATGTTATACTCCCTCCGTCTCTAATTTATTGTCCTGATTGACCCGGCGCATCGTTTAAGAAAATCTATTTTACTGGATTATTAATATTTGTTTAATGTGTAGTTTTCTTTAAAGCTCATGTGTATATGACTCATAATTAAAGTAGGGTGAAAAAATAAGGATAAGTGGTAAAAGTGAAGTTTTAAAAAGATAAGTTTCAAAATGGACAATTATTTTGGGACGGACGAAAAAGGAAAAGGAAGACGATAATTTAGGGACGGAGGAAGTATTTATTTCAAATAATTGAAATAAAAGTAACAAGGAGAGGAGCAACTAGCGGGGAGCAAAGGAGCATTGCCTCGAAATCACAATACATATTGATAATGATGACTATCAACTAATATTAAACAGAAAATTATAGTTAGATTAATATTATTATTAAAAAATATTTAACACAATAAAAAAGCAACAATAACAAAATAATATCGTGATAATTATTACTCCCTCCGTAACCAAATACTCCCTTCGTCCCAAAATAATTTTATTGTTTGAAACTTTTATTTTTATGACAACATTTTTACCACTTTACACTGACGTTTTCATTTTGCTTTAATTATACACCACATATTCATGAAGTTTTAAAATAAACTACACATCAAACCAATATTAATAATACAATCAAATGTATTTTTCTTAAACCATGCATCAAGTCAACTCAGACGATAATTTTTTGACGGAGAGAGTAATTGTTATGTTTGACTAGACAAAAGAATAAAAAAAACTGACTCTAACATAATATATTAACATAATTTTTTTTAAACTCATGTATACGTGGAATCATGATTAAAATAGGGGAAAGAAAGGTAAAATGGTAAAATTATTTTTAAAAAATAAAAATTTTAAAACAAGACAATATTTTTTAAAACAAACGAAAAAAATATAACAATACTTTAGGAATGGATAGGACATTATTTATTATTAAAATATTATACAATCAAATAATAATAACATCCAAATTTTTTATGCAGGCGAAGAAGCGGAAGAAAACATCTAGAAAGCCATGTGCACTTGTGCAGCCTGCCATTGGGGTTTAGATGCCAAATAGGAGTATATTACTCCGTATATCTTCTTGTTCCACTTGGTTAATTTTTAGGTACTGTTTCTATTTCTTTCTTTTTTGTTTCGCATGTTTTTGTTTTACTTTATTTCTATTTCTTTCTTATTTTGGACAAGAAACAGAAATATGCTTTAAGTCGTTTCTATTTCTATTATGAAAAATAACCAAAAGCAAATCATTTTTAACGAACATTTTTATTTCCTTTCACAAAGTTATATTCTTTTTCAAAATTATTAACACATTACAACTTCAATAATAGTATATTATATCTAATTCAAACAGGTAGAATAATAATTCACATGATTTCATCTACTATTAAAAAAATATGGATAAGTAGCTTCTCATCCGCTGGGTTGGGTTGGGTTGGAACGATTGATAGGTCGAAATCTATTAGAACCCGAATATCAAACTGATTGAAATGGAACGGCTCGTCTTAATCCAGATTTTCTTCCAAAATTTCATAATTTTTAAAGAGTAAAAGTTATCGGGTCAAAATGGGTAATGGACTCGATCCGCTTTAACCTGACCTGTTAATATTTTTGGGTCAAAACAGGGCACACACACACACACACACACACACACACACACACACACACACACACACACATATATATATATATATATATATATATATATATATATATATATATATATATATCAAAGTTCGAAAGCTCGACCTCATTTAAGTTGACCGACTTGACTCTTCCAAGTTTCAAAAATGAATCATTTCTTTTAAAAAAGAAACGGTTCTTTTTTCATTTCTAAATTTTAGGGAATAATGAAAAACGTTTCGAATTTATCAAAAATAGAAATGATTGTCAAACGTAATTATATTTCTATTTTTCATAATAAATTAGAAATAGAAACAAAAATATTAGAAACGAAATGGTTACCAAACAAGCTCTATTGACTTAATTTTTGTTTTTTGTTTTTTGAGTAACCTTGAACACATCAGCTTCTTTCTATGTTTCTTATTTGTTTTCCTTCACCATTACAAATAAAAATCTAACTTCACAAAATCAAGTCACTAGAATATGATCTAAACACACCCATTATGTCCTCATGATGGCCTATTTGGCCGGAGATGAGTGTCGCAAACCCATGGATTGATAAGCGTTTTATTGTTTCTTTCCTTTCTTGATACCTCGGACATCCCAGAATAAAAAAATAAATGAATAATTGCGGGTCGATCCCCTTTTCTGAAATTAATTATAACTGCATTAGTGTCCTCTTCTTTTTTCCAACCACATAGTTAATTTCTTCCTAAAATGTACCCATCTCTCTCTTTGGAGTGAACACGTCTCTATCCACTCCAGTTTACGAAAAACATCTCCTTCTATCTACGAGCAGTTTAATTAGTCATAGTAGGGCACTCCGAACTGTATTCCAAATCTATCTTCTGTAAAGGTTGAGAGATGTAGAGTGAAAGAGAGAGAAAGAGAAGGAGATATTGTTGTTGCTTTGTACCTTCGGCTTCGGGATATATAATTTCTAATGTATGTGTGATATATATCCTCCAGCTTGGGGGAGGGAAAGTGTATGTGAATTATCAAATTCTACCCTTTTCATTTCTTTCTCGTTAGTTGTATATTAACAACGTACAAGTTCTCTTCTTGGGTATAGTTGGCTGTTAGATTTAATTTCTTGGGCAAATATTATGCTTATTAGTCCTCCCTTTTCCATTCTCTATCCAAAAGCTTTTTGGTACTCCAAACACAGTAGGATAATTGAACATTTCATTTAGAATATCATCCCAAATTGAGTGATGTCCAATTTTTGCACCGTAGTCTTCGATGTGGGTGTCGGAGTCTTGCGTCAGAGTCTTCAATCGAAAATAGAGATGGGAGATTGTGTTTATTGAAATTGAATGGAAAATGAGACGGTGAATTTGAGTGAGCTACTGGAAGAGTGGGAAAGAGGTTAGATTGAAGAGAGGTTTTCCTTTCTTGGTCTGGATTATATTTACCATCTCATCAATATGTACGGCATCGAAGCTTTCAATGCGGGCATCAGAGCTTTCAATGTAGGCGTCGAAGACTCCGATTTGGGCGTCGAAGAAAAACATTAGAGCTGTGTAATATCATGTCCCTAATTTACAAGCAGTACAGACAGTTATTTACGTGGTTGAAAAGAGTTGGTACTGTCCAGAAAAAGGAAGCTAAAATCTCTGGTATATAATGAAAATGACGAGCTAACCCCCATCTGCAAGAACCAACAGGACGATAAAATCAGCTTCAAGCCTCATCCAAGAAAATGGATACTCTTTCCAAATTACATAAGATAACACTATGATCAAACTTTTAATGGTAAGGAACCCTTTAAAAATCTTTTTTTGTGCAAGAAACTTCAAGCTGGTAGACGTAGGTAAGCTCATCATAGTGGATCAACAAATGAAGAGCATCTTTTTTATAGTTACTGGGTACTACTTTCTATATTGCAAGATAAGAATAACTCACCATCCAGAAGTTAAAAATGGAGCCTGAAGTGGCGGGGGTAAAAAGAGGTGGGTGGTAGGGGAGGTGGGGGCTGAAAATTGTTATGTAGAGAGGAATTGCTCCCATTTTTCCTTTCAAGCCACTAACATTATTTTTCTTTTCGGGATTAATTTTGTACAACGGTTTTTGGCATTGCGATGCCCATTATTTGTATTGCGATGTCCAATATTTGTATTGCGATACCCAACTTCATTGTGATGCTCAATATTTGCATTGCGGTGCCCAAATAAATAAGAAATGAAGTGAGAGAGAGAGAGAGAGAGAGAAAGAGAGAAAGACAAAAAAATGGGTGGAATTGAGGAGAGAGAAAAATGCCCAACGTCACTTTTTTCATTCACAACGTCAAAAAAAAGGGGGTGCTTAATATAACACACAATACAACACACGCAAGTGGCAAAAGTATTATCTTGCCCTTATGGATTTAAATGAGAAAAAGTAAATCAATAAATTGAGAAAGATTGAATTCTAGGATTCTTAGTAGCTCAATATCACACCTACCCAACAAGATTTTTCCAGTAATATCCCAGAATGTCTCTGAAATCCAAATTTTAATATCATGTTCATGAGAGCCATCTCTCTGGGTCGGTTATACATGGAAAATAGTCATCTCATCCGGTCGATTCTTCCTAAGTTGTAACCATCTCCAAAAGCTGGTTGAATTTTGTCCGAAATTTGTTGAATTTGCCCAGAATATGATTTACCTAGAAAACATACTTTCAATATGGGTATGTATTCAAAAAAAAAAATTGTTCATGAGAGCCATCTATCTGGGTCGACTATACATGAAGAACAACCATCTTCAAAAGTTGATTCTTCCTAAGTAGGGGTGGGCATCGGGTCGGGTTTCGAGTTTTCCGAGTTATCGGGTCGTGTACCCAAAAAAACGGGTAGTATATTTTACTACCCAAACCCACTCCGAAAAAATCGGGTAACCGTACTTCGGGTACCCGAATTCATCGGGTAACCGCAAAATCGAGTTCGGGTAACCCGTTATGTTTAAAACCACTTTTTAATTTGATAGGTTTGCAATTGCTTGGTATTGGTATTGGTAATGGTAATATGATTTAAGAGTAGATTAAAGTCATAAGTGGTTGACTAGTTGGTTTAATGTAATAAAAAGATTAAAAATAATAATAATTAGTCATCTGAAAATCGGGTACCCGATCGGGTTTTTCGGGTACCACTAAAAAACCCGACAATCGACCCGATTTTTCAGATCGGGTTCGGGTAACCTGTTAACCCGAACCCGTTTGCCCACCCCTATTCCTAAGTGATACCAATCTTGGTTGTATAAAAAAAATTATTCATGAGAACCATCTTTCTGGGCCGGCTATACATGAAGAACAACCATCTTCAAAAGCTGATTCTTCCTAAGTGATACCAATCTAGGTTGTATTAAAAAAAAACTTGTTCATGAGAGCATCTTTCTGGGTCGGCTATGCATGAAGAGCAGTCATATTCAAAAGTTGATTCTTCCTAAGTGATACCAATCTGGGTTGCGTATTCAAAAAAAAAAAAAAATTGTTCATTAGAGCCATCTTTTTGGGTCGACTATGCATAAAGAACAACCATCTTCAAAAGTCGATTCTTCCTAAGTGATACCAATTTGGGTTGTATTCAAAAAAAAAAAAAACTTGTTCATGAGAGCCATCTTTCTGGCCAGTTATACATGAATAACAACCGTCTTCAAAAGTCGATTCTTCCTAAGTGATACCTATCTGGATTGTATTAAAAAAACTTGTTCATGAGAGTCATCTTTCTGGGCCGGCTATACATGAAAAACAATCATCTTCAAAAGTTCTCTTGGTGTTGATCTTCAAAAGTTGATCTCTTCCTGTCTAAGTAAATCATCTTCAAAAGTTGATTCTTCCTAAGTAATACCAATATGGGTTGTGTATTAAAAAAAAACTATTTCATGAGAGCCGTCTTTTTGGGTCAACTATGCATGAAGAGCAACCATTTTCAAAAGTCGATTTTTCCTAAGTGATACCCATCTCCTAAAAGCCGACTATTGTATTCAAAAATCGGATGTTTGGGCTTAAATTCAAACCAACAAAATCAACCAAATGTTTTCAACAATCAAAAGAAGAGAATCAAATGAGAATGATTTTTATGAAACTGAGGAAAGTTAGAATTGGGAGCAAACTGGGGCGTGTGCTGGGAGCCTGGGAAGATAGGGAAGATATTAAGGCAAGTGGGTGGGGTGAGTAGGTGCTATATTTATGAAGGTGATTAATCATTCCCCTATTTCCGACAATTTGGTAAATTTTGAGTGTTAATTCATTCTCATTTTTTGTATTGTTAATACATTCTCATTTTTTGTATTGTTTATTTTATCATTTAAATTATGGGAGTAAAATAGTACTTTGACCTCTTGCGTGTGTTGTATTAAGAAAAAAACGTGTGATGTATTAAGTATTATCGAAAAAGAAATGCATAATGAGAGTGTGTGTGTGTGTGTGTGAGAAAGTCAAAAAAAAATTCATTCCAACATCATTTTTTTTCCATCCCTAAGTATAATATTTACTCTGATATCCAGATTTTTCATTGCGATGTCTAATTTTGAGCGAGAAATGTTCGCATTTCTTTCTTCATTAAGAGTATCTTTGACATTTTACCCCCAAAAGTGTACCTAACCGATTGAATAAAAAAAATGACAGTTATTATTTCTCCAAAAGGTACCAGCCCGGTTATTACCCAAAAATAAATCTTAGTTTTTTCCAAATAAGAATTCTTTGAATGGAAAATCCCAATAGGAAAAATGGATTTTTCAGTTGAACAAAATGGGCAGTTTGTAATAAACTTCCAGACCCTTTTTCCTGGAGTTAAGAGCATCATCAATGCAACCATTAATTTAATCATACGTAACCGTGGGTAATTCACACCCTCAATCATGTGTCGTTTTTTCTCTCTCATTCACTTTCAATCAAAATGGATCTCTCTAATGTAAATGTGGATGTAATCTTATGTGGCATACATCTCACCACTAAAATAATATTTGGCAAAAAATAAAAATATAAAATAAAAGATAACAATCAATAGGAGTTTTTTAAAAGAATAATGATGACTAGGATGCATCTACACCTTCAAGTAGAATGTGAAAACTTCACATTGTTATCCACAATGTGAACACATTTTGTTGCCACATCATATCAACATTCATCATCCACATTTGCATTGGAGAGGTTTTTTCTTTCAAGAATGGTGTAAATTTGTATCTAGTATGTCTCATATAGCTCACTCACATAAGCCACATTTGACCAACAACAACAATTGTATACATGATTCTAAAGAGGAAGTGCGAGGGACTGAGTGCAATTATTGTTATCTTGTTTTAGCTTTTATTCTTCTGTATTCAAGATTAAGGGGTAGCGTGTGTCTTTATCTGTAAGTTGGAGGGTAGCAGGTGTTTAGTTCCCTTTCTTCTTTAACTGTTGTAATGGTTATGTTTTTTTTTTTAGAGAAACAGGGGCGGCACCCTGCTAGGTTTTATTTATTAAAGAGAGAAATACAAACTTGAGGGAGACAACCAGTCTGGCCCTTATAATGGGAGGACAAAGGAGTCTAACCTCAGAAAAGGAAAAACAAACAAGGCAAAAAAGAAAGAACAAAGCCGAAGCAAAAAGAGAACTAAGAAACCCGAACATAAGGAGTTCCAGCTTTGTCAAGAGCAATGAGACCTTTAACTTTGGAAGGGAGGGAATTAAAGGATTCATAAATAACATCACAACCCTCATCAATACCAAAATTAGCCAGAGCATCCACTATAGAATTAGCCTCTCTAAACACATGATGAAACGAGATATCTAACTCCCTTTGGAGAAGAGAGATAGACCGAATCAAGTAGGAGCATCGCCAAGGGGGACGCACAGTACCCTGAATGCAATCAAGTAAACTTTTTGAATCAACTTCCACAATAGCCTGCCTCAAACCTCTCAACTACAACTCGCGAAGACCATGCAAAAGGGCCCAACATTCCGACTGAAAACTGGAGGAGCGACCATAATAAGATGAAAAAGCCCAGACCATATCTCCCATGCTATTACGCAAAATGCCGCCACCTGAACCCAGCCCCGGGTTGCCCCGACAAGCCCCATCTATGTTGAGTTTATAGACTCCATAATCTGGTTTAGACCAGCAAAATAAACGAATAGTCTTTGAGGATATAACACCCAAACGGGAAGAATAAAACTGATCCCAATTATCAATAGGAAGAGGAGATAGACCTGCTCCTTTGAGAATAGAGATAATTAACAACTTGATACTATCAATGATAACCCGGCTGGGCTTACGGGTGTCTTCATGCAAGGCATAGTTTCTGTATTTCCAGATCTCCCATAAAATAACCGAATGAGTGATAGCATGCAATGATGAGTTATGTTTTGAAAACCACCAGGCAAAGCAACCCTGATTCAATGAGATAAAATGTGAGGAGATACCCGCTAGCTTATTAAAATAGAGCCAAATATACCGGGCAATGGGGCTATCCAAGAAAACATGGTTATGTTAGGTATAAATACCTAACCTTATTTTGTTTTTGATACACAACTATTGAGAGAGAAATTCCCATTCAAGTAATCATGATCTTCCCTTTTCTTCCCTTCTGTCAATTCAATGGTTAGTTAATGAAATACATACAAGGTTGCAAAGATTTCAATATTCATAATTTGTTCATGGTATTAGAGCTTGCTAAATTTGATCCCCAAGGGCAATCTGTGTATGAACACTAAAGTGGTTAAATTCTTTTTCCCTGTAATCTTGTTCTCTTTAGTTCTTGATTTTATCGTTTCTCTCTTTTCCATGATGTCTAAATCTATATCTGGAAATCCTACCAATTCCCCAAAGGATGATAACACCACCATTACCAATACTAATGTTGATGTTTATAACTTGCCCGAATCACCTCTTAAATTAACCTATGGCCATCCCCTATACCTTCATCCCAATGACCATCCAAGGATGATTCTTGTGTCTGAAATTCTCTCAGACATCAACTTCAACTAGTGGAAAATTGCAGTCACCACTGTTTTGTCTGCCAAGAACAAACTTGGCATTGTTAAAGGCATTCACAAAAGACCAATTCCTCCATCCAAGTATATAAGCTCTTGGGAAAGATGAGTATGGTTGTTTCTTGGCTACTCAACTCTGTCAACTCAGAAATTCGTCAAAGCATAGCATATTTCTCCATTGCCCGTGAAATCTGGGATGACCTTATTACATGATTCTCTCTAAGTGATGTCCTTAAAATCTTGCAAGTCCAGAAGAGTATCATCTTGTGCACTCGAGGAAACTTAAACACCAATGCCTACTTCACCAAGTTTAGAGGATTGTGGGATGAACTCACTAATCTGCTCTAGATACTTAAATGTGTCAGCAACTATACTTGTGGAGCCAATGTTGTCTAAGAAGAGTATGATCATGTCACCAAGTTGACTCAATTCCTAATGGGGCTATCTGAAAAATACACTGATGTTAAGGGGCAAATTCTCATAATGCATCCCCTACCCTCAGTGGCCAAAGATGTCTCTATGCTTGTTCAAGAAAAGGGTCAAAGGCAACAAAGTAATGGCATGAATTTTGAAAAAACCTCTTCTGCTCTAATGGGGAAACTCAACATCAACGATTTTAACAAAGGAAAGACTACATGAGGATCTCAAACTTCATCTTTAAGGGGCAAGTTTTTCTGTGACTATTGTCATGGTGATTCCCACACCAAAGACAAATGTTTCTTCCTTCATGGCTACCCTGAATGGCATCAATGGTTTGGTACTAAACATGATCTCTCCAAAATGCCAAAGAACAAAGGTAAACCTAAGAGTAACTCTGGCATCAACACTGCAGTCACTCAACAACTTAACAAGGAGAAGAATGACACTACCGATCACACAAATCATTTTACTCATGGTCAACTTAAACAACAATGCCATGAATGTCACTTCTTTATATGTGCTCTTGGACACTCTTGAAGAACATATGTCAGGTATTTGCATTAACACTACCTTCTTCTCATGATTGGATAGACATCGGTTCTACATTTGATTGCCTCACCAATCCTATACTTGTTAATACTATGATACACTTACCTAATGGAAAAACCTCTTCTATAACTCACAAACGGATTGTGACTCTGACATGTGATATTATACTAAAAAATGTTTATTTTGCTCCTGAATTTCATTTCAATTTAATAGCTGGCAGTAAACTAATCGGTAGATATGAAGGTAAAGTATACAAACTCATCCTATCTCAAACAAACTATTCTAAGCAGACTGCTTTTGTGTGCAAGAATTCTTTCAAAACTAATTTGTGTAAACTTAGCAATTCATTTGTTCTTACAAAGCCCATTAATAAAGTATATCTTTGGTATACCAGACTTGGACATGTTCCTTTACAATCCATGAAACATATAAGCTCTCTTGATTTGCATTTGAATTCTATGTCTAGTGTGCATTGTGAAATTTGTCACTTAACTAGACAAACTAGACAACCTTTTCCCTTAAGTGACTCTCACAACTCTGAACTATTTGATCTCATACATTGTGATGTATGGGGACCCTATAAGAAGAACACCTATGATGGATGCACTTCCTTCCTTACCATAGTTGATGATTTCTCTAGGATCATATGGACTTTCTTATTGAAAACCAAAACTCAAGTCTGCCCCCTTCAATTCTTTCTCAATATGGTCAGAACTCAATTCAAGACCAGTGTTAAAAACCTTAGAATTGATAATGGAATTGAGTTCCTTAATGATGGTGTTGGCAGCTTTCTGTTATCTCAAGGCCTACTACATCAATCTACATGTGTTGACACTCCTCAGCAAAATGGGAGAGCTAAGAGAAAACACATACATCTTCTTGAGCTTCCTAGAGCCCTAAGGTTTCAACCTAATCTCCCAAAGAGATTTTGAGGTGATTGCTTACTTACTGCCACTTACATAATTAACAGGCTTCCTAGTTCTATTCTCAAATTTAAAACCCCTTATGAAGTTCTATTTGGCACTCTTCACAGTTATAAACATCTTAAGACCCTTGGTTGTCTATGTTATGCATCTACTTCTGCTCATAATAGATATAAATTCTCTTCAGAGCTTAAAAATGTGTTTTTATTGGTTATCCCAACAATAAGAAGGCTTATAAGTTGTACAACTTAGAAACTCATCAAGTTTTGTATAGCAGAGATCTTGTCTTTTATGAGAATATTTTTCCCTTCAAAACTGAAAAACCTTATACCACTCAAACTCATAAAGACAACTTGTTTTCAAGTAATTCTACTAATCATGTTGTTGAAAAAGAAATTGAAGCTCCAACTGAAAATGGGAATATCAATCTTGATGAGACATATGAAGATGAACACAATGCTCATCGTTTCACTTCTGCAAATGATTTTCCTACTATCCTTCCAATAATGCATCCTCAATTATACCTCCAAAACCTCAAAGGCATAAGATTATTCCTATCAAATTTAAAGATTACAACTGACCTACCTCCTACTCTAGTCCAACCCTTCATCAATTACACTACTCCTTATCCCATTACAAAATACTGCTCATATGTTAACATTTCCTCCAATTACAAAGTCTTCTCCTACAATATCTCCACTATCCACGAACCAAAAACCTACCAACAAGCCATTCAAAATCATCTGTGGTGTCAAGTTGTGATTGAGGAACTTCAAGCCCTGGAAAGTAATGGAATATGGACTCTTCAACATCTCCCAGAACAAAGGAAAACTGTGGGCTGCAAGTGGATTTTTAGAATAAAATACAATTCAGATGGAACTATCAACATATACAAAGCAAGACTTGTTGCCAAAGGATTCACTCAAGTTGAAGGCAATGATTACTTTGAAACATTCTCCCCAATGGCTAAGATGACTTCTGTAAGAGTTTTACTTGCCATGGCTGCAGCCAAACAATGGCCAATGCTTCAACTAGATGTGTCCGATGCCTTTCTTCATGGAGATCTCCATGAAGAAGTGTACATGGATCTACCTCAAGGATACATTCCAAATCTTCCTAAGACCTCTTCTCATCTGGTATGTAAACTATCCAAATCCCTTTATGATCTAAAACAAGCCCCAAGGCAATGGTTTGAAAAACTATCTACTACTCTTCTACAATTTGGTTTTAAACAGACCCCAAATGATTACACCCTTTTCTGCCTTAATGTTGATTCCCAATTTGTTGCTATACTTGTTTATGTTGATGATCTTATCACAGGAACAAGTGACAAATTGATTGAACAAGTTAAAGACTATCTGAAGTCTGATTTCCTATCAAAGGCCTTGGTCCCTTAAAATACTTCTTTGGTCTTGAAGTTGCAAGAAACAAATCAGGAATTTGTCTTCACCAGAGAAAGTAAGCCTTGGAGATCATCAATGACTCTGGCCTAACCAATGCCAAACTTGCTTTAACTCCTATTGAAAAGGATCACAAGCTGGCCACAACCTCTTTTACTCTCTGGCTAACCTTGCAACCTACATAAGACTGATTGACAGACTCCTATCTAAGGGTGGCAACCATGGCCCAAAAATTGAAAACCGACCCGACCCGACAATTACACGACTTGACCCAACCCATTAACATTTACAGGTAAAATTGGGTTACCCAACTTTAATTTATGGGTAAAATCAGGTTACCCAACAATCCAATGCTCACGCTTTAAAATTTGATAGAAATTTACAAAAACAACACTCTTCGTTCCCTTCACAATACACTCCATCACCAATTCACCATGGAAGCCCTCACTTCTCGATTCACTTTCCTCTCCGACCAATCTCTCCACGACAAATCCTTTGATCCTTCCAAATCAAAGATCTCATGAAGCTCTTCAAGCTCGAGAGGGGATGTTAATATATCTAATATCTAACATCTTGTATGCCCTTCACATTGCAACCAATCCAGTTTTTCATGAGAGAACCAAGCACATTGACATTGATTGTCATCTAGTAAGGGAATGGTTCAAAGATGAATGGTCTCCACTAAATAAATATCATTTGTTGAACAACCTGTAGATATCTTCACCAAGGCACTACCATGAGACAAGTTGCAAGTTCTCAACATCTTTGCTTCTTCCAACTTGAGGGGGGATGTTAATATATCTAATATGTCTCACATAGCTCAAGAGGAAGTACAAAGGACTTGAGTGCAATTACTGTTATCTTGTTTTAGCTTTTATTCTTATGTATTCAAGATTAAGGGGTAGCGTGTGTGTCTTTATCTGTAAGTTGGAGGGTTGCGGGTGTTTAGTTCCCTTTCTTCTTTAACTGTTGTAACGGTTATGTTAGTTATAAATACCAAACCTTATTCTATTTTTGAAACACAACAGTTGAGAGAGAAATTCCTTCAAGTAATCGTGATCTCCCTTCTCTTCCCTTTTGTCAATTCAATGGTTAGTTAATGAAATACATACAAGGTTGTAGAGATTTCAATATTCATAATTTGTTCAAAATCCTCGGTGCCATCAAATTTCTTTCACATCCACATTAGCATTGGAGATGCTCTAACATGTTTTCAACTTCTCTTGGCTGAACTCCTCAAGTCTGGTGTAGAGTTTTTTTAGAATGTGGTGACAGGTCTGATGAGATGTGCAGGGCCCGCACATGAGATAAACCACATTTCCCAGTGGTCTCATAAAAATACCATCTTCACGTAGCTTCTGAAGAAGAGATGTCGCATATAATGACGCGTACCTGGATGAAGCTCATGAAGTTATTTAGTGTACCAAAGAAGAAATAATTGAGATACAGGGACTTAAAGACCTCTACGACTGACTTAAAATTGTTTCCAACTAAATCTTGATAACAACAGATAATAACCCAAACATGGGAAGAAGACGACCTTAAAGAACAAGAAAGGTAGAACAATGAATAGACCTACCCAGCATTACAGTCATCCACTTGGAGTTCTAGGGCAAAGAGAGTTCCCAAGGCAACCACTCTTTTGACTGACGGATGGTGTGAGATCTGATGCACTAGTTCTGTATCCCATAACTGCCAGAACAAAATGTGATAAACAGAATAGCCAGAAATGGCTAGTTACAAAATCATTGAATGATTTCCCTGAAGGTTCTCTAAGCTACTTTCAAATTAATCCCACATGTAACAATGGCAACATCAACAATGGAAAGGAAAATGGAACAAATAACTATCCTACACCAGAAGTGTCTCATTTTGTGAGCAATCCTTATCATATAGTAAGTGAGAGGCTAAACAATAATTGTATAAGGTGCACAGGAAGCAGTTGTGAGTGTCGAATGAATATATTAGATAAATGCAGGAAATGTTGCAATCATTCTCATCAGTATGTCAACATAAATCTTTTCTCATCAGCCAGATCCTACACGAAAAGGATGAGTTGCTCATTTAAGTAGATATCAATATCCATGTTGAGACAATGCCCAGTAAAGCAAGATCACAACCAAAAGATGAAACATCTACATAGTTACTGCTTGTGGAAACAGATATATCGCAGCATTATTGATTCCCAATTTAAACATGAAGAATTAGGCAGAGATATCCAACGCTATAAGACCATGCGAGCTTGGGATCTGACACTAACAAAAAAAATATAAGCACACATCACATACCTCTCTCAGCAACCTTTCTTCAGAAATCAAATTATGGTTTGTTTCAGGGTCCTTAAACCATTTAATGGACTTACAAGCAGCAGCACACCCCATAGCATGTGCAGAATACGAGTGTCCATGCAGTAGGGCCTGTAGCTGTATACGAAAAGGCAGGGACAAGCCTTTTAACTATTTAATTCAGAGAAAAATTGGTCTAATACAAACACAAACATTATCTTTTTGTAGATACTGGACATAAACGAGTGCCAAGTGAATAAAGAAAACTAAGAGAATGGTGCTTACTATTTACCAGAAATAGATGACAATGGTAAGGCTTGAAAAACATTAAGAGGAAAGCAACCACAAAAACATACAGAAAAGTTTCACATGCTAAAGAAAAGAAGTCCTCTTATATAATCTTTATATTTATTTTTAGGTGAATTGGCAGACCTTCGGTAACCAATTGCAATGGTGGTTTTACTACCAAGGATTCCCAATCAAGTGTAAGAGGAATATTTATGGAAGATGGGAAAATACAAAAGTAAGAATGAAGCTACAGATCTGAGAAACAATATTGTTCCTTTATAGCAAGCAGGGATCGGAACATATTCCCCATCAACAAGGATGCAGTTAAGACTAACTAGTGAATTCTCAAGTGTCATAGCAAATCTAGGATCAAGACTCACCTGCAAACTGGACACTTTGCATGAGGTTACCTAAACATTGATGTTGACACTATCACTCTTCCTAACTGGCTCACTAATCAACTTATGGTGTACTTGTCCAAACAACCTCTGATGCAGGAGCGATTAAAATATATTGTTTATGTTGCTGTATTTTTTGTATGAATGGGTATTTAAGCAACTGTCAACACAAGATTTTGGAATTATACGGTTCTGTTTTTCCAATAGTTGGGATACTTGGTTCCAAGTGGTTGCATCTTTATCAAGTCTGAATCTCGATACCATCAACGTCCATGAGTGGTGGATTTCATAGGCCCATTCTGACCACTTTAAGCATTCTCTCATTTACTCTGTTTCTCCGGTGTTCCATCTGAACATTATCAAAGCAACCTACAACCCTTTTATAACCATTTTACATGCCAAGTATTTCACACTGTAAAGTAAACCGGGTAGAATAGCAACCCATAGATTTTTCCTTTCACAAATAACTACTCCCTCCGGCCTCCACCCCTAAATTAGTCACTTTGAAAAAGAAAACGAAAACAGTTCCCGAATGAGTGTCAGTGTACAGAATTTTCTAAGGACTTTACAAGATTCACCTTTTCGGACCATCATGTCCTAGCGTACACTAGCAATGATATGTGAATGGAAATTATTTATGTATTTGTGTTATTAATTTTGTTTAAATGTCAACTTCCTTAATTTCCATGAAAAATTTAAAATGGACACACAAGAGAGTCTTGTACATGGATCTAACTATAAGCACCTCTGCTTCAAACACCGTGATTAATTCAAATACAATCATCTCCAACCTTACCCTTTCGTTGCAGTCAAGCTTTACTATACTCTATCTTCGCAGTAAAGTTCCTGTGGACATTAAACCCTTTAAAATGTAAAGCTTCTCTACATATTTCACTAGCCCACCAATGAAACTTAAAACAGCGGAAACAACTTACTGTTTATGCACCAGTAAAAAACAACACAAATACTTTAATGTTATGCCAAACGAGACAGGGGGACTGAGAACACATCATCTACTGGTTTAAATTGACATCCTTGTAAGCTGAGATGAATTGTTACCTTTGAATCTCCCACAAATGAGTCAAAAACAGCATCTGTTGCCAATGTGACTGCCAAGGGTACTATGCCACCAGTCATCAACTTAGCAAAACAGGCAATATCTGGTTGACAGCAAAGTAATTTTGAAGCAGACTGAAAAGAAGAATGGTATTTCCATCAATTGACTTTCAAGACAATGAAGGGAAGAAAAGCAATAGACATTGTTGCGAGCATCAACCTCTGCTCCCAAACGCCAGAAACCAGTGAATACTTCATCAAAGATTATAGGGATTTTTTGTTTTCGGCATTCTTTAACTAGTATGCGCTGGAATAGTGGATCCACCATTTGCATTCCGCCAGCAGCTTGTATTACTTCATGACCAGTTGCAACCAAAATTACTTTTGAGAGGATAAACATATTAACAAAGAGACAAAAGATAAAATAAAAAGGAAAAGAGACCTCCAAAGACAAAAGAAGAATCAATGAAAAACCGAACCAGAAAAAAGATATATCAACGTAGAACAAATCCCCAAGAACACATGAAACTGCAATACCACATAGAAGGACCCATGGGGCAACAAATATACTAAAAGCTCATTTCCCATAGATTGGACGGATAAACAACGCTCAAAAGCATCTTTTAGCTCAGTTCTGGGCCATTCAAAACCACCATTATTCCTCTCAGTGAAGTAAATGGCAAGACAGACAGCTTGCTGGATATTTGTTCAGATCATGCATCCTACCAAGCCCACCAACAACATTCCTCAATCACGAGTTACACTGGGAAGGGCTAATACTCCATTTGCAAGGACGTCTGGACTTTAACTCCCCCCACCCTTTTTTTCTCTCTCTTCTTTGTGCCCTCCTCAAAAACATACTTCAAAAAACTAAATAACCATCAATAACCCAACAAAAGATCTTCAAACCTTCCTTTGGCAATGAGCAACAAGTCAAAGAATAAAACCTCAACTCTTTCTACCAAGTTAGTCATATCCAATAGTGTGAATAACCCACATCATCAGGCAAGCAACAAATAAACTTAAGTACTAGAAAGCCTTGGATAATCAGGTGCACCATAAGCAATAAGCCCACTTAACATGAAAATTAATTCAAACTTCAGAGGGAACTCAATGAAATATGATGGCTTCCATGGATGTAAGGAACACTTCATAAATAAACTTGCCTGGTTCGATAATCAATGCTCCTATATGGATAGACTTCTTTGATCTTGAATGTAGCAATAACTCTTGTGATATATATGATGAATAAATACAAGCGAGATTTGAACTGTCTCTGCTTCTTATTAAAAATTTCATCACGCAAGCTAAAGGCTGTTGAAAAGATCAATAGTTAATAACGATGATTAAGTGAGAATGAGAAAATTAGAGGATCAGAAAACAAAAAGTTGCTTCACTTACATGTATCTTTTGATTTCACATTTCCAGATTGCATTTTCATGGGAAGGGAAAGTTCCCAAACTCCAGCACTCATGAAAACGAAGGGGGGATCCAGAAAATATCCTCTTCCAGTGTACCTGCAGAGATTCATGGGAAAAGGTTCTCAAAAACCCCATCAAAATGGAAAAATTCTTATGTACAATCCATGGTCTATAATGGACCTGCTTGTGCATTAAGCATTTTATGCAATATTCATTGTGTCAACAAATCATTCAAGGTGCTACATATTTTGAAAGGATTTATTATGTTCTCCCTCCATCTCGATAATAGAATCAATGTTTGAAAAATATAATAATTGAGAGACATATTAGTATCCTTGTAGTTGGTCATTAATACAAAAACGCTTGAGGTACTCGAGGGTCAACTTGAAAGGTTATGATAATTGTAGGTATTATTTTTTAAGGTGGACTCTTTAAGTGGAACATCCATAAATAGAAATAGTGGACTGTCTGATCAGAACAGTGGGAGTATTATGCCATCTACAATGACTTCTAGAGATATTGTGACCACGAAAACTATTTATACATATCTCAAGAAGGAAAAAAAAAGAGTAAAACAAATGAAGCTATTATATCTATGCTCAAAGGTTCAATATGTGCTATGAGAGCCAAAAAGATCAACCGATGATCAAGAATAACTTAGTTCTTGGGTAAGAAAGGTTGCAGAAATAAGAAGATTCCACCAAATATTTGTTGTTGGTTTGGAAACACAAATGGCATCAGAATTGTTGTGCATATTATTACAAAATGACCAATGCTAAAAGGAAGCCAATAACCAGTTACCAATTAAAAAGGAACACCGACTTAATAGGAGAAAAAACATCTTAATGGTTGCCGCCACATGAGCGTTACAGACTTTTTTTTTGTAAAGGTTAGAGGGGGCATTGTCTTTACTCCAACCCTTAATATAATTATTAACTAGTGATGCACCCGTGCATTGCACGGATTGTATATGTGTATAAAATTATATACTAAATTAAAGTTGAATAATATGTAATTAATTTTTTTTAATATTAACAAAATAAACAAAAAATAATAAACAGTAAAATTAAATATAGAAAATTCTATAAATTTGAAAAAAATAATATAAAATAATTTTAATTCAACATGTACGACTATTACAACTATAAATATCACATAGTAACTCTAGACAAAGCTACATACAACTTATGATAAACAAAAACATGTTCTCAAATGGAGTCTTATATTAGACAATGACTTACCATGGTTTTTATTCATAGACATTGCGTAAGACATAATCAACAAAAAATGTTCTATCTGGACTTTGAAAGAAATTCTATGATCAAATAGTATCAGTGACATTCTTGGAATCAAAAGAGTACCACCAGAATTGCCATTTGAAAGAACTCAACCTTCTAAAACATGGTTTTTCAGCCTTATAACAATTAATCTCGTGTCATTGCATAACTCAAGTGAATAAACTGTGTTACGAAACAACATTATTTGAGTTCCAACCTTCAAATTTAACTCACAGTTTGAGATTTCAGATTATGTAATTCAATTGAAATATTCACGATTATGTATCGTTCAAATTTAACTCACAGTTTGAGATTTCAGAATATGTATCGTTCATTGATGTGATGTAATTAAAAAAAATTGCATCTTAATTTTTATATGACTATTTAATTGAAAACACAAAAAAAAAAAAAAACATGTATCTCTTTCAACAACATAACTTATATATTACATTTCAATTTTCAATTACATAAATAATTAACAAAAAAAAGAAGAGAAAATGTCACTAATTTGAACATGACATAAAGTTCTCGATATTCTTACTTATTTGTAATGGACCATCATAAAATGTATTTTTTTTTGTTTAGTTTATTGAGTTTTGTCTTATTTTCAGTTGTGTAGTGTGCATTTCTGATATTTATAAAATCTCAAGCATATATCAATTCACTTACATACTGTCTGCTTCATACATTGAATAAGTTCCATACTGACACCGTGCCTTAAGCACGGACACAAAATCTAGTGATAATTTAAACTAAGACGAACCCAAACTAAAAAAAACAAACAAAGTCAGGCCCATGAGTACTTTTTATTTGTTTTTTAAAAATATTATAGAACTGTATTTCAAGATCTATTAAAAACAATCGTAAGTATTTTTATTTACCTATTTTTTATTTATAATAATACTAAGCTATTCAATATTTTTGAATAAATACCATTTTTACGAATTATTTTTATATATTGATTTTGTTTGTAATTAGTTATATGCACATGGACTCTGTCTAACTTATGAATAACTTGCCTAGAAATTTGATTTCTACTTTATTTTTGTGTAATATTTAATAGTTATATGGCTTTGGTATGTAATTAGTTATATGTCATTTATATGTCATTTCCGAATTTAATCCAAATAAAAAAAGTGAACTCAATTGGAATAGTTTCTATCAACATCATTAAATGACATTTCTCAAATTCAATTTCAAAAAATAAAAAATTGACATAAACAGAACATAAGTGATTCCATTTTTGAAAAGTGAGTTTTGGCGGGGAAATTTCTACAAATTATGCACTTCTACTTTTATATATACTACGACACAACCATGTAATGCACGGTTCAATATTGATATAAATAAAAGAATATAAATTTTAATGATAACCATATAACCGAATAATTATATGAAAAATCACGAGTTCAATATGCATATAAAACAAACTATAGAAAAGTATGTTAATAAAAGCAATGCAATTGACATGTCTTTGACCAAAACAGTTTACTTTGTACAATAAAAATTGAAGTTAATCATCTAAAATTATAATCAAAGCACTCGTGTGATGCACGAAGCCTATATTCATATCAATACAATAGTTAAAACTTTAGTGCTAATAAAATACACAAATGATTGCAACATAAAGATTATGAGTTCGATGTGTAGAATTGAATATCATAATTTTGTAACATTAAAGTGTGTGTTATGATTTAGTTTCAAAATCGTTGTTTTATTCAATATTTATTTTTCCTAGCCTGGATATTGATGCAAAGAAATTGATAAAAAAAACTTGGTTTTGTTATCTCTCATGTTTCTACTTATGCATATTTTTCTTAATATACTAAATAAAAATGTGAAGAGGTTTTGGAATCATTTATCCAATCAACCATAATAATGACATTTTATATTTTCAATTTCCAATGTAAAAAGTGGCTTATATATAAATTAAAAGTGTTTCTAAATTTGGAAAGTCACTTTTGGTGAAAACTTTCCAAATCTTGCTCCTCTCCTTTTATATATGTATAGATTTATTTTTTCTATCCTGAATATTGATGCAAAGAAATTGACAAAATAAACTTGGTTTTGTTATCTCTCATGTTTCTACTATGCATATTTTTCTTAATATACTAAATAAGAATGTGAAGAGGTTTTGGAATCATTTATCCAATCAACCATAATAATTACATTTTATATTTTCAATTTCCAATGTAAAAAGTGGCTTATATATAAATTAGAATTGTTTCTAAATTAGGAAAGTTACTTTTGGCAGAAACTTTTCAAATCTTGCTCCTCTCCATTTATATATGTATAGATGCCTTGAAAGGCTACAAAGTATGGGTGACCCTTAATATTATTATTAATGCCTTGAAAGGTTACAAAGTATTTAGATGGTGTCATTTGACTAGAGCAATGGTGCCTCTAGTAAGACTTGAGCAACAACGCCATGCGGCAAGAACAACGGTGCCTCAGGTAGGTAAGGCTTGAGCAACAGTGTCTCTTAGTGAGGTTTGAACATTCGACCTTTCCATTAAGAAAAATGAGCAGTACCAATTGAGCTAGAGCTCTTTGGTACAAGGAGACTTGGGTGAATAAAATATGTCGAGTAGTACATATTAACCAATGGACGTAACCTATTGCGTAGTGCCATCCTTGCCTAGCTAGCATGTAAAAGGATGCAGCGCAATATTCAATTAGAAATATAGGCCTCAACAAATCAAATCATGAAAGAAAGCAATGAAACGAAACAAAAAGTTAAATGTACCAGGGCTGCTGGAGAAAACCAGTATAAGATGATGGTGCTTGTGCTTCCATAGCACCCAATGTATCTCCATGATAAGATCCTCGAAGCGCTAACACCTGAAAAATGCACTATGGTTAGCCAAACATAACATGAACACATACGACATTAAAGATGCATATACCAACTATTACATATGTAAATCACAAGAAAATAGAAATTATTTAATGCAACAAGGACATGCATAAAAACCGGTCCTGTAGCAAAAAGGTAACCTAGGTGCCTAAAATGTGAGGAACAAAAAGGAAAAACATACTCCAATGCTTATTAAAAAACTAAATTCACATCCAGAGCTACTAATACGAGTCAATAGATTAGTAAATACAATCAAGGGATCAAATTCCATCAAGATAAATTTCATGATTGCACACCTTTTGGAGCTAATGAAATCCAAAACCAAAATTGTCAAAACTTCTTATCCTATTTTCAGATGTTATTTTCTTATCTAAGAAATGATATTAAGACATTAATTAGGGGAAAGTAGGTGTGTTCGCCATTCACCATGTCAGGTTATGGCTTGTATACTGGTTCCACAATGATAAAAGATATTTTGGAGTCCACACACACACACACACACACATATATATATATAACGCATGTGCGTATTTTCTATGTGTTTATATGAATATAAATATTTATACATAAAGGGGAGAGACTGAGAGAGACAATAAACTGCCTTCCCTCATTTCCTTTGGAATTTTCTGCTTAAACCAATTACAAAGGAGGTATAGAGTCTATTCCCCCACCGCACCTTATATGTCCGGAGAATACATGCAAATATGGTCCACAGGCTTAACACCCCAAAAGCCTTTCTATTTCACAACATTCACTTGAAAAGTGGATGAAGATTACTGGTTCCTATAGTTCCAAATCAAGCTTGAAATATAGTTCTGTCAATGAATTTTTCGGCATAATAAATCAAGAAAAGCATATAGAGTTCGATTAATCAAAGAAGTCCAGATGGTGTTATAGTCTCACTACCCAGCTCCCTCCCATTAGTTTACAGTTCCATTGATAAATCACTCTCACAACATCAAGGAGTAACAAAGTTGGCACCTTACTTCAAGAGGCATTATACCTTTTGGCTAACCTACTTCAAAATTAATATATATATATATGAGGAATTTTCAATGGTTACTTTCTCTCATTAACCATTGATGGCTACAATTTATATTATCCATTGGATAAAAAATAAATGGCTAAGATTTCTTTATGCAATTAATAGTTTGTATTCTTTTAAGGTGAATTAATTGCATTATCCAATTACCCATTAAGTCTTAGCCCTTTTTTTTGATACGTAAGTATGACCCCTTATTGGTATGAGGATTGGAACCAAGGATCTCAAGGTCTTTGCCTGAGTGCACTTGCCATTTCTCCCACCCTTAGGGTATATATATATATATATAGGTTTTAATGGTTACTTTCTCCCACTAACCATTGATGGTTACTGCTATATCATCGATTGGTCTAAAATAAAAGGTGGAGATTTAGTATTAGTTGGATAATGCAATTAATTCACCTCTAAAGAATACAAACTATTAATTGCATTATCCAACTAATTAATAAATCTCACCATTTATTTTTTATTCAATGGAAAATATAAATCGTAACCATTAATGGTTAGTGAGAGAAAGTAACCACTGACAACTCTCATATATATATATATATATATATATATATATATAATTTAGTTCATGAAAAGAAGTTTCCCCCTTTCAGCATACATTTATCTTCTCCCGAAAAAGAAAAAAGAAAAAAAAGTTACAAATTTGACACAACACTCCAGTTGAATCTCCCATTCCCTAGTGTTCTAGATCCAGCTCATCCCACATGTACGTTAGAGAAGAAAGTTAAGACAGATGAAAAATGATATTTTTCATAATAATTCTGTCATACAAAGCTCCCTTTTTATATAAAGAAGAATCCTAAAATGTATGTTTTACATATTTTAAGGAAACTACATAACTTATGTCCTATCAAATCAAATCCCTGAATTCACAGGATCTGAACATGTTTTACATATTTTACATGTGCTATAATAAAAAAGTCAACACTACATACAGCTGTTAACACTCCCCCTCAAGGTTTGTAGATATCCTGCAAACCTAGCTTGTTTGTAATGAACTCAAACATAGGCTTTGATAGACCTTTAGTAAACATATCAGCGACTTGTAACTTGGAAGGAACATAGATTAAGCAAATGATCTCAGCTTCTAGCTTTTCCTTTATAAAATGTCTATCAACCTCCACATGTTTAGTTCTATCATGTTGGACTGGATTATGGATGATGCTGATAGCTGCCTTGTTGTCACAGTACAGCCTCATCGGTTCTTCAGGCCTTCAGCTTTAGCTCTTCTAAAATCCTTTTTACCCAAAGTAATTCACAAATTCCTAGAGCCACAGCTCGATATTCAGCTTATGCACTACTTCTAGCAACAATAGATTGTTTTTTACTCCTCCAACCGACTAAATTTCCCCCCACATAGATGCACCAACCTGAGGTAGACCTCCTATCAACTACTGAACCTGCCCAATCAGCATCTGTCATGTTTCCTCCCCTTTGAAAGAACAATCCTCTTCCTGGACTTCCTTTAAGATACTGAAGACTATGTCAAGGTAACCTTTCTTTGGAGCATGCATAAACTAACTTATAGTACTAACACCAAAAGAGATATCAGGTCTTGTATGAGATAAATATATTAGCTTTCCCACCAATTTCTGATTCCTTTCCATATCCACAGCCTCTTCTTCTTCTAGCCTTCCAATTTTGAGATTAGCTTCCAAAGGTACATCTACAGGTTTACTTCCTAACATACCAGCTTCCTTGAGTAAATCAAGAGTATACTTTCGTTGTGATACCATGATCCCTTTGTTACTCCTTGCTACTTCCATTCCCAAGAAATACCTGAGGTTGCCAAGGTCTTTTATCTCAAATTCAGTTGCCAAAATCCCTTTTAGTCTTTGAATTTTAGTTGCATCATTTCCGGTGATGATTATGTCATCCACATACACTGCAAGTATGGTAACTCCTCTTCCACTTGTATGATGATAAAACAGTGTGTGGTCAGCTTGCCCTTGACTGTATCCTACATTATAGATTGCTTTAGAAAAACGATCAAACCATGCCCTAGGTGATTGCTTTAATCCATACAAGGATTTGAGCAATTTGCAGACGTTGGTTTTTCCTAATCTGTTGCCAAAGCCATGGGGTAATTCCATAAAAACTTCTTTAAGTTCTCCATTCAAGAATGCGTTCTTGACATCCATTTGATGTAATGGCCAATCATACATAGCTGCCAAGGACAATAGAATTCTAATAGTATTCATCTTTAGCTCTTCTAAAATCCTTTTACCCAAAGTAATTCACAAATTCCTAGAGCCACAGCTCGATATTCAGCTTATGCACTACTTCTAGCAACAATAGATTGTTTTTTACTCCTCCAACCGACTAAATTTCCCCCCACATAGATGCACCAACCTGAGGTAGACCTCCTATCAACTACTGAACCTGCCCAATCAGCATCTGTCATGTTTCCTCCCCTTTGAAAGAACAATCCTCTTCCTGGACTTCCTTTAAGATACTGAAGACTATGTCAAGGTGACCTTTCTTTGGAGCATGCATAAACTAACTTATAGTACTAACGCCAAAAGAGATATCAGGTCTTGTATGAGATAAATATATTAGCTTTCCCACCAATTTCTGATACCTTTCCATATCCACAGCCTCTTCTTCTTCTAGCCTTCCAATTTTGAGATTAGCTTCCAAAGGTACATCTACAGGTTTACTTCCTAACATACAAGTTTCCTTGAGTAAATCAAGAGTATACTTTCGTTGTGATACCATGATCCCTTTGTTACTCCTTGCTACTTCCATTCCCAGGAAATACCTGAGGTTGCCAAGGTCTTTTATCTCAAATTCAATTGCCAAAATCCCTTTGTCTTTGAATTTTAGTTGCATCATTTCCGGTGATGATTTTGTCACCCACATACACTGCGAGTATGGTAACTCCTCTTCCACTTGTATGATGATAAAACAGTGTGTGGTCAGCTTGCCCTTGACTGTATCATACTTTATAGATTGCTTTAGAAAAATGATCAAACCATGCCCTAGGTGATTGCTTTAATCCATACAAGGATTTGAGCAATTTGCAGACCTTGGTTTTTCCTAATCTGTTGCCAAAGCCATGGGGTAATTCCATAAAAACTTCTTCTTTAAGCTCTCCATTCAAGAATGTGTTCTTGGCATCCATTTGATGTAATGGCCAATCATACATAGCTGCCAAGGACAATAGAATTCTAATAGTATTCATCTTTGCAACCGGTGCAAAGGTTTCAAGGTAGTCTATCCCATAGGTTTGGGTAAACCCCTTTGCCACAAGTCTTGCTTTATGTCTTTCTATAGTACCATCCGCTTTATGTTTGATTATGAATACCCACTTACAACCTACTGGTTTTACTCCAACCGGTAAGTCAACAATCTCCCAAGTCATGTTTTTCTATAAGGCCTCGAGCTCGTCTAGCACGGCTTTTCTCCAAAGGTTATCCTTCATAGCTTCTGAAATATCTTTTGGTACAACTACTGTTTCTAGATTAGAAACAAAGCCTTTGTAGTACGATAAAGCATTATAAGAAACAAACCTATCAATAGGATATTGCGTATATGCACGAGTGCCTTTTCTAAAAACAATGGGCAATTCCTTAACCTGTTGTTCTTGTTCTTTACCTTCTGACTCCCTTGACTCCTACTGTGATGATTGATTCTGACCCAACGATTGTGTGACACGATCTGAACTCTGAGTAGGATTCATGGCAGTGCTAGGGTTCCCTTGTTGTCTTCTTACATAAACCCTGAGTTCCTTTTGTCCCTTTGATACAGTTATAGGCACTGAAGGTGGAGACTGAGATTGAGGATTTTCAAGGATTTCTGATTCTAGGAGAGGAGCCATAGATGGATTAGATTGATTTGGAACAAGAGGTTGAACTGTTTGTACTTCCCAGAACTTCATCACCCAAACTCACCCCCTGAAGTTCATTTCCCTTGCAGTATGGTTGATTTTCAAAGAAGGTAACATCAAAACTAGTGTAGAAGTTCTGTTTGACAGGATCATAACATTTCTAACCCTTTTGAGTGGGTGAATAACCTATGAAGATTGTTTATACTGCTCTAGGATCAAGTTTATTTCTATTTTGGGAATGAACATGAACAAAGGCAAGACACCCGAATACTTTTAGTGGTAGAGAGGTCATTAGTCTAGAGTGTGGAAATGAAAGATTGAAGACACTTAAGGGAGTCCGAAACTGTAAGACTCTGGAAGGCATTCGATTGATTAGATAGGCAGCTGTAAGAACTGAGTCTTCCTAGAAACGTTTAGGGACATTCATAGTGAACCTAAGACTTCGAGCGACTTCCAACAAATGTCTATTCTTTCTTTCGACCACCCCATTTTGTTGTGCGGCGTCTATGCATGTGGATTGATGAATAATCCTTTTTTCTGATAGAAATGGGTTCAGAACTGAGTTGAAGTACTCAGTTCCATTGTTTGTTCGAAGTATTTTGATTTTGGTATTAAACTATGTTTCGACCATAGCATAGAATTGTTTGAACACAACACTTGTGTCTGATTTATCCTTCATCAGATATACCCAAGTCATTCTGGTATGGTCATCAATGAAGGTGATAAACCACTTGGTGTGGGAAAGGTTGGGAACTCAAGAAGGCCCCATGGATCACTATGGACCAAGCTGAAAGGGGAAGAACTTTTTTAGGGTTTTGCTTTGAAAACAAAACGTTTGTGTTTGGCTAACTCACATATGTTACACTGAAATTCATCAATCCTTTTATTGATAAACAAAGAAGGGAACAATTTTTGTAAGTAGGGAAAACTTGGATGTCCAAGCCTCCAGTGCCATAACAAAATCTCCTTTGAAATCGAGGGTGTATTATTTACCACATAAGTATTTTCCTTTGGTTCATTTTCTGCAAGATAATATGGGCTTCCCTAGCATTGCCAATCATCTTCCCCGAGTTCAAATCCTGAAATTCACAATGATCGGGTAGAATTTAGCATCACAGCTGTTATCTTTAGTAAATCTACTGATGGAAAATAGATTGCAGGACAACTTTGGAACATGTAACACAGATGTGAGATTAAGAGTGGGTGACATAGGTATCACTCCCCTTCCATCTGCTACCCTAATCTTATGATGACCAGAGGATGGTTCATAGGTAGTAAATAGGTTTGACTGACCAGTCATATGGTAGTCATATGGTCAGAGGCACCAGAGTCGATAATCCAAGGTACATTACTATTAGATTATGTGTGATGTCCTTATTAATGTAATGTCACTTAGTATACAACTGATTATGGGTTGTATATTAATCCAAAGGTCTTGGTTGTTCCCAAGAGTCTTTCTGTAGTCTGTGACCCCTCGGATTTCTCCCTTGAAACCCCTCGGGTTCCCCTCAGTTTATCCCCTACACTATTCCTTCTAGTATTTATATCCCTATTCCTCATTGTAATTGTTAAGCTGAATCAATACTATCAAGCATTCTACTTTACTTCTAATTCTATTTCCGCATCTATATCCCTATCCCTACTTTTCTGGGAATTTAACTATGGATGAGGAGAATGGTGTTGTGCTGCAGATCGCTTTGGAGCAGTAAGAGATTTTCACCCTATGCATGCAGCCTCTCGTCTAAATGGCAAGAATTATCTCAAATGGACTCAACAAGTTCAGACCTTTCTTAAAGGAAAGGGAAAACTTGGACACCTCATGGGTCCAGCTCCTCCTGAAGATAATCCCACATTTGGTTCATGGGAGGAAGAGAATTCAATGATCATGTCCTGGCTATGGGACTCCATGGAATCAAACATTAGTGACACCTATATGTTCCTAGGAACTGCAAGGGAGATATGGGCGGCTACTTAACAATCCTACTCAAATATGAACAATGCCTCACAACTCTATGAGATTAAGGCAAAAATCTTCTCCACCAAGCAAGGTAACAATTCTCTCACTGAGCATTCAAGAATTCTACTTGCACTATGGCAGCAACTAGATCATTATCAAAGTCTCCATATGGTCAATAGTGATTAGTGAAGATAGTGTTACCTTGAAACGATTCTTTGAGAAGGAGAGGGTCTATGCTTTCTTGGAAAGTCTCAATCCCGAATATTATCAAGAGTTCAAATTCTAGGCAAGGAGTTACCCTCTCTTACGAATGCATTGCCATCATAAGGGCTGAAGAGGGACGAAGAGGTGTGATGATGAATCCTATCCCTGAAGAAGGCTCGGCTTTAATGGTCAAGAAAACATGGAATAATTACAAAGGAGGTAAGAAAGCTTCTATCCCCAATCCCTCGGATAAAAATTCATTATTTTGCACCTATTGCAAGAAGAAACGTCACACAAGGGAGACCTGCTGGAAACTCACCAAAAGGAGCAATGATGCTGATGAAAAGAATTCTGTGAACATGGTCAAGACTCATGGAGAGGACAAAGCTAATGAACAGCTACCCGGGCTCAGCAAAACTGACATGGAAAAGCTCAAGAAATTTATCCTGACTCTTGATGAACCAAAATGTGCCCTTGCACTCTCAGGTACATCTTACTCCTATGTTTCTAATAAATCTACTTTTTCCTCTTGGATTATGGACTCAGGGGCATCAGACCATATGACTAGTTTATCAGGCATGTTCATATGCTATAAGCCTTGCCCCAGCACTAAACGGGTTACCCTCACTGTGGCTGGTATAGGAGATATCATTATTAATAGGACCCTCACTCTAAAAAATGTGTTACATGTTCCCAAATTTCTGCTAATCTGATTTCTATTAAGAAAGTAACAAGTGATAACATGTGCTATGCTATTTTCTCTCCTACCCTATGCATTATTTAGGAGGTGAAACTGAAGAAGCTGGTTGGACATGCTAGACTAAAGAACGGGGAATTGAATAATAATAAATGTCATGTAACCTTTTTCGCTAACATTTGTCTAAATAAAATTTGGTTGGTCCATAGAAGACTTGGTCATCCTGCGTTCCCTATTTTAAAGCATATGTTTCCTGAAATGTTCAAAGGGGTAGATATTACTTCTCTACACTGCCATGAATGTGAACTTGCTAAAAATAAAAGAAAACCCTTCCCCTAAGCATCATGAAGGCACTTCCACTCCCTTCTCCTTAATTCATAGTGATATTTGGGGACCGTCTACCAACCCTAATCTCACAGGAGCCAAGTGGTTTGTCTCATTTATTGATGACTTCTCTAAAGCTACATGGCTCTACCTTATGAAACAAAAATCGGATGTATCACATATTCTTCCTAAGTTCTTTAACATGGTAAACACTCAGTTCAATGTTAAAATTAAAAGGCAATCAAACCCTAGCACCTTATTTTCACAAAGAAGGCATCATTCATGAATCCTCGTGTGTCTACACACCCCAACAGAATGGGGGTTGTCGAACGGAAAAACGGTCATCACCTAAATGTTACAAGAGCCCTAATGTTTTAGAACAATGTGCCAAAAAACTATTGGGGAGAGGCGGTGCTAACGGCTACACACTTAATTAATAGGCTTCCCTCTAGAAGTCTCGGAATGAAAAGTCCAATTGAAATTATCACATCTTAATTTCCGGATTTTCATGCCTCTAATGGTCTTATTCCTAAGATATTTAGGTATATTGACTTTGTTCACATTCAAACAGGGGAAAATTAGACCCTAGAGCTCTTAAATGTGTGTTCATTGGTGATAAGCTTATTATTTTCTATTATTTCCATTTATTTTCCGGAATTTTATTGGTTATTTTGAGCTTTGGTTGATAATTAATTGCATTTGAGAGGCTATTTTTATGTATTTTTATGCTTCATGTAGGTATCTCAAAGATATTTGAGGTTGTATGGCTCAATACGTGCAAATCGAGGACATCCCGGGCTCCAATGTTAAGTTTGGACACTTTCCATTAAGTTCCGTTAAGAGTTTCAAAGCCCAAAAGGCAGCAGCAGCCTAACAGAGTTAACTGAGGACTTATTCGCGAAGTCTGGGTGCAGAGGGACTTCGCCAGCCAATTTCAGAAACCCAGGGGTACAGGAGAAACAATTAAATCACCAGGGAAGCCGGCGCTCAAGTCAGGAATGAAGGGGCACCGGCGCAAATCTCTTAAAGTTGCCCCTCATTAATGCGCTGTCAAGCAGAGGCGCGGCCACGTCACCCGCTCCCTTGTGCGCGACCCGCGTGTCCTGCTTCTGGATCCGGGTTTGGCCCGCGTTTTACCCTGCCCCATCTAACCCTCCAGCCCACTTTCCGGCCCACTTACTCTCTCATCTCTCACCCATTTCCCACCTGGGCGACCCGCGACCACCCAACCTCCCTGACCCTGACCCTAGCGCACCCATTCCCCTTTTCTTACCCCTTTTTACCCCCAAACTTCTTTGAATCTTCCTAATTTGCCCCCTTTATGCCCTAGCTGCCTTGGAGATTCTGAGAGCTGGAAAATTCGGCAGGTTGGGCTGAAAAAAAGAACTGAAGGCTGGAACAAAAATCTGAACAGAAAAGTGAGCAAGAATCTGGGAGTAGAAGAAAAGGAGGAAGCAGCCACATTTCAAATTTCTATCTCCATTTTTCATCTTCTTTCCATTGTTCCTCCATTGTTGCTCAAGCCAAGGCTAGGATTTCATCATCTCCTTCATTGTAAAGTATTGTGCTCTTTAATCTCTATTTTTATTTAATGTCAATATTTTTCATTGAAGATTTAATTTATTTCCTTAGCATTATGAACTAAATTAATTGCCTAGGGTTTTAATATATATTGGCTTGGATGTTGTGATTTAAATTTGGGGTTTTGTTATTAATTGTTATTCATTAATTTTTGGGTATTATGTTGTGCTCTTAATGCTTGTAATGATTTGATCACCTATTACATGATTTTAAAAATTGTTTAGTGCATGAAAGTGACTTGATAATTTTGGAAAATACAACATAGTTGTTTTGGATTGGGTTAATCTAAGTTATTAATCCTCTTTTTTCTTTTTTTTTTGATAAGTATTATATAAAAAGCATCAAAAGAGGTGATGGTCTTTTGTACACTAGAGGTTACCAAACCAAACATGCGGTGTCTAATCTTTTACAAGATCTAAAAAATCAGTGTTGGATCTAGGAAAAGATTGATCGATTAAACACCAAAAATAAAGAGTGGAACAGCAAATTCTTCAATTCTCGATTTCACATTCTCGAAAGCCTACGTTTCTTTCCTTCCAGCGAAACCCGCCCGTGAATTTCGGCGTGATATCGATTCGAATTCTGAACACAAAATTCCAAAGCTCTAAAGCCACTTGGCAATTGATATTAACACTCTCCTCACCTAGGTTGCACGGATACGGATGCGCGGATAACGGTGATTTTTGAAAAATCCCGGATACGGACTTAAAGTGTAAATATTCAAACTATAAGGACTAAAATGTAAATATTCAAACTATAAGGACTAAAATAAATATTCAAACTATAAGGACTAAAATTAAATATTTAAACTATAAGGACAACTATAAGTATAGATATATTATTATAGTAATATTAATATCCAACATATATAATATACATATACTACAATAATACTAATAATAATATACATATATTATAGTATATTTCTATAGAACAACATACAGCCTTCCGTTTAATATTTGCCAATTGCCGAAAAATGAAGACGCCAAAATGAAAAGAAGGCTCAAAACCCTACATCGAGGCTCTCTCAGGTCGAAGTCAACGATGGCTCAATTTCGGGTTTGTGAAAATCGATTATCTCCTCTTCATCAAGCAAAATTTTTGAGGCGTTTATCGGGTCATTTCTTGTTTGGAAAAGTGACTTCGCCCCTAGCTATAATCCATATCCATCCGTATCCGTTAATTCACTAAAAATCGTTGACAAGAACCATATTACGTTTCCTTGTCCACGTTTAGGATAGCTAGAGTTACATGAAAAAAGCCACTTGGGGCAACGTGCTACCACTGGTTGAGGTATCTCATTAAAAACAACCAAATTGCTTCCTCGAAAGTTCCTTCGATCGACACTCTACTTTATCACTGTATTACTTGTCTGACCGGGTAATCTTGCCCGTGTTGCGTTCGCGCACCCAACAATTGGCTACTCTGACACTCAAAAGGGGTACAAATGCTATCACCCTCCCACACGGAAAATTCTTGTATCAGGGATGTGACTTTTGATGAAGATCAATCTTACTTCTAGAGAGCCAATACTCAGGGGGAGACCTTGTCCTTTCCTAGTGAAAGTGAAAGAGATCTCTTTCTCCTTGACATGCTCATCCCAAGAATGACCACCACTAGTTCCGATGAGCAAAATGAACAACCTAGTTCTGTCCAAGAAAAACCCATAATTGTCTACTCCAGGAGGAAGAATAATCATGAATCCACTACCCCTGTTGTTCCCACATCTCCTATCACTCCCCCTAGGCCAAGTGAATCTAATAATATGCCTCAGCAAAGTAAGAGAAATGATGATGAGTCTCAGATGTCTGTCCCTTATCCTGAAGACAATCCAGATATTCCTATTGCTCTAAGAAAAGGAAAGAGGACCTGCACTACCAAACACCCTATATAATCTGTCATAACATATGACAAAATCTCCCACAGTCGCAAAGCTTTTCTCAGCAACATGGACTCCAATCTCATTCCTAAAAACTTGTCTGAAGCCCTCTCTCACCCAAAATGGAAAGATGCTATGACTGAGGAAATGAAAGCTCTTGAAAAGAATAAAACATGGGTCATGGTTGAACCCCTAAAGATGTTAGGACTGTTGGGTGTAGATGGATCTTCTCAATTAAATATAAGTCTGGCGGATCCATTGAGAGGTACAAAGCTAGGTTAGTGGCTAAGGGTTATAGCCAAACCTATGGAATTGACTATTTTGAAACTTTCGCCCCTGTGGCCAAGATGAACACGGTTAGGGTGTTGCTCTCCTTAGCTGTCAACCTAGATTGGACTTTACAACAATTTGATGTAAAGAATGCCTTTCTTCATGGTGATCTAGAGGAAGATGTCTACATGCAAGTCCCACCAGGTTTTGAGGAAAAAAGAGGAAAGGTGTGTAAACTAAAAAAGGCATTATATGGCCTAAAACAGAGTCCTAGAGCTTGGTTCGGAAGATTTGCTAAAGCTGTTACTTCTCTCCACTATAAACAAAGCCAGGGTGATCACACTATGTTTCTAAAACACACCTCTCCTGCTATTCTTCTAGTTTATGTTAATGACATCATTGTCACTGGAAATGATAAAGAGGAAATTCAGAGACTTAAGCAATTCATGTTCAATGAGTTTGATATCAAAGACCTCGGAAAAATGAAATACTTCTTGAGAATCGAAGTTCTTCGTTCTCCTAAAGGTATATTTATCTCTCAACAGAAATACATCCTAGATCTCCTCAAAGAAACAGGAAAACTAGGATGCAGGCCAATTGACACTCCTATTGAAAACAACCATGACATTGATGAGGCACTTGAGGGTATTCCAGTTGATAAAGGCAATTATCAAAGACTTGTTGGAAAACTAATTTACTTGGCCCATACTAGGCCAGACATTGCATTTTCTGTGAATGTTGTTAGCAGGTACATGCAAAACCCAAAGGAGATCCATCTAAAGGCAGTTGACAGGATCCTAAGGTACTTAAAAGGCAACCCTGGGAGAGGAATTCTCTTCAAAAAGGGTGCACACATTGGCCTTGAAGCTTACACGGATAATGACTATGCTGGTTGCACCGATGATAGAAGGTCCACCACTAGATACTGTGTCTACCTAGGAGGCAATTTGGTTCTCTGGAGGAGCAAGAAACTGACTGTGGTGGCTCGCTCAAGTGCAGAATCTGAGTTCAGGTCCATGGCTAGTGGGATTTGTGAACTTCTGTGGCTCAGAATTATTCTTAAAGACCTACAGATCAATTGGGACATGCCAATGCAACTGTTTTGTGACAATAAATCGGCTGTGAGCACGATCATACCAACCACATTGAAGTTGATCAACACTTTATCAAAGATCACATTGACAGTCAGATACTTTGTACTCCATTCGTTCCTACCTACAATCAACTTGCTGACATCCTGATCAAAGGTCTACCTCCGTAGGGGCAAGCTGTGCATGATGGATCCTCACTCTCCAGCTTGAGGGGACTATTAGATTGTGTGATGTCCTTATTAATGTAATGTCACTTAGTGTACAACTGATTATGGGTTGTATATTAATCCAAAGGTCTTGATTGTTCCCAAGAGTCTTTCTGACTCTTGGCATTTCTCCCTTGAAACCCCTCGGGTTCCCCTCAATTCATCCCCTCCTTTATTCCTTCTAGTATTTATATCCCTATTCCTCATTGTAATTGTTAAGCTGAATCAATACTATCAAGCATTCTACTTTACTTCTAATTCTACTTCCGCATTTAATATTCTTTCATTGTTGCATGCACAAAAGAAACTGTACCATGAGTGTTTGATGACTTCAGCATCAGTTGTTGAAGAATGTCAACTTGCTCCTTAGTGAAATGTGTGTTGAGGGACTCAATTGCAGCAGGTTGAGTCCCAAGTTCAGCCATGAGAGCTTGTCTAGTACTAGACTGCCCTTTATTAGGATACCTCTGATTTGAGACCCGACCTTGAAGGTGTGCTGGTTTGCCATGGAGTGCCCAACATGTCTCTTTGGTGTGCCTAGACTTATTACAGTGTTCATACCAAACGTTTGCCTTGTGATCAATTCGTTTTCGTATCATTTTTGTTCCACCTTGAGCTAGTAACGCATCTGCTGACTCAGTTAGCAATGCAGATTTTTCCAGAATGACATCATTTCTTGATCCATTCATGGCTTCTCTTCTACTCTCCTCTTTTCTGACATATCCAAAAGCTTCTGCGACAGTTGGTAAAGGATCTTGGGCCAAGATCCTTTCTCTGGCAGCATCAAACTCCGGGTTGAGTCCTCCTAGGAAGTCATACAACCTATCTCTCTCCAGAACTTTCTGAAATAGTCCTGCATCTGTAGGACATCCCCATTCAAAGACTGTAAGCTGATCAAATTCTTGCCACAACCCTTTCAGTTGGTCAAAATACTTGGTGATGTTCCTGGAACCTTGCCTTATGTCCTTCAAATTCGATTTCATAGCAAAGGCTTGATCTCAGCATCCCAGATCTCCTTTGTCGTGGAATGAAACAAGTAGACTTGGCCAATTTCTGGCTCCATGGAATGGATTAACCATGAACTTATCATGGCACTCTCAGTTTCCCATTTGAGTTGGGCAACTGGATCAATTGTGCCTGGATCCTTAACAGTGCCTGTCAAGTACCCCCTTCTTCCTCTCCCAGTGATGGATATCTTTACGGATTGAGACCATTGAAGATAGTTCAATCCATTGAGTTTCATAGTGGTTATTTGCAGAGAGGGATTGTTTAGGGCTGAATCAGAAGATTTTTCGATAGCAGTAGTGCTTTGGCTTGAGACTGAATCAGTCATGATAAAAGATTAAGAGTGTGTATTGGCTCTGATACCAAGAAGAAAGTTAAGACAGATGAAAAAGGATATTTTTCATAATAATAAAAAGCTCTCTTTTATACAAAGAAGAGTCCTAAAATATATGTCAATCAAATCAAAGTAAATCAACCTATAATTAAGGAAACTACCTAACTTATGTCCTATCAAATCAAATCCTTGAATTCACGGGATCTGAACATGTTTTACATGTTTTACATGTGCTATAATAAAAAAGTCAACACTACATACAGTTGTTAACAGTTAGTTCCAGGACTCCTCACAGAGTTATCTTAGAAAAATAATGCTTTCTGTCATCTTAATTTCAGAAAATGCTTGCCTTCTATTTATCTGTCCATCAGTGTTTGACTGTTTGGTAAGTCTACATAGCTAGTTTTGTAGGCCAAGGATGGCAGCCTTGCCATAGTACTGTTGGACAATGGTTTATAGCACAGAGTCTTACATGTTGCTGATAAGCTGTTTCTGTATTTGCCTAAGAATTTGCTAAAATATATCCTTTATCCCCAAGGAGACCTTACTTACTTTTCCAAAATTTTAGCATTTGAGAGGAGCCTATCATGGATGACATGATAACAAGCCAAACTGGAACAAACAAAGCTTTGATAGATACTGCTGTAATGGAAGAGATCCATTTCTAACCATAACGCATCACCTTGCACAGAATTCAATCTACATCTATGCTTTTGGATCAGGTCATGCATATAAGAATACAGGCATTATTTTGAAATACATGCAAACCACAAACAAGAATTCTAACATGTCAAAAATATGCAAGTGTGTAGAAGATAAAGGAGACTAAAACTTATTTAGGCCCACCTCAAGCTCAATAGTTCTTTCACCTGTTTTAGCCCTCGAAAGATCTGAAACTATTTCTTTATCAAACAAGAATTTCCGGAATGCCATCTTGAGGGCAATTTCAATTGCTGTAGAGCCATTATCAGAAAAGTATGTTCGAGAAGCCCATCCTGCACGTGAGATGAATTGTTTGAGTACATTGTTAATCTCCAGTTAACGAATTCATACTTTCAACTACACTAAACCATAAGCCAAAATCAAAAAATTTACCTCCATAAGCCTTATCAGTTCATCTCCATTAATATAAAACAAGCCACACAGGCATACATGTTCAAACAAAAAAATAATGGTTTTATGTGCTATTCCCACTTGTTTGATCTCAATAATCTTATAATTTTCCTTTGGTAAATAAAAAAATTGCAGTGAAGAAACCAGAATCTTCCATAAGGCTGGTGGGAGTTATCAAGCTACATATTTTTTAAGTGAGTTTGTGTGTGTGTGTGTGTGAGAGAGAGAGAGGTCTTTGAGATATTCCAGTGACAAAAAGACTATTTAAGGATGCCAGATTTGGAGATCTTTTAGGCTTTTCATTATTGTAGAGTACTTAGAAATATTTTGCACATTTAACTTTTCATTTGAGACAAAGGCTATTTTGACTAAAATGGAACTTCTTTATGGTGTTAAGGGGATATTAATGAAATAGACTTCTTGCTATTGAAACTTCTTGACTTAAACAGTTTGGATAGAAAAATCACTTGTCTGTTCTTTGGATTGGAAAATGTTCTTTGGGATACTTTTTGGCATTTCTCCCAAAAGAGAAGAAAAGGTTTTGGAAGTCATAACCCTGCAAAAAGGGATATAGAGATAACTCACTTTTCCCACACATAAAAAAAAAAAAAAAAAGACAGTTAAAGGTGAAGGAAGGTTTGTTCGTTAATGTGCCTATCAATTACCTTAAGACACCGGTGTGTGTGTGTGTGTATGAGTGAGTGAGTGGGTGAGTGAGAAACAGGTTCTACCAGCGATGAATATTAATCTACAAGACACAGGAGCAGAAAGTGGACAACTAAAACCAGGATATTTTTGTTGGGCAACAGAGTTTGAAGAAACCTGCCTCGGAGCTAAATACGGTCGTGTCAATTAAAAAATTAATTTACATGAGCCTCATAATGTGGGAAGTAGATGCTACAATATAAAAAATTAAAATCCATTAATTCTATAGATCCATTCAGAAAGATTGTTGAAGTGCCTAGCAAAACACATTTAATGAATAACACAGCACTACAGAATATACTGCCAAGCCCCAATATACTTGGAAAATAGCATACCCAGGAAGTGGAGGGAACAAATTTCATTATCAAGTACCAAGAGTTCAGCAGCCTATAAAATAAATATCACTGCAACAAAGATCACAAATATCTTCCTAACAACCAGATAACTAACCTGTCCCCACGCCTTCAAGCAAAAGCTCTGCACATTCTAAAGCCGGCTCATAAACATTCTCAGGAAACATCACATGCCCAAATCTAGCAGCAGTATAACCCATATCTCTTGCCAGCTCAATCTGAAACTACCTAAATATGTAAGCACAGTAAAGAAAAACTAACACACTTGCCTGTCAAACATATGACAAATTTGCTTGTATTGATGATGTTATTTTGCTTGTATTGATGATGTTATTTTCCAAAGACAAAATTTAGAGAAATTATTTTGCCAGCACCTGAAAGCTTTTCTCGTGATCTTTACCAGCATTTTACAATGTGCTTGTATGGACAATGTTATATTCCAAAGACAAAATTTAGAGAAATTAATTTTCCGGCACCTGAAAGCTTATGACTCGTGATTTCTACAAGCATTTTACAAAAACCCACAACTTAAATTAAATTTGTTTAAATATATATAATTTTCCTGTTTTATGATACAGCTTAGATTTTACCTAAAAATGTGATGTTCCAGTTTTTACTTCCTTTTTCCTTTCTTCTCATTATACACAGGAATAACAAAGTCATAGCAATTTCTCTCTAGAAATATGATGGACCTAATCTTACAGTGGCCTCGTTCATGTTAGATGTCATCTTTTTGTTCAGAAATCAAATGTTTAGAAACACATTAAGTATAGAAAGAAATTCAATGATGAATCTCGGCATATAATGATGGTAACATCCATCAGCAAAATCCATACACCCGAACTTCAAATTTCATTTAGAGTGTGAGAAAGTTTCAGTTACTTCTAGTTTTAAATTACGTCTAAAAGTTATACAATATACAAAAAAACAACAATATATAACAGGAATTTCAATTTTTTTTTAACATGTCAAATGACAAAACAATCCTCTAAATAGTTCTCATGTCACACCACCTGAATAAGTAACAAGTAAAGATGAAAGCATACACAAAAGTTTCATTTGCTTCGGGTTAGATGAAATGGAAGGATCCAAGTTCCAACAATCATTGATAGTTATCAAGAAATAGATTTCAATGTTATACAAAAGCCCAACAATGACCTGCAAAGTAGAATCTGGTCCTTGTGTCCACCAACTTGCACAAGCATCAAAGAGTTGAGTAATGGAATCATGATTCTCGGCCTGTATCAAAAACAAACTTACAATCAACTGAGACCTAGATAGGATTTACAATGTGCATCAAATCACGAGCATGCAAATATACATTATAAATGGTAAGAACCAACTAGGATAACGTGTTTAAAATCCACCAATAGAAAATGTACATTTTTTACAATTTGCAAGGCCTTGTTTGAGTTCCTATGCATTGATGATTGTTCAAAATCCAAAACATTTCTAAACATGCATAGGGCACTCAATAGCAAGACCCTTTATAGGAGTATACCTCATGCAGTGCATGTGCAATACGCGTGCAATTCACATGTGCAATGATTATAGACTTATAATTTTAATATGTAGTATATATATTCGACATTGAGAAGATAATAAGTTTTCAAACAAGATAAGAGGTAATTATTTATGACATTTAGATCCTAACTAAAATTCTTAAAGGAATAATTATGTTTAAGCTATACATAATTTCAAAGGCTTATGCTTTTACATCTTCTTTCTCAAAATACAGGTTTTAATTCAGATTTTTTTTTTCAATTGCACTAGTTGCCAATTGTTAAACCTCATATACATTGTTGAGCCCCTATCTAACAACTTAAGCTTTTAGATGAGTTGGTTACTTAACATGGTATCAGAGCTCTGGTTTGGTAGGGTTGTGGGTTCGAGTCATCCTGCTTGCATTTGTTACCCTGAATAATGTGAGTACATGTTTGTGTATCTCTCCACGTATGGACGGGTCAAACGTGAGGGTGAGTGGGGGTGGAAGCAAGGAAAAAAAGATAGTAATAATGCCATTTTACATCAGTAAGTGGAGTCAAGTGACTGTGATCAAAAGATGATTGGTATTTGAAGTACAAAGAAGAAACAATTACCAATTGAGAGCAATGAAAGTTAAGGCAGATCTTTTGTGATAGTACAAACCTTGTGGACTGAAAAGTTCTCTCCACAACGAGAATCTATAACTGTGACAGTTTCTTGAGGTACAAGCTTGTGCTGAGTAAACGGCCACCAGAATATATCTCGAGCTTTCTTTGGCATTGCATGCAACCTCTGCAATCTTTCTTGAAAGGATGAAATCATTGTTTCCTTGAGTGAGCTGAAAGTACTCTGGGATTCACTAAACCATTCCATAAGGTTGTCTGAAGGATCTTCTGGGACATGTGGAAGCACAAGAACAGGCACCCTTGAAAACCAAAGAGAACAATCATATATTTATAGCAATCCACAGAAATACATATGAAACAACATAAACAACCACATATATACATGGAGAAATGAGCTAAGATGTAAGAAGGAAGAGAGGGGAGTGAGTATGCATAGTAACAGTACACAACATCACTTAAGACGCTACTGCAAGAAAGCATACATCTGAAAAGAAATGATAAAGTGCACTTGGAACATAGAAAGATATATTCACCTATTCCGCAGATAAGACAACAATGGCACCTCATTTGTAAGGCCATGATCTACTAGAATAACTGCGGTAACATCGTATCCTCGAAGTCTTAAGCTTTCATAAGCTGAAATAGTTCCCGAAATACCACCTAATCGTCCATCCCCAACAAGGATAGCAGGTAAACGAAAAGGCCTGCATACATTGTTGGGAAAAAAAATTAAGTCAAAATTAGGAAAAGGTAATTTAGTTCACCGAATGTAGAGGTTTCTCTATATGTGTCAATGAAAATTCATATTGTTGAATCACTAGTCTAGCAAACAGAGAAAGTCAACTATTTGCAGGTTGTCTATGTTAAAATAGTTCTATTAAAAGAGAAGACTATCACTACATAAATCCAGATGCTGAAAATTATCATATGTATATAGTTGAAATACTCCTAAATGGGACTAACAAATTACAATATGAAAGCGAGGTACATTGTGCACAAAAAGTTCATTTGAGCCAACCAATGTTATGATGACATACACAAGCTAATAAGATATATATATATATATATATATATATATATATATATATATAGGAGTATATGAGTAACAAAATCAAGCAATTCATAGTTGAATTGTATACATTGTCAGAAGAAAATTCGGACAAATACTTGCAAATGTTTGCTCACATACCTCTATAAGAAAAATCCTAAATTCAGTAGGGATTGTAACAATGGGAGTACTGACCCTCCTTGTGCATACCATATGAAACTGAGGACAGATGGAAGCGTCATAGAAGGAGAAAAGGCTAGAATCAGAGGACTGAAAATGAACAACATAGGGGAATGGTTTCCTCGTTTTTTTTTTTCGGGAAGATTCGTATTTTTCAAAGTTTGGGGACAAACTCAGGTAATTCACACAAGTTTTGACATTCTGAAATCCTATGGGTGGAAATGGATTCCCCCGTTGCTCTAGGCCTCCTTCAAATCCCAAGAGATTATGAGCCACCCACCAGTAGGCCTAACTGAAGACAGCAAAGCCGTCCCACTGAAATGGAAAGCCCCATTTAACATGGGATAAGAAGACGGAACAAGGTGACTAATATTCTAGTCAAGCATGATGGAGTCAATTAAGATGAGGAATTGAAGATCATAGAAGACCATTCTTTTTATATGTTTACTTGATTTAATAGAGGCCATGATGGTTTCTAACAAACTTTTTATTTGTTTTGTGTATTTTCTTGTTACCAAAAAGACAAAATCCTGAATCCACAACCGGTTAATATAAAGAAAAAACTTCTATAGGTAATCATATATATAAACCATACACGTAACCATTTACAGCATGACACTCGTTTTACTTTGTCAAATCAGATATTTAGTGCAATAAACAACGTTAGTCTAACATGAGAAAATAAAATGAGTCTTGTAGTGAACACCTGCATGTAGAGTGTGTATAATTGTCTATGTATGGAAGTATTTTCTTAAAATAAAACAATCCCTAACATCTAGTAGACTAACAGAGAACTGGTATCACATGGAGCTAACTTGAGACAGATTATCTGTTATAGTAGACGCATGTTGATAATTTAAAGCTATGACAAATTGCTGATGCAATGCAATGAAATATATATATATATATATATAAAATCAGTCAAAACTAACACTTAAAATGCGCGCACCTGTACAAATCACATTGAAGCGAACCGGATGGTCCCGGACTAGCAACACCACCAGCAGTTTCAACCACACTCAAAACACTTCCCACCTTACTACGGTCCAACCCAATCTCCAAACACCTATTCAGCAATCCCAACAACTCCGAGTCCCCACCCAATGTACCTTCTCTTTCCGCCGCCAGGTGAGGCGAAACCGCCTCCTTCCACGCGTAGATTGTCTTACACACCAACTCAGACGCCACACTCCCAACCTCCATACCATTCTCAAATCCTAGCTTCCTCCCCTCGTAAAACCCTCCCAATGTCTCTATTGCAGCTGGAATTGAGGCGTTTATGGTGTGATTGGAGGCAAAGACGGGGGATTGGGATAGGGAACGGTGGTGGATGAAGAGTTGGGAGAATTTGCGATAGAGAAAGGAGGAGTCTGAATCTTCAGGAAATCCGGTTTGAACGGGTTTAATGTAGATAAATTTGGAGGAAGGATTAGAGAGAAACGACGAGGCGAGACCGGTTGAGACGAGGGTTTTGCCGACACCGGTGTTGGCGCCCCATATGGTGTAAATTGGGTGTGATAGAGTGTGTTCAACTAGTGAGTGAGCTGACCTGAGTCTGTACAGAGAAAGTGGATTGGAGAGGAATCGCCGGCGAGTGAAGAGGACGGAGATCGGCAACATTTTATAGAGTGAGAGAGGGAGTGGTTCCACATTCGCGGGTTTTCGCTGCAGGGAGGAGAAACAACGGCTAACAAGGAAAATGCACAGTTCAAAACTTTTAAATGCTACGAATCCCTTAATTGTTTTGTACTACCAGAGGGAAATTTTTTTACTCATTGGGATCCAAAACTTGGAGATTGTGCGGGAAACTTGTTTTGGTTACGGCTAAGAGCATCCACATTGATGTTATTCTTCCATCAAATTTTTAGTTGAGTCACCTATATATTTTTCTTTTCTATCCATTTAATCTTTAATTTAATTTCATCCAAACGATGCCAAGATCTTATGTGTTATCATAGTTAACATTAAATTGTTAACTTATCCCATAAAATGTCAAATAAGATGACACATCGAAATCACATCATTTACAAGACAAATTTGAGTCTTATCGAATCTATCATTACTCATATATTTTTGAGCTATGATATTACGAGCTAGAGCTTGTGATATTATTACAAGCTTGAGTATTAGTATTGTTAGATTAAATTTACTAAAAATTTTACACCATTAGATCAAATATGGTATTTTCTAAATAATGATGTAGACATTCCAAATCACTATCAACTTAATCATCCAACGACTCTAACACTAAAGTTCGTATTAATATCATAAGCTCTAGCTCGTAATATCATTTGTCTATATATTTTTCTCTTCTACCCATTTAATCTTTTTAACATCTTTTTAGTTAAATCTCACCCACTATTAATGGATAACACTCATTAGGAATCAATAACAAAATAGATAATTTATAGATATTAACCGGTTATTCATTGGGTTTATCTATTAACTAGTTTCACACCTGTGCGTTAAACGCACGGTCATACAATTTTTTCAATTAACTTATTTTCAAGCGAAACAAAGAAGAAAAACAAAATTTTAAAAAAAAAAAAAGTAATATTGGAGGCAACTACTTTCGATTTAAAAAAAAAACTGTTGTTTTGATTTAAAAATTAGAAACTTGTATATTTAAGATCTGAGAAAATAAAGTCATTTTTTTTAAATAAATACAACTTTGTCCTTCACTAAATCTTAATTGTAGCAATAATTTTAAAAATTGTTGTAAACATAGCATTGTTATAAATTAAATTATGGTGAATATATGGCCATATAGTAATTGCATTATATGAAAAGTAATAAACAATTAAAATAATATACTACAAAAGAAGAGAAGCTAATTATAAAGAACTACATCAAAAAATAATAACATTATGAAAAAATCGAAATGTTATCGTGATTCAATAATCCCCCGTTAACTACACAGAAAAAAGGAAGAAAGAAGGAGAGGAAAATAGGAAATTAACCCTACTGGAAATATCTCTTATTAGCCATCTCTCTCAAAAAATATCTCTTATTCTCACTGACGATCTCGATCTCTTACACTCACCGTCCACACATAGTACGTTTTCGTCCTCTCGTTACATATCTCGCTCGATCCATCTATCTTTCTCTAATATCCAACTTTATTTTGAGGGAAAAATCTTGATTATATTTTCTCGGTGATTTTTTATTCGGATCTAATGAAATCACATAAAAACATTTTGTTTAATTATTTCGTATAAAAAATTATTTTTGACATTCAGATCTACTGTGAATTTGTTAATATTTTTTATACATCGATTTTTGTTATTTACTTTTAGATAAATCTTTGAACTGGTTTAATCATTTAGTATTCTCGAAAGATAATTTTTTCTGGTGATTTTAATTCCATACTACTTCGAATTTGTCAATGCTTTTTTTACATCTCAAAATTTTGGTATTTCTTGAATTACTTATTTTTTAGTATAATATTTCAATATTTGATAGGTTCATATTGTGAACTAATCCATTTTTCATTAATCATCATTTACAATGTGTTGATTCATTTCCGTTTGGCACAACTGAGAATTGAAAAACTGTGCAAATTGAGATAATTGATGGTGGAAGTTCCAAGGAGTTTTTAAATTGTTTAATTAAAGAATTCATTAATTGTTTCTTGTTAATAAGAGTTTCTATTTTGGGAAACAAAGTTTTGACGGGATTTTTCCCTATTTAGACTGCCCTGCTTTTATATATATATAGATGTCACCACAACCATTTGGTTTATCAACTAATGCCATCACCACCACCTGCTTCCTCCCACCATTGCCACTTCCTAACTCCGACAACCGCCATTGATCACCACCACCATCTGTCGCCCATCGCCACCACTTGCTGCCACCGCCGGCACCTTTGCCCACCGCCACCGCCATCTGCCCCCAACCTCCGCCACCGCTTGCTGCACATCGCCGCCGCCACCACCACTACTATATGTTCTTTACTTAAAAATGATAATAACTAGAAATGGAATTTGCTTTTAACAAAATTCAAACTTTGATCAAAATTACTTTTTATCAGAGTTTGCTACCACTAAGCTAGCCCCCTTTTTGAAATTTATTTGAAAGTTTAATATAAATATAAATAAGTAATCATAAAAATTGCTGATTATTATGAACTTATTTATTATTTTGTTTTTAATTATTTATAATTATAATGAATGTAAGTATTTAAATTTAAATTTTTTTTTTTGTATTTTGTAAAAATTGCACCTAAATTGCAACTTATTGTACCGCACACTCTTCATTTACTTATCTATTTCATTTTGTTAAATTAGCAATTGGCTCCATTTCATTTATTTAGCTTAATATTTATTGCTCCATTTCATTTGGCTTAAAAAATATTTAGCTAGAAATTAAAAGTTGGGAAGACAAAAAAGAAAACAAAGTCTACACAAGTTTAATACAGTATGTATTTTTAAAAAAATTCATGACAAAAAATTATGACATTTTTTAATAGGAATAATTACAAGCCGGTACACCTTTTAAAACATGTTTTCAAATAAATCCAGCTATTTTTTAGACATATCTTTTAAATACAATTTTAGTGCGAAAGTACATAACTACCCTAATTATTGTATTTTACCTTCTCTGCTCCTTGCACTCTTCGGAAACCACCGCCTATGGCAGTGGTGCCATTTATTCCCTTCAGCGAATCAATAAAATCAGTGTGGTGAGCCCTTGAAGTTGATATCATAAATTCATATTCATATCATCCTTTTCTTTGTTTATTTTTCAATTTGTGTAAAAGCAACATGTGAATGCCTTCCAGCTCACAGGTTAGGTTTGATTATCCATCCTAGCTTTTTACATCTGTAAGTGGTGACTATTCCGAGAATTCTGGCTATCGCTCAGTCTTAGCAATAATTACATTTGGTACAAACAAAGGTACGTATGGAAGTCCTGGTCGTGGCCATCTCAAGTTTGATTATCAATTTGGACCAGACATGTGTTTTGGTGGATTTCATGGCTTGTCGCAAAATAGTCCTTATTTGGGCATGGAATCCATTGGAATTTATATCAACCCGATTGCGTCACTCAAAGACATAAACGAGAATGTCTGACAGGCATCAGCATTTCATCTGATGCCAAGATTTGACATCAGCATTTTTGGCATCAGTAATAATTTTGGCATCAGCAACAATTGTAGGCATCAGCATTTCACCTGATGCCAAGATTTGCCATCAGCATTTTTGGCATCAGCAATATTTTTGGCATCAGCAACAATTGTAGGCATCAGCATTTCACCTAATGCCAAGATTTGGCATCAGCATTTTTGACATCAGAGTTTTGACATCAAAGTCCTGATGCCTGGAATTAATCATCCTGATGCCAAGACTTGGCATCAGAGTTTTTTGAGACAAATGGAGTATAAATTATCATGGAATAAATGTTTTATAATGCCCTCATCTACGATTCTACGTCCCAACTACAATCTTTATAATTTTCCCTACCATTGAGACTTGAGAGTGGAAATTTCTAAAGCTTAAAAAAGTTTCATAGTAATTGATAGTTGAATCCTTAGTCCCTGCACATCATAATTTGAGCCTTAAACATGAGTAGCACAGTAGGGTTTGACTTTTAAGAAAGATGTGGGAATCTATTCTATTTCTTTTCCGTAGCTTAAATCGAATGAATTTTGAATTTAATACAGATCTGAATCTGATATAAAATTTTGGCATCAGCATTTCATCTGATGCCAAGGCTTGGCATCAGAGTTTTCATTAATGGTATTTTTGTCATTTTGAAAGCAATTTGTAGTTTTATGAAATGTGCAAAAAATTAATGGTCCTAGATGAAAACATGTTTTCAAAATTGTACCCACTTGAAATTCCCCCTTTTTAATATTTGATGATTCATTTCATTTCATTAACTTTTAGTAGCTCATTAGTAATAAAATGACATTTTTATGTCTTAATTTTTTAAAGTTGACTATTTAAGTGAAACATCTCGAAATGAAATAGTGGACTTTTTACCCGGAACGAAGGGAGTATATTGGTCTGATAGTAGTAGGTGGTTGTTAGTATAGTCGGAATCATAACTATCCACTGCTTGTTATCTTTTTTTTAATTTTTGTATATGTTACTTTTTTTTTATTCTACTGTAATTTGTCAAATTTATTTGGAAGGACAAAAATATTTTATAGCCAGCATGTGCCGAGAAAACTGAAGCATTTTGTGATATAGAGTTTCCTAGAAAAGTCCCCAAGCTATGATTGTTTTGCTTGTCAATTGCAATTAACACAAGTTATGATTGTGTTATCCTTTAAGCAGGTGTTGTGTGAGTGCTCACATATATATATATATATACATATATGTGTGTGTGTGTGTGTGTGTGTGTGTGTGTGTGTGTGTGTGTGTGTGTGTTTATGTGTTTTTGTATAGTTTTGTGTGTTTTTTTATGTATTGTGATTAGTGAATAATAATATATCTAGGAGAGTAATACTCAAAAATAAATTAAAATATGATGTTATTTATTGGGTATTATCCGGATAATATCCATTTATTAATGGATATAATTTGATATTATCCATTAACACACTTTAAGCCTAATGGGTGTTATTGGATAATATTAACTATAATGGGTAGATAATGGTTTTATTCAAATTATCCGGTAACACCCAATTGCCACCCATACCCACTATCAACTCATTAAATTTACACTTCAATCTTATCTTTATACTTCTCAACAAATAAATTTATTTAACGTTATTTAATATATTTCATATTTAAATATTTTGTATAAATAAATTAAGACATAAATTAATTTTAAAATAATAATTAAATTATAAATTATAAAATTTACAATTTAATTAATAAAAAAGATTGTGGTGGTATATTTATAAAGAAGAAGAAAGAAAAGAAAAATCAAAAAAAGTTTTTTAAAAAATGCAATTGTTGAACAGCCGGCCCACCCCCCCCCACCCCACCATAAAGTCACAAACGGTTGGATTTTAAAAAAAATGAAAAATCAATTTTTCTTGCAATGGCAAACACGGGGGACCCACCCACATCGGTCTCTCATGTGATTCTTCAATGCATGCGCCATGTCTAAGGCAGCGGTGCACCACATCGTCCCCTCATGCGCTACTGCTTCCTTCTCACCGATTTTATTCTTAATGAAGAATTTTTGAATTTCTCTTTCATCTAAGAAGTTGTCTCCCGTTATTGTTTTTGTTATTCTTAATTAAGAATAACACTACGAATAACAAAAACATCACAATGGTGGTGCTCTAAGCACTATTACAGTAACTGATATTATGGTATAATCTTTTGGCCATAGATCTTGTGAGTGTTGGCTTGGCCCAAATGGGCAGCCCACTTTCAAACCCAAGACTCAAACCCACTTACCTTGCCCCCTTTGACTTTCGGCTGATGAATGGTTAATTAGGGAGAATCTTTGATTTCCCTTTATACCATCAGTCCCTTCCATTCTTTGCTCCAGTCAGCCACATCTTCTTCTCTTGCCCGGATCCTTCGGTGATTGATTGGTTTCTTGGTGTGCTATATATATACTCCCTGTAGTCTGCCGCCTTGATGTAATGGTTTTTTGTGAGAACCACACGACATCACAAGGCAATATCTCTCTCCCTACGCCTCTCGCTTTTCGAGCCTATTTGGGTATACACTTTGTGTGTGTGTGAGCTTGAGATTTCGTGATTGAGAGTTTTGTGAGGGGGTTTTCGTTGTGGGATTTATTGTTGGAAGGTCGGGTGGTATACACAGTTGGGTGAAACTTGAAACATTGTCCCTTCCGGTAATGAACTTGGTTAAACCGCTATACTGCTGTATAGGGGATCTCGAGCCTAGGCATTATAATCCCTGCATGCATTCAAGTGAGGCTTCGACCAAGGATACTCGCCATTTCTCCTCGCTTGTTTACAATTGATGAACTGATATCTTGAATAGTTCCATTCTGTATTTCTTTGGTTTCTAACATTGTTCTGCATGCCAAGGATTATTGAGTTAATCTGGGAACTCAATTGCCATCCTAGCAAAATACCTCCTGCTGTTAAACATAGGACTCTTTGGGTAGTTTGTGCACCAGAAATTGCAGCCCCGCCGCATTGTTTTCTTTGGAACATAACATGAGCTGTTGATTTAAGAATGCTCCTGCTTTGTTTGGTAAAGTGGTACAAAAACCTAACAGTGGTATCAGAGCTTGGTTTGTGTACTGACAAACGGTAGAGCTGCTTTCAATCCAAAGGTAGAAATCACAGTCGGTGATTTATGGGTATCGTTTTCAAAACTTAAACTTTTACTTGATTTCTAGTTGGTGAAACGTGTGTTTAAGTTTTAGTTGTTTGGATTGATTATGTTCATATTGCTCCCATTGTGCATTGTTGTTTGATTAGTAATATTCTGATTTAAAAAGTTTTTCCAGAAACTTTTTGGGTGATTTTTTTCTTATCTTGTAAAATTGTGGTTTAAAAAAAATATAAAAATTACATTTTGTGATTTTGGTGATATTTTTTTTAAAAAAATTGTTATGTGTTGGTTTTCCAAAATGGCAAACTTGTCATCGTCCTATGATTTGGCACCCTTTGATGGGAAAACGGATTTTTCTATTTGGCAACAGAAAACGAAGGACTTTTTGATAAAAGAAAAAGTCTTTAAAGCTATATCTTTAAAATTTTATGAAAATGAAAAATCGGACGATAGGACTGAAATGGACGAGTCGACTTATTATTTCATACTTTTGAACTTGAATGACTCAGTGATAAGGAAGGTTGGTAAACTTGGATCTGCTAAAGAGCTTTGGGATAGGCTAGAAGAACTTTATTATGAAAAATCGTTACATAGCAAATTATATCTCTTGGAACAGTTTTTTCGATTCAAACTAGACCTTAAAAAAGACATGGAGGATAATATCGATGTTTTCACTAAGTTAGTTCAAGACATTAAGCAAACCGATGATAAAAACATTGATGATTACTCAGCTATTGTACTTTTAAATGGTATTCCTGATTATTATGCTGACGTGAAATTTGCTATTAAATATGGTAGGGATAATATCACACTTGATAAGGTGATTGTTCGGTTAAAAAGCAAAGAATTAGATTTAAAAGTAAATAGGGGTAAATCTCAATCCGGTGAGGTTCATATGGTAAGAGGAAGACAATTTGATAGGAACAATGGTCAAAATGGTGAAGAACAAAATCAAAGCCAAAATCAGAATTATGGAAACGACAGGGGTAGAAGCCAAAGTAGACCTGGGAATGGATCTAAGAAAAGAAACTGCTACAACTGCGGTGAATCTGGACATTTTAAGAAGGATTACACAAACCCTAAAAAGAAAAATCAAAATCAGAATCATGATCATCAAAAGGATTGTAATTTGGCCTTGTGTGAAGATGGTGGTGATGTTTTTATGGTAACAGAGTCTTGTGAAACCAAAGTGAATTATGATTACTCTATTTCTGCATATATGAATGAGTGGGTTATAGATTATGCGTGTGCGTTTCACATGGCACCTTTAAAAATTCTTTTTTATTCATACAAAGAAGTGGAAACTAGCACTGTTTCCTTGGCTAATGGTAAGAATTGTCAAATTGCTGGAATTGGCAATGTGTGCTTAAAATTTGATTCTGGTTATATTTTGACTTTGGAAAATGTTAGACACGTGCCTGATTTGCGTAATAATCTGATCTCGTGTGCATCATCGGAAGATGATGGGTTAGAGGGTAGGTGGGGAAGGGGTGAGATGAAAATTCTAAAAGATAACTTGGTAATTTTCAAAGTGAAAAACCAAACCTCAGATGTGTGTGATCTTTGCTCCTGTGTCTTTTATTGAGAATCATGCAAATGTTGTTAAGAGTGATATAACAAATTTGATGGATAAAAGCCTTGAACATCATAGGGTTAGTTTTCCACCTCCCTCCCTAGAAAAATACTCTATAAAAAATTCCCTTTAGTTAATCCATGTGGATATGTCGGGTCCTTTGTTACCCATTCATGGTGGGAATAGGTTCTTTCTGTCTATCATTGATGACTTCTCACGAAAAGTCTGGATAGTTTTATTGAAAGAGAAAACTGAAGTTTTTGAAATATTTAGAACTTGGAAGATTTTAATTGAAAATCAAATTAACCGGTATGAAAATTAAAAGGCTTAGGACTGACAGTGGGTTGGAGTTTTGCAGCTGTGAGTTTGAGAGATTTTGCGCCGAGAGTGGGATTGACCATAAAAATCTATCCTCAGAGCCTTCATCAGAATGAGGTTGTTGTGCGTATGATTCAGACTTTACTAGGACGTACAAGAGTTATGCTTGCCACGTCAGGTCTCTCCAAATGTTTTTGGGGAGAGGCAGTTGTGTGTGCCGCCTATGTCATTAATAGGTCTCCTATCCCGCCTAATGGTAGATGTCCTGAGGCTGTGTTTTTCGATGGAGAAGTTGCTTTTCAAAATTTTAGAGTTTTCGGCTGTGCTGCTTATATTCATCGAGAGAACAACCCTTTTGAACCAAGACTAGTTAGGTGTGTCTTCTTAGGGTACGCGGAGGGCGAGAAAGGTTATAAGTTATGGTTAAAAGAGGAACCAGGTTTTGAAATAATCATTTGTAGAGATATTATCTTTAATGAGAATGAGTTTTCTTGCTTAAATGTTCTTAGTGAACTTGTTCCCCCTCCCCCGGCTCCAAATATGGTGGAGCAACCCTTGTTGTGAGTTATCTTGTTATAATATATGATTCGTGTGGATTGTTGTTATCGCCTTGGAAAATCCTCGACTTACTTGGTGTTTGTTGTGGTGTATCTCTTCTTCTTACTTTGTGTTATAATGAGTTAGATTTGATGCTTACTTTGTGTTTGCTTTCTGGTGTTCTTGTTTCCTACTTTGTGTTGGAACAAGTTCCGTGGATAGACTGTGATGCACCCCACTTGTGTCCATGAGTTCAAAGTGATGGTCCCGATACTTGTTCCAAGGTGGAGATTGTGAGTGTTGGCTTGGCCCAAATGGGCAGCCCACTTTCAAACCCAACCCAGCAAACCAAGACCCAAACCCACTTACCTTGTCCCATTTGACTTTCGGCTGATGAATGGTTAATTAGGGAGAATCTTTGATTTCCCTTTATGCCATCAGTCCCTTCCATTATTTGTTCTAGTCAGATGCGTCTTCTTCTCTTGCCCGGATCCTTCGGTGATTGATTGGTTTCTTGGTGTGCTATATATATACTCCATGTAGTCTGCCGCCTTGATGCAATGGTTTTTTGTGAGAACCACACGACATCACAGTGGCAATATCTCTCTCTCCCTCTGCGTCTCTGTTTCGAGCCAGTACTTTGGGTATACACTTTGTGTGTGTGTGAGCTTGAGATTTCTGTGAGGGGGGTTTGGGTTGTGGGATTTTTTGTTGGAAGGCTGGGTGGTATACACAGTTGGGTGAAATCCTTGGAAACATTGTCCCTTCGTTAGTGAATTCTTGGTTGGACTGCTATACTTCGTGTATAGGCAGTGGGGATCTAAGCCTAGGCATTATAAGCCTAGACAGATTCAAGTGAGGCTTCGGCCAAGGATATTCAGTTACTTCTTCTATTTGTTTACAATTGATAAACTGATATCTTGAATATTTCCATTATGTATTTCTTTAGTTTCTAACATTGTTCTGTAGGCCAAGGATTATTGAGTTAATCTAGGAACTCAATTGCCATCCTAGCAAAATACCTCATGCTATTAAACATAGGATTCTTTGGGTAGTTTGTGCAATCTGTAAATTGCAGTCCTACTGCACTGTTTTGATGGAGCATAACATGGGCCGTTGATTTAAGAATGCTCATGCTTTGTTTGGTAAAGTGGTACAAAAACCTAACAGATCTTACAATGGTTGGGTAATTTTATAAATTTTACATACTCTCGATGTCACCCTTTCCAAATAATTGTTTTGACAATTATTTGACCAGATATACTGATTAAAAAAAATAATTGACTTTATTATAAACTAGTTATTTAGCCCGTGCTCGCACGGGTATAATGTAGGATATATATTTTTTATAATAATATAACTTTTGGACATTATAATTAAATTGTTAATCTCTTCAATTGTTATAAAAAAATCTATTGTTACTAATATTAAACGATTTTTTTACCTAAATACATTTAAAATTAATATAAGTTTCTAACTAACGTGAGATACATATTTTGTATTAATAATAATAGTAATTTTTTTATCTAAACACTTTTAAAATTAATATTTAACTTGATAATAATATTAGAGGTCATTTTGTTAAAAACTTTTAAAATCATAATTCATTTTTAAACAATGTGAGATACTTATTTTATATTTTTATTAGTAATGAAAATTTAAGTCTTTTATCTAAAAACTTTAAAACCAATACCACATTCTAACCATGTGGTATAAATATTTTCTATTAGTAATAATAGTAGTAGATAAAAGACTTTTTAACCAACATTCATTTCTAAACAATGTGGATACATATTTTCTATTGGTAATAACAAAAGATGTCTTTATCTAATGACTTTTATAACCAATATTCATTTCTAAATAATGTGAGAAACATTTCTTTATAATCAATGTGAGATACATCATCTAAATTTTTTTAAAACCAATATCACTTTTATAACCAATGTGAAATACTTCTCTTATATTACTAACTAGTAACTCACCCGTGCGTTGCACGGATGCATCGTTTGAAAATCATATACTTAAATAAAGTTGAATAATACACCATAAATATGATTAGTTATATTCAATTAATAATACTCTAATTTTCACATGACCCAAAATTCTCAATTGATTTCATCGGAATTATTATTCCTTATTACCAATGCACCGCAATATGATTAGTTATACTAAATATGGTCCAATCTTAAAAAATGTTGGTTTTTGAAAAAATATACACACAAAAATAAATATGTAAAATTATTTTACTAAGTCATCGAATATCATACCGTTTGTTATATCCAATAAAGGAGAAATTAAAGTAGAGTATAACACTCTTTGAATAAAACCTCCAAAACTTAAATGTTGGGAACCAACATTTTCTGCAACATATATTTCATATGACTATTCATTATAAAAACACAAACAAAAAAGACATAAATTGCATAATTAATATATGACACAACTCAATTATATAAAACAAACACTTAAAAAAAGGACACAAAGTCACTCTCTAATTTCGATATGTCTTATCATTCTTAATTGACTTCATAAGAATCATTCTAAGTAATTAGTTATGGACCGCAAATATTATTAGGAAAAAATTACAAATCAGTCCACTCTTGAAAGTTTTCAACCGATTTATACATTCATATTTTTTCAAAATTGAAAAAGGCACTTCATGCATGCATCGTGATGCATTATTTTATGCACTACATTGCATAATTTTGTGCATCACAATGCATGGCATATCTCTTTCCGGTTTCAAAAAATATCGAGTGTAGAATGGTTGGAAATAGGAAAAATTATTGGCTGATACTTATTGTGAAACTTTTAACCGCTCCCGTGCCATTTTTTTTACCGCTAAAAAGAACTTTCATAAAATATTTCGGAAATGTCCAGTCGACTATGAAACTGGAAATCTCAATTGTTGGGGATATAGTTGTAAAAATTTTACCCGACCCAATGGGCCGACCCATCCTACCTGATATTATGCGGGTTGCGCTTTAAGCTCTATAGACACGTGAAATTTTGGGTCAACCCGACTTCAATGATTGGTTCGGTGGCCTTTGTCGTGACTAGAAAAATATGTGAAAATAAGTAAATTTGGCACGCCCAAATGGGCTACTCCAATCGGCCCGAAGAAATTTCAGATCGACCGGATTTTTATGTTGATCCAATGGGCTTAGTGCGGGTCAGACCGGGCCCAGTCCATTGACAGCTCTAGTTGGGGGCAACAAAACAGGGATGCATATAATGAAACCAGTTTGAATCGCGATGTATCGATTTTTATTAGTGATGCATGAATTTGGAATCATGATGCATCACTATGAAATTAAAATAAATCAGTTTGAATCGCGATGCATCAATTTGGGATCGTGACGCACATTATGAAATGGAAATGATAGTTACACAATTTGAAATCATGAATCGCGGTCCAAAATCATATCGTGATGCACAAATCATAAATAATTAAATACATACTAATAAATATCTAAAAATTAAAAAAAAATAGGTACATATCTCTAATGTTTAGTTATGTATTTATCATGCCAAGGATCACATTGACATTGTTTATCCTTTTTAAGTAGAATAAAAAAATTATAGGTCTAAATATGTGACCATTGTCTCGCTATAGCTTGTAGGTAAATTGTTCTTTTCATTAGTATTCGTATCCAAATTTATATAGATCGAAGCCACTTCGGGTTTTTTAACATGTATATATTTTATTGAATAATCATTTGTTGTTAAATTTGGCTTAAATCATACTTTGATCACCCTACTTTCACACGTTTTGCAATAAGGTAACTGTACAATTATTTTTTCAATTTATTCATTGTATTTGGCTAAATTACAATTTGGTCACCAAGAGTCATTTCCGTTAGTTATGTTGGTTGGAAATCATCGAAAAGACATAAATGTTCTTTTGTATTCAGAACATGACGTGCACATGAACAGATTGAAGTCGCAAAATCTTATCTCATTCAACTTCTTGCCTAAATACATGCATCTTAAGCTTACATTGAAGGTGAATGTGAGACAATAACATGAGTAACACGTGATGTAGATAACGATATTTTTAGGTTTCTATAAAAGTTTAACGCTTTCGTCAAAAAAATTGGATGGAGTGATGAACGTGCGATACAAAGTCAAGTACAATGACAAATTTTTTAAAAAAAATAGTAGAATTAGCGTATTGAATAAAGTGTGAAAATATGGTGATCAAATTGCGATTTAAGCCATCAAATTTCTTCATTATACTTGTAGATTTTGTAATTTTTTACTATGCATTAGTCAGTTTTGGATTTCTATGATACACAAACTATTTGAGCCCTTAGGATATATATCATATTACTCCAGACATTTATTTCAAAAAGGGAAAATTTACCAAATCTATTCAAATTATGTTATTTCAATTTTGTTCAAGGATGTAAATATTATTTTATATACTGTTGAGTGTTCAAAATTAATTATGCACCCATTGTGTTTTAATTGTTAAATTATAAAATATATGCATTATCACGAAATATACTAAATGTGTTTTCATATTCGATGGACTCATTTTGAAGTCAATTTTAATAACTCTTCATATTATAAAAGATGAAATATGTTTAATGCATTTGTTCAATAATAGTTTTTAATAAAAAAATATTTCAATTTCCAAAGTAAAAAATGTAACTAAACAAAATAAAAGTGTTGTCATTTTTGGAATGTGAATTTTGGTGGGAACTTTCAAAAATCGCACCTCTCTTTTTTATATATGTATAGATAATTGTAGACTTTTAAAATCAACATCACTCTCTAACCAATGTGTAATACATATCCTCATTTGGTAATAATAATAGAAGTCTTTTATTTTAAAAATTCATAACCAACATCTCTTCCTAAATAATGTGGGATGCATCTCTTCTATTATATTGATGATAAAAGTAAAAGTTTTTATTTAAAGACTTTTAAACCAACATCATTTTTTAACAAATGTAGGATATCTCTTCTATTAGTAATAATAGTAAAAGTCTTTTATCTAAAATTAAAATCTACATCACTTTCTAACCAATGTGAGATAAACATATTCTATTGATAATAATGGTAGAAGTCGTATATCTAAAGACTTTAAAAACAAGCATTACCCTCTACCAAATGTATGATACATTTATTCTATTGGTAATAATAGTATTTTTAAAACCAACATTAATTTATAACCAATGTGTGATACATCTTTTCTATTGATAATAATAGTAGAATACTTTGTAACCAATGTGAAATACATGCATCTATTATATTTATAAAAAAAAATCTTTAATCTAAAGACTTTTTAAACCAACATTTATTTTTAAACAATGTGAAATACATATCTTTTATTGTTAATAAGAGTAAAAGTATTTACTATAAGACTTTTAAAACTAACATCTTTTTCTAAACAATGTAAGATACACCTTTTTCATATTCTAACAATGTGAGATACTTCTTTTCTATTTCTATTGGTAATAAAAGTTTAAATTTTTTATCTAAAGACTTTTAAAACAAACATCTCTATCTAACCATGTGGTATACATATTTTCTATGGGTAATTATGATATTTTTAAAATAAACATTAATTTCTAACAAATGTGAGACATATTATTTTATAGTAATAATAATAGTCTTTTATATAAAAACTTTTGAAATCAACATCTCTTTTTAAACAATGTAGGATACATATCTTCTATTGGTTATAATATAAAAATAATAATAGTAGTAGTATTTTATCTAAATAGTTTTGAAACCAACATCTCTTTGTAAACAATGTGTGATACATCTCTTGTATTGATAATAACATAAAAATTCGTTTATCTATGAATTTTATAACCAATATATGTTTTAAATAATATGGATCTCTTTGTAACCAATGCGATGTACATTATCTAAAAACATTTTAAATCCAATATCACTTTCCTAACTAATGTGAAATGCATATTTTTTCTATTGATATTAAGTCTTTTATAAAAAGACTTTTAATACATACATCACTCTCTAACCAATGTGTAATACGTCTCATCATTTGGTAATAGTAGTAGAAGTTTTTTATCTAAAAAAATATCTAAAACCAACATCTCTTTCTATATAATGAGATATATCTATTCTCTTATTTTTTATTAATGATAAAAGTATAAGTCATTTTATTTAAAGACTTTTAAAATCAACATCATTTTTAACCAATGTAAGATTTATCTCTTTTATTGGTAATAATAGTAATTTAAAACCAACATCAATTTATAACAAATGTGTGATATATATCTTCTATTGCTAATAATAGTAAGTCTTTTATATAATCTAAAATAATTCAAAATCAACATCATTTTTAACCAATGTGAGATATATATCTTCTATTGGCAATAATGGTAAAAGTCTTTTATCAAAAAACTTTGAAAACCAACATCACTTTCTAACCAATGTATGATATATCTTTTCAATTAGTAATTAATAATAGTATTTTTAATACAAACATCAATTTCTAACCAATGTGTGATACATCTCTTCTATTGGTAATAATAGTAGAATATTTTATAACCATGTGAGATACATCTTTTGTAAAAGTGAAAGTCTTTAGTCTAAAGACTTTAAAATCTAACATTTTCTTTTTTAAACAATGTGTTATACATCTCTTTTATTGGTAATAATATAAAATAATTTAAACTCAACATCATATTCTAACCAATGTGAGATATACATCTTCTATTGGTAATAATGGTAAAAGTCTTTTATCAAATATATTTATATATATAAAGTTTGTGAGGAGCACTATGGTTGTGCCACCTTACCATTTTTGATAAATCTTCATTCTAAAGCATCCATGTGGAAGCTTTAAAAACTTTTGGTTTTCTAGTGATTTTGAAAATCAACATCACTTTCCAACCAATGTATGATACATTTCTTCTATTGGTACTTAATAATAGTATTTTTAAAACCAACATCAATTTCTAACCAATATGGGATACATCTCATCTATTGTTGAAAAATTAGTGTTTTTAGTGAAAGAAATTGTGCAACTTGAGGCAGACACAAATTTCTTTACGTGTCATTTGTTTGTTGGCGAAAGTAATTGCGCAAATGTGTTCTACTCGGTGAGAGCATCAGAATGATATATTTATTTGTCCAAATCGAGTTTTGGATAATAAGATATCAAGACTTAAAGTATAATATTTGTTAAAAAAAATAGTATTTTTAGTGAGAGAAATTGTGAAACTTGAGGCACAAATTTCTTTTCGTGTCATTTGTTTGTTGACGAAGGTAATTGCGCAAATGTGTTCTACTCGATGAGAACATCAAAATGATATATTTATTTATCCAAATCGAGTTTTAGATGAATAAGATATCAATAATTAAAGTATAATACTTATTAAAAATTAGTGTTTTTAGTGAAAGAAATTGTGCAACTTGAGGTACAAATTTCTTTATGTATCATTTGTTTGTTGACAAAAGTAATTATGCAAATGTTTTCTACTCGGCAAGAACATCGAAATGATATATTTATTTGCCCAAATCAAGTTTTTGATTAATAAGATATCAAAGCTTAAAGTTGATGTTAAAAGTAAATCATTAGAAGTAATATCTAACCTTGAAGAGTTTTATCTCACATTGGTTAGAATTAATGTTAGTTGTAAAAGTTTTTAAATATAAGTCTTCTACTATTGACAATAGAAGAAGTTATATATACTAATACTAATACCCTTTATCATACTGATTATTATTATGTATTATTATTAGCTAATGGCTAGAAAACCAAAAAAAAAATTAAGCTTCCACATGGATGCTTTAGAATGAAGATTTATCCAAAGATGGTGAGGTTACACAATCAAAGTGCTCCTCACCAACTTTAAATATATATATATATATTTTCTATTGGTATTAAGTATTTTATAAAAAAGACTTTTAATATCTACATCACTCTCTAACCAATGTGTAATATATCTCATCATTTGGTAATAGTAGTAGTTTTTTATCTAAAAAAATGTCTAAAACCAACATCTCTTTCTATATAATGAGATAGATCTCTTCTCTTATTTTTTATTAATGATAAAAGTATAAGTCTTTTTATTTAAAGACTTTTAAAATCAACATCACTTTTTAACAAATGTAAGATTTATCTATTTTATTGGTAATAATAGTAATTTAAAACCAACATCAATTTATAACAAATGTGTGATATATATCTTCTATTGCTAATAATAGTAAGTATTTTATATAATCTAAAATAATTCAAAATCAACATCATTTTTTAACCAATGTGAGAATATACATCTTCTATTGGTAATAATGGTAGAAGTCATTTATCAAAAAACTTGAAAATCAACATCACTTTCTAATCAATGTATGTGATGCGTCCAAAATCCTCCAAGACGCACTGGACTCTTCCAATTGGATACATGGCTTTCAACGTATCATTTATCTTCAAGGCCCAACTCTGCAAATGAATCAAGAAAACCGTGAACTAGGCAGGGGCACTCCCTGCAAAAGCCCTCTGGCGCGAGAATTAGAACAAGTATATTAAGTGAGTGTAGAATTCGGCAGAGTTTTGGCAAGTTAGAAGAATCACATACCTCCCTCCTTTATTTTGAGGGGCTTTTATGGTTCATGGCATAAATGGCGGGCATATTAACTGCCCCCATTAACTGTCTAATTTATCACAACGGTAACATAGAGAGTTTTCCGGACATAACCGTCCTCAACTAACAATAACTTTTTAATGAGCGAGCATAACACCTTCTGCTCGCTACAAGTTCTTGCTCGCTAGTCAAGCCCCCAGCTCGCTTGCACTTCTTGCCCGCCGATGGTTAAGACCCCAGCTCGCGGTATATTAAAACCATTTAATCCTTCCCTTGTGCCTTTGATCTTAGGATGCACGTGCACTGCCTGTGAATGATGATCATGTGCCATACGCATGACTCATGTTTTAGCCTATTGGGTCGGGCAGCTCAGTAGCCCCCTAATCCTTGTCTACCGAGTATTCATGCTCAAAGCAAGGAGAAGGACCTAGAATTCATAAATCAAATATCTCCCAAAACATAATTAAATCCTTTAATGTGTGGATCAAATTGTCCATGATCAAAGGTTTAAGCAGATGGTTGCCCAAAAGGTTTTTAGAAAGCCAAGCCGTCAGCCGCCGCCTCTTTGAAGGGACATGCCCGTTTTCCAACAAGTCATTAATGCCGCCTCGATTGTCGAACCTCGGAACCCGAGCCCTAATGATGGGTGACCCCCAAACGACGGTTTCGCGTGTATAAAAGCGGGAGCCTCCCTCTCATTCCAACTTTTACCGTTTTCAAAAGATATCAAAGCCAAGAGAAACTCATCTCTGCATTTGAAGGTTACTTCAACACCAATCTTGCTCAGACCAGCATTCGATCCACAACAATCTTCCAAGATCCAGAATCCGTATTCCTCGACGAAACAAAACATGTACTTTCTTAAATTTCTATTTCTATCTCTTCACCATGCTTTCGTTACTTTAACCCTGAATTAGGGTTCCTCAGCATTATACTTCCATGTTAAATCTCTTCTACAAATAATCTATTGAAAACTTGAATTCAAAATGTAGACTATCAAAACGTAGACTTTTAAATTCCGATTCCTTCAATTCATCTTGCTCCCCTTTCTATCACCCAACCATTCCAAACCAAATAAGGGAATCGAGGAATACATGATCGGTGCCCTGCTTGCCGATCTTAGAACAAGCTCTTGCCATGGGTTTTACTTGATTTACTTTTGCCAGACTACCCAAGCAAGGTTTAACATGTGTTCCTCGATTCATGTTTCCTATAGGATGTCCAGCGACGAAACCCAATCAGAAATTGAAGGCCGTAGCTACGACCATGGTGCTCCTGAAGAAAACCCGATGTCTACAAGTTTCAGCTCCGAGGAAAGCGAGCAAGAAGAAATCACTTTAATTCCGCGAAGACGAAAACCCCAACACTTCACATAACCAGAAACGAGCAAAAACCAACAAAACCTTTCCGAAAATTATCGAGCTGGAAACCTTCCCTGCTCGAGTAATTCCCAACCTGGACAAAATCAAAACTCCTCCAAACAAATCGTTTCCAACATCCCACCCTCGATCAAATGGGACGAATTGACTTGTGAAGATGAGGTCGGTACCTGGTTTTATTCCTTAGGCAAGGATCCCAAACACTACCGAGTACAAGCCTTCGACCTGAACATCAATGAGAACTTGCACAATTACCAAGGAGAAAAAATGGTCTTCTATTTCGATTTTTTCGTGGTAGGGCTTCGCCTCCCCCTTGACCCATTTGTCTTAGAATTCTTAAACGAAACCAACTCCCTCCCCTGCGACCTGACCCTTACAACAGTAAGGTTTCTGGTCACATACACAGTTGCCTGCAGGCTACTCGGGTTCGAACCCGAAATGACCTTGTTTAGGAAGTTCTTCTTATTCTCCCTAGACAAAAAATCCGGGCGTATCACAGGATGCTCAAACCCAAATTACTTTAAGCTCCTGAACGACGACCCAAATAAGGTAGATGGCTGGGATGGGAAAGCCCTACTAATTGAGTCTAGTGTCGACTGGCCATTTGCTCCCTACCTTCACAATTATGGGCTCCCTGAATACGACAAGACTGCCTTCCGAGCTGGCGAACCCAAAATAGCCAGGGCCTTCAGATCGCTGCTCGGAGTAAAAGAGGGACGGGATGGTCGAGCTGGACAAGACTGGGTACTTGACTGGCGAGCCCTCACATCCTACTTAGCCCTTCTTCGTCTAGCCGGGATCATAAGTTGGCCCGTGGAGGGAGTCAAGCCACGAGTTATCATTGATCCTGAACTACCACATCCATACTGGGGCCAATGTCATGGAAACAAATTCCCCAGTGAGTGCCCTGAATGTGCGCGAACTGGAACCAACTGCACACCTCCTTTTTCACTTACTGGTTTGCTCTTTAACTCTGGTTTCTATGTCAAACTTGTAAACTTGTTGTCTCTCATTTTCCTTACACAGTTGCTCTAACTCTTGCAGACATGAGGCAGTTGACTGACGTAAACAAGTTCCTCCAAGCCGCTAAGAAATGAGCGAGTAAAATAAATAAACACTTGTCTACCCAAGCTGCTGCAGCCCTTCCAACCATTCCAACCACTGCCACCGGGCGTGGTACCAAACGAAATCTACCAGAACCGAGCGAACCAGCCATGCTCGCAGCCCCAAAACCTACTGCTCAAAGGGTTGACCTAGCCAGCCAACCTGCAACGAGTTCCGTCGCCCCAAGCTAGAGTCCCCCAAGGGAGAAAAGAAGCAGACACCGAGCTGACAAGGCTGTGCTCGAAGATACCAATCCACCCACTCCATCCTGGTACAAAGACAACTTCCTTATGCCCGAAGAACAAGAGAAGGCTGGAGCTCTTATTGCCGAGATTGCCAATGCGCCTGATCTTGATAAAATTAATATTTGTAAGCGCAGCAGCTACCCAGCAACTGTGGGGCTTGGTTTAATGAGAAGATTGCGACACGGCGGAGTTCGAAAGAAGAGTGCAGAGCATGCGAGCTCGGTTCTGGTCGGGGAAGTCGGTATATGCTTGACCGAGGTAAATACTTTCTCTCTTCTCACAATTCGTTTATCCCTTAACATTCCACAATCACCGTCAATACCTTTATTTGCAGATTGCCAATAAAACAGAGCTGATGTACGATCGTCTAATAAACAACATCAATTCCAATGCCGCTATGACGAAGGAGAAGAACCAACTGGAGGAGACCGTCAATACTCTCAGTGCCGAGCTGAAAGCGACCGAGGAGACTCTCACCAGTAAAGTGACTGAACTCTCCAAAGTCGAGGCAGAAAAGAAAAGCCTGGAACCCCATTTGGATTTCTCCAAGAAGTCTGAAGAAACGACCTTAAACAATATCTCTGTAGTCCGGAATGAGCATCGAGCCACCCAAACCCAACTGGAAGAAGCCAAGGCCGCGGCTATCGAACTGGAGGAAAAACTTAAGGAAGAACAATCTCGCCCGAGCAGAGAGCAAAAACAAAATATTATAGAGGATTATAACAATTCTGGCGATTTTGTTGTTTGTGTAGAGAATGAAGCCTATCCATTTTTCCTCCAGGGAGTGAACCATGTGCTGAGGCAAATCTCATGCAGTGGGTTAGAAATCCGACCAGAACTGCTCGCTGAGTGGGGTACCAACCCACCTTTCCGCCCTTCAGCCCACCTCGGCCATTCTCTTGTTCCATATACCGAGGATGAGCTAGAATCTCTTGCTGAGGCTGATGCAGAAAAAAGGGTTATCTCCATGGATGATGGACCCCTCCTCTTACTGCCGAAGTCACTATTAGCGAGCTTATGACCCAGATCTGGGCAGCTCAAGCACAACCAAAAGAAGATGAAGGCACTGCCGCCCAAGTCGATGAAGAAAATGTAGTCATCCTCGAAACCAGCCCTGAAGAAACAACTGATCCAGACCGAGCAGCCCCTACATTCACTCCCCCTAATGCCTGAAGATTCCTATTTGGCCTGCATGCCATGATTTCCAAAAACAATTTATCTCTGGTCTTCAAACAATTTACATTTCTGGTTTTGTAATATTACTTTCTACTTTTGATCCTGCTGCTAATATTCTGTTTGCTTGAACCCCCATCAACATTTCAACTGTATCTTATAAATGAAGGCCTTTTAGACATCAACTCTTTCACATGAGGCTTGTGAGTTTGTAACAAAAGGCTTTGGGTTCAATTATTTCACATGAGGAAAAACACCTCTCGCTTGTAAAAATGGAATAATCAAGACAATGAAAATCACCTCAACTAACTTAAACACCAACCCTTTTTCACGAGCAGAGATACATTGTGCTCGTGAGAAATAGAATAATCAATAACAACAAGAAAAACAAATAACTCGAACACTAACTATTTTCTCGAGCAGAGATACCCCATGGTTTGCAAGAAAGAGAATAATCGAGAATATATTAACTTACTCAAACACCCACTTTTATACAGGGCAAGGGAACTTCCATGCCTGCCAAAAGTATAATTGAGCTTTGCATTAACACTATAAGCTGAAACAATTATTTATTCATTCCATCACCACTTACAAAATAAGTGGGGGAGATAAATGGATTACATATTACCAATCACCGATAGTATTTCTTCAGGTGATCTGCATGTCATGGATGTTTCAGCTCGCTCCCATCCTCTGTCCGTAACACATAAGTCCTTTCCTTAACAATTTTGGCAACCTGAAAAGGACCTTCCTAATTTGGCGAAATTTTACCCCACTCTGCTCGATGGCCCGTTGCTTCAATTTTGCAGAGAACACAATCGCCCACAGCAAATGACCGACCACGAACCCTTTTATCGTGGTGGGCCTTTGCTCGTTGTTTGTAATTAGCCATGAGCAATTTGGACTCCAACCGTTTCTCCTCTAACAGATCAAGATCGGCTGCCCGAGCTACACAATTGGATTCAGCATCATAGTATGATACCCTATGATTGGGCAAGTACATTTCCACCGATGCCATGGCCTCAGACCCATAAGCCATAGAAAAAGCTATTTCCCCAGTAGGACCCCTAACTGTCGTTCTAACCGCCCACAAGGCTGAAGGTAATTCATCCACCCATCTTCCAGCCTTATCTTCAAGATTTCGCTTGAGGACATATATAAGATAAGACTTGTTTGTTAGCGGCCTCAGCTTGCCCATTACCCTGTGGATATGCCACCGAAGACTGCCAATGCTTCACACGCATCTGTTCGCATGCTTTCGTGAATTTTTCTAAGAATTAAGTACCATGGTCAGATACTATTGCTCGCGGAACTCCAAAACGGCACCATATGTGTTCATGAACAAAGTCAATCACATTAACTTCACTAATTGTTGCCAAAGGCTTAGCCTCCACCCACTTAGTAAAATAATCCACAGCGACAACCACATACTTAAACTTTGATCGGGTCAAAGGAAATGGGCCAATAAGGTCTATACCCCACATGTCAAATGACCATGATGCTACCACAGGAGTTTGCTCGGTAGAGGGTAAGCGAGGTATATCTGCATAGCGTTGACATTTGTCACAACGCCGAACATACATTTCTGCATCCCGCCTCAAAGTAATCCCGCCTCAAAGTAGTCCAAAATCCAGCCTAAGACTTTTTCTGCCAAAGACCTTTGGTCAGGATGACCTCCACATTTTCCTTCGTGTATTTCTCCCAAAATGCTCCTCGGTCATCTCTGGTCGAACACATTTGAGCAAAGGTCTAGTGTACGACCGCTTATAAAGTATGTTATCCAAGATGACATACCGACATGACCGCTTCTGAATAGTTCGAGCCTCCGTCTTGTCTTCGGGCAAGGTCCCCTGCTCAATGTAAGCCTTCAAATCATCTATCCAACACTTTGCAGCAGGTTCAATGTCCATGATCACCTCTTTTTCTATTATTGGAGTCTCCAAATATTCAATCATAACCCTTGGATGCAAAGATTGAATTTCATCTTCGGCCATCTTGGATAAATAATCTGCCCGCATATTATCCTCGCGAGCAATTCGTACCAATTCCCAATAATCGAAGTCCTTTAGAACCTCCTTCACCATCGCACAATAGCGAACCAATACTGGATGATGAACAACATAATTGCCTCTTACTTGATTCACGACCAACTGTGAATCACAATAAACAATCACCTCTCGGACCCCTACATCTTGCGTGAGCTCGAGCCCTGCGATCAAGGCTTCATATTCTGCCTGATTATTGGATGCTGGAAACTTGAAATGCAATGCTTTTTCGAACTCTACATCCTGCTCGGGTGGAACTAGCACCAATCCGGCTCCACTCCCAAACCTGCTGGCCGAACCATCCACATGCAATTCCCAACAATACTCTGGTCGGGGCTTTGGAATTGGTGTACTCGTTGATGCTATCTTGGAAGAACCCTCATCTTCGCACGAATCCTTGAAGCTAGTCTCAGCTACAAAATCCGCCAAAGCATGTGCCTTAATTGCTTGGCGAGGTTGATAACCGATATCAAACTCGGTTAACTCAATGGACCAGGTGAGCAAACGACCAGAAGAATCTGGCTTGTGCAAAATTTTCCTGAGAGGCGTGTCCGTGTACACAATGATTGAATGTGCAGAAAAATAAGCTCGAAGTTTCCGAGCAACAACAACAAGCGAATAAGCCAATTTATCTGCATTAAAATATCGTCCTTCCACAGCAGTGAGGGCCTTTGAAACATAATAAATAGGCTTTTGCACATTATATTATTCCCTAATTAACACAGCGGCTACAGCCTGCTCTATGGCCGCTAAGTATACAAACAAAGTCTCACAAAAATGGGGTTGCTCAACAAAGGAGGACTTCCGAAATATTCAACTAGCTGCTCGAAAGCCTTTTGACATTCATTGTCCACTCGAACCCCTTGTTTCCACGGAGAACCTTAAAAAACGGTAAGCATCTTTCTGCCGATTTAGAAATAAAGCGACCAAGAGCTATCACCCTACCATTGAGCTTTTGAACATCTTTGATACACCGAGGAAGCTTCATAGTGACCAATGCCTTAATTTTTTATGGATTAGCCTCTATACCCCTCTTAGTTACCATGAACCCCAGAAACTTGCCCGCCTTCACCCCGAACACACACTTGCTCGGGTTAAGCTTCATATTATTCTTTATAAGGTTGGCAAAAGTTTCTCCCAAATCAACTGTATGCTCGTGCCCTTTGGTCTTTACTACCATGTCGTCAATGTAGGCCTCTACGTTTCTACCAATCTGCGAGCTGAAGACCTTATTCACCATCCTTTGATATGTAGCTCCTGCATTCTTCAACCCAAATGGCATCATCTTATAGCAATATAGCCCTCCTGCTGCTCGGAAAGCTGTCAGAGCCTTATCCTGCTCGTTCATTTTGACTTGGTGATATCCAAAATATACATCAATGAAGCTTAAAAGCTCAAATCCCGCTATAGCATCCACCAGCTTGTCAATTCGAGGTAGAGGATAACAATCCTTCGCGCAGGCCTTGTTCAAATCAATGAAATCCACACACATTCGCCACTTGCCATTAGACTTTTTGACCATAACAACGTTAGCCAATCAAGTGGGATAATGTATTTCTTCAATGATGCCCGCACTCAGCAGCTTCTCAACTTCCTCCTTAATAGCTTGATCTTTTTCGGCAAAATAGATCCTAGGCCGTTGCTGAATTGGCCTGAAAACTGGATCAACGTTGAGACAATGCAAAGCCACAACCTTACTCAAGCCTTGCATATCCTCCGGTCTCCATGCAAAAACATCCAAACTGTCTTGAAGCTGCTTGATCAGACTGGCCCGAGCTTCAGCTGATAGTGCCTCACCGATTTTTATCTTTTGCTCGGGGTAAGCAGAATTGACAATCACTTCCTTGAGCTCGTCCTGAGCCGTAAATTCTGGCTCATCCCGTATTTGGAGTGTATTACACTCCACCCTTTCCTCATCTTCAGCTTGAGTCTCCACCACATCAAGCTGGTCTACATCCATGTCTGTTGCTTGTTCTAATTGTCCCCCGACTCCAATGTCGGCAAAGGACCATCAACCCTCTCACCAACTTCATATGGAACTAAGTTCGAATCATCATCCTCTTCTACTTGCCCCCCCGACTTCAGTGTCGACAAAGAGCAAGTGTCCACCTCACAATCTTCTTCATTCACCACAGCTACCGTAGATGGCCCCAGAGTCACATGAGATGTTTCCTTGGTGCTGCCAGTGATTTTCTGCTCGCTGTCCTCCAAGGTCAACTTTTGTTTTTTCCTCTGACTGTCACGCACATACTCGAGCACCGCCCGGGGCTGACTCCTCAATACTCCTACTCCCTGATCGGTGTAGAATTTAGCGCGTTGGTGGGGAATAGACACGACCATTTGAAACTTGGTCATGCTCGGCACCCCCAAGATAATGTTATAAGGGGATTTTAAATCAATCACTATGAAAGTGATTTTCTCAACTCGCGTGCGGGGCTCGACCGTGCCTTTAACCGGTACTTTATGGTTAGTGAAGCCCTCCAGAGTCCCAGCATATGGCTTTGAGGCGATCATCACTTAATTCCAAGCCCTGAAAACATGAATAGTACATCACATCCCTGCAAGCTCCTGTATCCACCAAAATTCGATGTACAACCCAACCATCCACTAGGGCCGAGACAATTAAGGACTGCTCTCCGGCCACATTGCTCGACAGCTCGCTACGAGTGAACTGTATAGCTTCCTCCCCAGCTTGCAAAGTAGTTGGTCGATCTACCACTTTCGACAAGGAATAAATTTGTTTGCCGAGCTGTGTTGGTGTGGGCTCCTCATCCATTATGACATTTATTATCCCTCTGATCGGTGGGACATCTCTTTGGGAGAGCATTCCCCTGTTTCCTCCATCTCTCTTAAATCGGTCTAGCCGACCTTCATTGATCAATTTCTGAATAACCTTTTTCAGTGGCCAACATTCCTCTGTTGTGTGCCCATAATCATCGTGATAAGCACATCTCTTTGACCGATCCCGAGTATCTGCTGTCTCAGGATTCATACGCGGTGGGCAAGGAAGCTCATCTCGAATTTCATACATAATATCCTCACGCAAAGTATTGAGTAGAGCAAGATCAGCCTCCCGAAGAAACTCTCTCGGGCGATCATATCTTGACTTGCCTTTATTGTATCCTCCGCCCACGACCTGGCCATTTCCCTTGGGATTTCCCCCAGCCTCATTGCTCTCCTTCTTCTTCTCCTTCTTTGCGGTCTCTCCCGCACACCATTTATGATCCCGCATTAACATCTCCGCCTGCGTCTTGGGCTCGCACATACTCAGCTCCGACCTCAAACCACCTTCTCCCTCGAGTAACCCTGTTTAAAAACATAAGGTTACTTCCTGTTTGGTCAACCCTGGAACTTGCTCCAACACTTTTGTGAACCGCTCCAAGTAACTAGCGATTGACTCATTTGCTCCTTGCTTGACCTTTGACAAATCAGCCCTTGTCTTTGCCAATGTGCCCGAGGTCCCAAAGTCTTCTAAAAACTTTGTTCGCATATCAGCCCAATTGTTAATTGATCTACGCGGTAGAGCTCCCATCCATGCCAAGGCCTTTCCTTGCAAAGCTCCCACGAAAGCTTGAATTTTTAATGCCTCATCTGAAGTCACTAGGCCGATTTGAGACTCGAATGACATCAACTAGTCTCTTGCCTTCGTCTTCCCTGTATACTCCTTAATGTTTGGGAAGATGAGTCCCTATGCTGGCGGTGCATTCTTAATCCATGATGCCAACGGGCTGGCTGAAGTACCCAGAAAATTTCCATCCAGAGCTTTTCCCTGTTCCCACGCCTCCATACGGCGTTTCAAATCCTCAAAATCCTGCATGTTTATGGTTGAAGGCAAACCACCCACGGGCTGAGGCTGTACCACGGGCATAGGAGGGACCTGTGGGGGACCATAGCTCCAAAGGCTTGGGTAACACCCACGGCCTGCGCCACCTGTGCCTGTGGCACCCCAACTAGTTGAGCAACTGGCTCATTGGCCACTAAATTTCTTTGAGCATCTGATTGATGCAACTCATTTTTTCCTTGGAATGATGAGACACATATCCTTTGGATCGCCTGGGGGAAGGCATCCTATGACGACGAGCATGGGATCTCCTTGGAGATGGCGAACGACGGCTACGAGCATGTGACCTCCGAGGAGAGGGTGAGCGAGGTCTACGATGATGCGACCTTCGTGGTGAAAGTGATCGTTGTTGACGACGAGACTGTGATGAATCATCCCCCACCCGTGGGTCCCAGTCGTGAATACACACTGGGCACAACCCTGTGACTAGCTTTGCCCTCTTGTTGATTTCGTCCTTTTGACTCCCGTTCACGCATTGCGAGGAACGATCTGATTCAGCCGATTACCCCGATCCTCGATCCACTCGGCTGGCTTGGAAACGCAGACAAAGGCGGTAAGGGATCCATCGATGGTAGGCGGCTTACCCATGGCGATCAACTGCAAATTAAGCTGGTGCATTTGCCCCAAATATATAGCCCTTTGACGAAGAGCTTCCTCCCGGAACTCATTTGCCAACCCAACAGTTGCTACTGCACTTCTAGCTAAGGAATCCACGCCGCGTCGTTGATTAAGCTGATGACGAGCATCATGAGGAGGCGGATTATTTCCAGTCAACTGATTAAGACTAGGAGTTGCATGTACATCTTCCTGACGGCTACCATTGACACCATTAACGCCATTTTCCGCCATTACTAAAACTTACCAAGAACAAACTTTCAATTCACGAAAAATGCTATCCATTTCCCGGCAATGGAACCACTGATGCGTCCAAAATCCTCCAAGACGCACTGGACTTTTCCAATTGGATACCTGGCTTTCAACGTATCCTTTATCTTCAAGGCCCAACTCTGCAAATGAACCAAGAAAACCGTGAACTAGGCACGGGCACTCCCTGCAAAAACCTTCCGGCGCGAGAATTAGCACAAGTATATTAAGTGAGTGTATAATTCGGCAGAGTTTGGGCAAGCTAGAAGAATCACATACCTCCCTCCTTCATTTTGCGGGGCTTTTATAGTTGTTGCCGGAGAGGATAACTGATCATAACCGCCCATTAAAGTTCATGGCATAAATGGCGGGAATATTAACTGCCCCCATTAACTGTCTCATTTATCACAACGGTAACATAGAGAGTTTTTCGGACATAACCGTCCTCAACTAACAATAACTTTTTAATGAGCGAGCATAACACCTCCTGCTCGCTACAAGTTCTTGCTCGCTGGTCAAGCCCCCAACTCGCTTGCACTTCTTGCCCGCTGATGGTTAAGACCCCAGCTCGCGGTATATTAAAACCATTTAATCCTTCCCTTGTGCCTTTGATCTTAGGATGCACGTGCACTGCCTGTGAATGATGATCATGTGCCATACGCATGACTCATGTTTTGGGCCTATTGGGCCGGGCAGCTCAGTATGATACATCTTTTCAATTAGTAATTAATAATAGTATTTTTAATACAAACATCAATTTCTAACAAATGTGTGATATATCTCTTCTATTGGTGATAATAGTAGAATATTTTGTAACCATGTGAGATACATCTCTTGTAAAAGTGAAAGTCTTTAGTCTAAAAACTTTAAAATCTAACATTTTCTTTTTAAACAATGTGTTATACACCTCTTTTATTGGTAATAATATAAAATAATTTAAACTCAACATCATATTCTAACCAACGTGAGATATACATCTTCTATTGATAATAATGGTAAAAGTCTTTTATCAAATATATATATATAAAAGTTTGTAAGGAGCACTATGGTTGTGTCACCTCACCATCTTTGGATAAATCCTCATTCTAAATCATCCATGTGGAAACTTTAAAAACTTTTGGTTTTCTAGTGACTTTGAAATTCAACATCACTTTTCAACCAATGTATGATACATTTCTTCTATTGGTACTTAATAATAGTATTTTTAAAACCAACATCAATTTCTAACCAATGTGGGATACATCTCTTCTATTGTTGAAAAATTAGTGTTTTTAGTGAAAGAAATTGTATAACTTGAGGCACGAATTTCTTTACGTGTCATTTGTTTGTTGGTGAAGGTAATTGTACAAATATGTTTCAACTCGGTGAGAGAATCAAAATGATGTATTTATTTGTCCAATTCGAGTTTTGGATAATAAGATATCAAGACTTAAAGTATAATACTTGTTTAAAAAATTAATGTTTTTAGTGAGAGAAATTGTGAAACTTGAGGCACAAATTTCTTTACGTGTCATTTGTTTGTTGGGAAAGTTAATTGTACAAATGTGTTCTACTCGGTGAGAGCATCGAAATGATATATTTATTTGTCCAAATCAAGTTTTGGATGAATAAGATATTAAGACTTAAAGTATAATACTTATTAAAAAATTAGTGTTTTTAGTGAAAAAAATTGTGCAACTTGAGGCACAAATTTCTTTATGTGTCATTTGTTTGTTGACAAAAGTAATTGTGCAAATGTGTTCTACTCAGCAAGAACATCGAAATGATATATTTATTTGTCCAAATTAAGTTTTGGATGAATAAGATATCAAAGCTTAAAGTATCTATAATCTATAAATATATAAAAGGAGAGGAGCAAATTATGGAAAGTTCCCGCCAAAAGTAACTTACTAAATTTGGAAATATTTATCATTTTTTTTTTTGGAAATTGTAATGAAAATTAATTAATGAAGTTGACAATAATTCTTCAGATTCAAATGACTTTTCGAATATCTTTAGTACATTTTCTGTTCTTGACTGAGATTCAAAGTTGAAACATTTTTTTATTGTTATTTTTTAACTTAATTTATAGCTCACAAGTATTAAAGTTAATTAATTTCAACTCGACATGCATTTGTTTGTGAATACTCATGTGACATTATCTTAACCTATTGACTTATGCATATTTGGTTTAGTAAAATACCAAAATTATTCAAATGTATAACATGAGATATATAAAAAAGGTCAAATTGGGAAATAAGACTAACATGTTACAATTTCAACAATTTTTTCCTTCACTATATCGATCAATTTAATTTATTTTCAAGATTTTCTTAGTATAAAGCAGCAAATTTAGTAATATGCCATAATTAGGTTGTCAAAAAAGTAAACTAGATTGCTACCTTCTTACTATGGAGTATATCTCTCATTAGTAGTTACATTATTATTATTTTTTTAAATCAAGCTCCACTTGTGATTGTACGAGAGCAACACGTAGATGAGGAGATTGATTATGCTATTGTAGAAATAAAACTAAGTATAAATATGTAACTCATAGTTGAAAGTTTAAACTTGAAATGATAATAGTCATTCCTTAACTGGCTTAAATATCAAATTTATCATCCTACTTCGAGTTTTTATTCATTAACGTCATCTTGCTATTTTTTTTTTCCAACAATTTCATCATTACACTTTAGTCACTCCATCCTCTTCCGTCTTGGTTTTGGATGAAAAATGTTAACGAAAGTAAATTCTCATTAGTAATTGAAAATCCAAAAATATCTTTATATAAACAATTTAATTGATACATATTTACATGTTTATTCAATTTTTGTCATATTTCTTGCAGTTTTTGGATATCGAATGTTTTGAAATATTATGTAGTTTTCTTTAAAGTCGTATGTACGTGACTTATAATTAAAGTCATGTGTACGTGGCTAATAGACAAAATAATGTTGTCTTAAAAAGAAAATAAACAAACAAGACAATTTTATTGAAGCAGACAAAAAGTGAAAGTATGACAATAATGTATTAAGAACTTGGACAAGGTAAAAAGGTTTCTATATTTTAAACCATTTTTATTCTAAAAAATTATCGTTAGATTCTTAGATCTGAAAAATTAAATGTATAAGTTATAGTATCTTTTTTTTTTACAAATATATAGACATTGCATGTATAAATTTATTTATTAGTAGAAATTTTCAGTTTTTTAATGTTTTAAAAAAATCTAAACAACGAAATGCTTCACATATTCATAATTGAACATTATATTCTCTAAAATTTCATAAATAAAATTGTAAGGAATTTTTTTTATAATAAATCCATATCCTGAATATATAGGTTTGTTATTTTTAGATACAAAACAAATTGATAAAGAAATAACTCATAGTTGGTAAGATCTTGGAGAAAGAAAAATGGTTTATATATTTTAAACTATAGTTTTTCTAAGTTAAAATAAATAATTATTAAACTCTATTTTCAAAAAGTTAAAAAAATTCTAAACATTGAGATAAATTGAAATATTCCAAGTATAATATTAATTTCTTAAAATAATAAGAAAATAAATTATAAAATCTAACAAATCTTAAACATATAACTTTGTTATGTTTATATCTGCAACATATAGGTTAAAAAACAACCACATTGGTTGAAATTAGTGTCATTCAATAAATTTTGACTTCTAATAGTCATTTTCTTTCCATAAGGCAAAAATCATTGGAAAAACCATGTTTACAAAACAAAATTGAAGAACAATTAAAATATTGTTTGAATAGAAAGTCAAACATAATTTCTTAACGAACTCTTTCATTTTACTATGAGATCTTAGAAGGCGTTGAAGAATTTGGGGAAATAGGTCCTCGGTGTTTTTTTGGAACAAAATTTGAAACGGAGGATCATCCAAAATGAAGCGTTAAACAAACAAATGAGAAAAATTGTTAAGGTTTTGTGTTTTAGACGACAAATGTAATAAGATAGAATTTGTGTTTGGGTATTTATATTTGGCTAATGTACGTTTGAATGTACATGACCTATTTGCTCAGGGTTATTTAATTTGGGTCAGATTGAAATTTTTATTAGTTTTGAGTTGGGGAAAATTGTAGACTGGTTCCTCTACAATTTTTTTAACAGCTCCGCTCTTCTTCTTTTTTCAATCAGGAAAAGTCACTCTTGCATCGCAATACATGAAAGTGTTTTATTTTGTGCATTACGATACACAAAATCTTGCATCGCAATGCATAAAATGACTTTTTCCTATTACAAAAAAAAAAAAAAAAAAGGGAACGGGACTGAATTTCTCCCATCAAATTATTTCACCTTTTTTATTGGCCCTTTTTATTTGCATGTTTATAGATTTAATCCACTATTCGTTATCCAGTTGATAAGAAATATCTATTGCAATATATGAAATTTATATTCAATCAATACGAAGACGAAAAACTAAATTAAAAGAATAAGAGATTACTTCAATTAATAGCCAAATATCATTTGATTAAAATTAAATAATTCATTTTCAACCACTTAAATTACATCATTTGATTTTAATTTTATTATAAAAATAAAGAAAAATAAAATGCATGCTTGTTGATTAACATTAATACACTAAAGTTTGGACAAAACGTTATTGAACATACATTACCCATATTGCATGGTTGTACAGTGGAACAAAACTAATCATTACAAAGATTAATCATTACCTTGAGTAATGCAATGACATGAGAAATTGAAACCAAATTGTGAAACCATGTCTTAGAAAGTCGAGTTCTTTCAAACAACAATTCCAGTGGCATCATTTTGATTCCAAGAATGTCACTGACATATTCTAATACTAGAATTTCATTCAAATTCCACGGAGGATAGTTCGATGATGGTGTCTTAAACAATGACTAGAAATAAGAGTCATGGTCAGTCATTGTCTATTGTAGAACTTATTAAAAAAAAATTCTTTTAGACATGACCAATTGTATGTCGTTTTGTTCAGAGTTACTAATCTTAAACCTTTTCGAATTTTGTTATGAGATAGTGATAGTAGTAATAGTTGTACATGTTTAACAACAAATGTTGCTTATTAAGAAATATTCTAAAATTTATAATAATATTTTAAAATGTATATGATTTACTATCTTTAATTTTTTTTCATTTTGTTCATATTAAAGTTCTTAATTTTTATATTATTCAACTTTATTTAAGTATATAATTTTCTATGGTCATAGAAAATTAATGCAGATACAACATAATTATATATAAACGATAGATTATGTCAATTATTTATTAAATAATAACACAAGATCGTTGAAGTCATATTTTAGAAGGTCGAGTTATTTCAAATTATGATGGTCAAATATGATATGAACATATGATAATAAACATATATATACTTCCATAATACTATAATTTATGGGAAACCATGTTTTAGAAAGTTAAGTTCTTTCAAAGGGCTATTTTGGTATTACTGTTTTGATTTCAAAAGGTGTCAGATCATAGAATTCTATTCAAATTCCAGAAAACACAGTTTCCACTGATGGTATCTTACACAATTAATGTCTATAAATACAAGTTAGGGATAGTCATATTGTCTAACGTAGGACTTTATTTGAAAAAAAATATTTTTAGTCATGACATGTTGTATCTCGCTTTACCTAGAGTTACTAATCCTAAGGATATTTGAACTTTGTTATGTGATAGTGATAGTTGTAATAGTCGAACATGTTCAACAACAAATGTTGTATATAAATAAGTATTCTAAAATTTATAATAATATTTTCAAATTTATTTGATTCTCTATTTTTAATTTTACGATTTATTAATTTTTGTTTATTTTATTCATATTGAAGTTTTTAATTATCTATTACTTAACTTTAATTGACTATATAAATTTACACCCGTGAACAAACCGTGCAACACACGGGTGCTTCACTAGTAATGTTAAAAGCAAGTCATTAGAAGTAACATCTAATCTTGAAGAGTTTTATCTCACATTAGTTAGAAGTAATGTTAGTTGTAAAAGTTTTTAAATATAAGTTTTCTACTATTGATAATAGAAGAAGTTATATATACTACTACTAATACCCCTTATCATATTGATTATTATTATGTATTATTATTAGCTAATGGCTAAAAGACCAAAAGTTTTTTAAGCTTTCACATGAATGCTTTAGAATGAAGATTTATCAAAAAATGGTAAGGTGACACAAGAGTCCTGCGAACTTGAGAATTAAGACTATCATTAAATAGTATATGTAAGCTTTTTAAAGTCCACATGCACAAGAGACCATCATTAAAATAGTGAAAAATAATAATGATAAAATAGTAAGAATGTTTTTCTTAAAAATAGCTTAGAGAACATGACGATTACTCAATTCGTTCCACCCAAATAATATATTTAAAATATCTAATAATTAAGAGATATATAATTATTATTAAAGTTTGTCATAATTACAAAAATGTCTGAATATATTAATTAATATGCTAATAAAAAATATGGAATATAAAGTTAAAATATTTTGGAGATTGTAGACATTATTTTTAAAAATGAACTTTATAAGTAACTTATTTCAAAATAGTATAATTAACTATTTCTCTATAATATATGGAGTATTTTGGAACGTATCAAAAAAACATAACGATTACTATGAGTCTGAATCTTTAGGAAATCCGGTTTGAACGGTTTAATGTAGATAAATTTGGAGGAAGGATTAGAGAGAAATGATGAGGCGATACCAGTTGAGACGAGGGTTTTGTCGACGCCGGTGTTGCGCCCATATGATGTAAAAATATTGAGAACTTTAACAGTTGTAAATTTATCAAAGTAAATTAGCATGAGTTTCACCATATATACTATAAAATCTAAACCTTGAATCCTAAACCCTACGCACTAAACTCTAAATATATTATTATCCAATATAGATTTTGATTATATATCTTTAATTTATCGTCTATGATTAAACAATAGAAGCTAGTTTGTAAAATATTAAAAGTTTTAAAGTTGACACTTTCAATCGATTTGTATCACTTTTTAACATGATTCACATCAACACCTTTTACTCAAACAACATTGGATATAAGAGGCTGGAACCAAAAAAACGTATCAAACATTCTCTCATATATAATCTAAAATGTGTGGAAAACACATAGCACCATCTAAAAACTCAATTATATTGCTTAACTTTAACTACATAAACACATATTTTTAAGACAAAAACTATATATTAAAAACATGATTTTTTAAAAAATATTTTTTGTCAGAAAGGAGCGTGAATTTAACAAGTAATGATTAATTGTAAATTATAAAAAAAGAAAAAAATGTACTCATTAGTTATCATAACCTCAAATAAAGGTAAGCATCATAAATTAGCATCCTCCTTATCCCCCTTCCCAAGTTGAAATCTCTATCACTTAGTGTATCCATACTAGAGGTGGCAAATGGTGGGTATGGGCGGACATAGGCGGCACCTGTATGGGCAATGAACTTAAATGAACGAGCGAGTAAGTGCTTATTTAATATCATGGGCATATATGGACGGACAATAAATGGGCATGGGCGTCCATCTACTCATTAACACGAAATTATAAAATAAATACAATAATTAAAAAACCTAATTCTTTAACCAAAAATACGCAAAAAAGTAAAAAACAAAAACAAAAACATTAATTTCACCAAAAAAAAGGAAAAATAGATATGTGTGTTTGCTCATCTCATGTGTCAATTATGTATTTTTGTCGTTGTAACCCTCAATTCAATCTTCTATTTTGTGATTAGATTTTTAATTTCGTTGAAATTCAATAGACAAACACACGAGTGTAAAGCTGACAAAAAACTAAGAAAGCTAACTAAGCCATATTTACAAATCTATATGAGAAGGTTCGAGCAAATAAGAATGTCGCATGTTGCATTACTCACAAAACCACTATGAATCCATTTATAGTGTAACAGAGACGGATATTTACAGAGTCATAGAAATGGAGTAATTTGAAAGTGATGTTGAGTTTCATTTAAGGGTATAGAATCATAGAACAACATTTAATGCTTTGCTTTGCAATTTGGATGTGGGGGATGGCGGTTGGAAGGGCAAGTGTACAATATATATATATATATATATATATATGGAGGGGGCACTTGGAAGAGGGGGTGGCGGTTGGAAGGGTTGAGTGAGTGTGCAATATAGATATATTAATTATGTTAAATGTCATTATTAATCTTAAGTTTTTCATAATTATGTATGTAATTAATAAAACAAAATTAGAATAACAAGAGAATGAGTTTTAGTATGGGTGACCAAATGGACGCTCATTTAGCCCATCATAATTAATATGTTCAAGTGGGCATGCCCATTTGTGCCCACTTAAAATTTTGGGTGTGCCCATACCCATTATTTATTGGACTGGCAAATGGGCACGGGCAAAAATTGCCACCTCTAATCCATACCCATGTCACCAGATAATTTAAACATGTTCGTGGATCCAGAGCTGATCCTAGCATTTAATAGACTCGGGGCAAAGTTAAAGAAATGGCTCTTATTTAGTGCTTGTTTGGTGGAGCATTTTGATCAAAATGCTGGTAAAAAGCATTGTTTTCTCTTTTAAAGTGTTTTAATGCAGCGTTTTAAAAATGTGTTGCGTTTACAACTATTTTGTTTATAAAAATAGCGTTTTGAAATAGTTTTTCAAACATGTTTACAAGAAAAAAATTACGTTTTGAAAACGCTGTGTTTTCAAAACGCTGCACCAGACGAGGTCTTAATTAACAAAAGTGATATTCATACATAAGTAACTTAAGTCATAACATACTCAAGAGTCAAGAAAATACTAAGGCTAAACTATCATAATAGTATCTAACACATGTTGCAAATGTCAATAACAACAACATCGACAAATTGGACTAGAAAATGAATGGAAACACATATATGGAGTAACTAGGTTACAAGGAAAAACAAAGGCTTACGCTTCAACTTTTTTGTTCAACTCTCAGTTAGACTTAGAAAGACATAAATAAATATAAAAAATTGCTATATACAAATATAATTCTTGAAATTGAGAATAGTTAATAGTCAAAATCTTTTTTTTAATAGCTAGACTGAGTTTCGGAGGATGAAGTTATAAATAGATAAATAAATAATAAATTAATAGTTAATTAGTGATATACTATACATAATGAATCAATGAACATGAGGGAAAAATACAAAAAAAATCGAGAATGAATGAATTTTTGAAAGACTCTTTTGGTATTTAATAGTAATAATATTGATGAAGATAATAATATTACTATTATAATAATAATACTATTGTTATAATAATAATACTATATAATAATAATATTCAATGCAATTTACATGACATAAATGAAAAGAAAATTGTTTCCTTTCAAATAAACCTTCATACCCTAACAATGTTAGTAAAAGCGCTAAGTTTTGGACTTTTTGGTAAGTAAAAGTTAAAACTTTGAGACTTTTTGGATAGATGAATTATTTTTGAACTTTTTGGATATGAGAAATTTATAGTGAGACTTTTTGGGATTTTTTTAATATTGAAATGAATGAAGTTTAAATTTCCAAAATGATTCAGTCCATGAACAAACATATATATAAGAATAATAATGATATGTTCATTCATAGAAACAAACAATATAATTAGGAAATTTATAAAGAACTAATTAGTATTAAAGAACATACCACGATAATTGATACCACTATCGAGGCCAACCCAAGCTCAAAATTGATCATTTGTAATTGGCAAATTGATTTGAAATTGGCAATTTGATTTACTTTTTGTCCGGACTCTTGCGGATGATGTTAATGTCGATTTCTTGCCAATTGGAGTATTATATTGGTAATTTGATTTGCTTGCTGTCTTGGTAATTGGGCTATAACTTGTCATATATTTTATTGGCCCGATTTTTAGCTTGCCTATGTTGCTGTCCTCGGAGCCTCTTTCTAATTGCCTCTTGCGCTTCCAATTAGGCCAGAAATTACTAATAGAGGTAACCAACTCTAGGCTTGGGCCCCCTAGTAGTCTGGGCCTTGGGCGGTTGCCCTACTTGCCCTTGCCCAGGGCCGGGCCTGCGTGGATCATTTATGAGTTATATTGTTTTGGTGTATATAAAGGGTACAATCGTAGTACAAGCGATCTCAAATCCACTTTCCTATTTCAGTGAACAAACACAACATTAAATTAAGACACATATTTTTGTACAATTTTCTCACATAGATTTAGGTATCGAGTATTTCATGATTAAAGTGTAATGTCAATGCTAAGTCACGTAATTTCTAACAACTTATCATACAAATTTAGGTAAGGTGGTGACATAACAAGCTAAGTTATGTGATAATCACCTACTTGCTACATATATTTGTACCAAAATTTATATTTCTATTAAAAAAGTGTATAATAAAAAAAACTTTAATTTAGTTATCTTATCAAATTGATGAATTTAACTAGGATCACCTGCCAACTTATGTTATTGGGCCCACAAGAGTGATGTGTAATTGTAGTTTTGTACTCATCTTAAGGGCATGGTCGCGAGTTTTATGAAAATGTTGATGGAAAAGTAAAAAAAAACTTTTAGAAAAGGTTGGCGTGATTAAAGAGGTAGGAGTAATAGATTGAAAGTATTAATTAGTTGGTCTTCACCAACCGGTTGATGTTTTTAGTTTTTTTTCTTTTTGTATTTCTTGTTACCGTTTTGTACTTTTTTATATATACTACCGTTGCACAATGGTACTTTTTAAATATATATTTTTTATTTTATAATTTTTCTTATAAATACATTCTCAACACAATTTTTTCATTACATTTAACTATACATTTTATCTCAAATTCATTCTCATTGTCTCAATTTTTTCCCATTTTAGAGCAAGGAAGATTTGAAAGATATAATGTACGTGTATCATATTGCATAATATGATTGTAAATAATGAATGTAATGCACTAAATAACTGGTTGAATAAAGAAGTAGATCCACCGATACACTTATCTTAAGGACATGTTTAAAACTTTTCAACAATACATTCAAAGACATGTTGTAAGATCAATAGTAGCTAGGATTCAAAAACTGTCAATACAGTTTCCAATGTAGCTTGTGTAGAAGCTACAATGGAAGGTGCATTGGTTAGAAAAATTAAAATAGCAGAAGACTTTAATACTAAAGTAGAAATTTAAGCACAAAGAGTTTTCCAAACAATCTACAAACTTATATTTGTAGATCTAGCCTCATGGTCAAAAAGATTTCACTAAAAGAGATGAATTGCTTTACAAAAATTATGTGAAATCACCAAACCAAACACTCTCACAAGACAACAAGCCTTGGAGAGCACAAACCCACAGACAAATAGGTAGAGAAAACGTGGGAATAAAAACTCAACTTCCTAGAATCACTAGAAAGACAAACAATTCCAGCAGCCTCAATGTAGTTTATGATGCAGCTTCTATAGATGCTGCATTCGGAACTGCATTCAAATTCAACACAATTTGGAATTCTGAAACTCTCTGAATATGATCTGAATATCTATGCTCTGCAATGCACTCTCTGTCTGCACGTCTCAACCTCTGCCCATGTCCTCTATTCATATTGTGAAAGAGACCTACACATAAAGAAGGAAACAAACTCTAATATGGAAAATGATTGGAATTAGTAATGAAATCAATTTCTTTATTTACTAGATTCTCTTACCATATGTATAAGGACTCCAAGGCACGACTTTAGGAAGGATTTTTGCACATATTTTGTTTCCAAAATAACTCATAAGATTTAGGACCAAGAAACCCAAAATATAATGAAATATTTTGTTTCCAAAAATGTTTAAACTTAAAGGCCAAGAAAGGAGAAACAAAAACAAAATAGGTCATGCCTATTTTACCCTTGCAATCTCCCCCTTTGTTGAGTCTTTCTGGTCAAATAACATGACAAGTGTTGCCACATATTCAACATAAACACGATCCTTCAAAACTTGCATTTGTTAGCAAAAACTCCCTCTAAATTTGGTAATCAAATGAGAAGATGTAGACTAAAAATGCAGCAGACTATCAATCATATAATATCCCAAATCAGATGAGCAAAAATCCCACGGAACGGAAATTATTACAAACCAAATGTATCAAATGAGTAGACAAAATACTCAGATTACAACCAAGAAACAATAACAGAAACAGGTTCAGTCATCAGTCTCTTCTTGAGCTGAGGCGGCTTCAGGTTCAGCATCAGGAACAGGAGCATGAATAGGTGCAACACTTGGATTTCCTCCCCTTATTTGGCCAGAATACAAGGCAAGCCAAAAAGAGTACTGGGCAGCTAAGTTATGAAGAAGGGCAGTCTGAGAAGTAAGAATGGCAATCTGAGATTGGACCAAAGCAAGTTGTTCAGTAATGAAGGACACGTATATTGGAGCGAAGGTCCAAAACGTGAGCGCACATCACGATGTAGCTGCATTGGATGCTACATTTGGCAAAACTGGAGTAGGAGCAGCATGCTGTGGATCAGATGAAAGGCAGCATGTGCAGTGGTAGCAGGATATGGATATACCAAGGGCAAATTTACCACCCTATCTCCCTTTAATAATTTGATTGAGATGTGGAGAGGGCCAAGGATAAGGGTTAGTCTTTCACCTATTGTGGGAACAAAGCCTTGGGCAGCCAAAATTTTGTAGATAAGTGAAGGAAAGATGAGAGCCCTTTTGTCTCCTTCAGACTCTGCTAGTGAGACAATTTTCCTAAAGACAAAATCACCAAAATCAAAAGGCAGTCCAAGACCAATCTGGTACAAGATCCTGACATGCTCCCTAGTAACTGCATTAGAGTTGTATGTTGGAGCCCAATTTGCACAACAAATGTTATGCATGACAACATATAATGAGGAGAGTTTGGAGGTGCTAACATTGGCCCCTTTTCCTGGCCATTTAGTGACTAACCCTCCTGTCAGCTCCTTGACACATAGATTTAGGTCAGACACCAACCCAACAACCCCAACAACAGGAGACCCAAAATGTCTATTAATAATGGATGGAGAGAAGTCATACCACTGGTTTCTAGCAAACACTTTTTCAAAGTCAGGATCATAAGCTGAGGTAATTCGTTTCTCAAGATTTGCATAAAACTCAAAAACAATGTTCCTAATATATGGGGATACAGAAGACAATGTAGCTAGGAGCCCTCTATCAGAAAAAAAATAGACTAGATTTTGTGCAATCAAGTCATCCTGGGGAATAACTCTTTCATCAGCAATTTTCCTAGATGTGTTATACCCTAAGGAAGCAGCAGAAGAGATAAATTGATCAGAAAAAAATGGTACATAAACCAGCTCTAGTAGATGCAGAGGAGAATGTAGCTTCCTCAGTTGCTACATTGGGAGCTTCATATGAAGCTTCATTGGTCATAGCAGCATCTCTTCTTCTGGTGAAACGTAGGGGAATCTCTACACTTTCTTCACTTTCTTACGGAGACATTTCTTTTGCAGCAAAGCCCTGGTCAAAACTGTCCATTTAAGCTGAGGGATTATCAGAGGAAGAGATGAAGAGATGAAAGATGGCAGCAATGGTCTTCAGCACCGTTGGAGGAAGAGTTTGAGCAAGAGAGATTTGAGAGAGATAGACTGCCTGCCACCTGAAACAACAACTTAAAACACCCTCATAAAAGGATTAGCCGTTAGGAGCAAAAAATCAGGAATATGAGGGGGCGTTTGTGAGGTTCCCAAACCAATTTTTGATTTTTGAATACAAACCAAGGTTGACCAAATCACATACAAGAGCATTAAGACAATCTGATTTAGACTTGTGAGAAAAATGTGGAGAGCTTATGTATGTGGATAAAAAATAATATCTTTATCACATTTTTGAATTTCAACCATCACCAAAGATTCATAACAAACACACTAAAGGGTTTACCAAAATTGTACCAACCCAATCATTCATTAGTAGCCATATCTATTATCCAAAAACTCCTAGAGCAACACACATATTAGACAACCACATAAAATATTCAATATGAAATACTTTGGCAATTATTTTGCAATTTTTGAGATAAGGACAAAATTTCAATACTAATATTTTAAGAAGATAATATGTCCTAAAAATTATGCCTAAGAGATGAAGAAATCAGATCAGACAGTATCTAGCAAACGTAGTCACACGCATGTGAAAAATGTCTAGATCATTTGAATATAGTTCTCAATGTAGTTGCATTGGGAGATGCATTCACCAAAATTGTGATTTTTTATACAATTTATCATATTTTGTTCATTTTGACAATACTCATCTCTCACAAATTCCATAGGTACTTTATTTCCCTAGGAGAATATCTATACTTTATTTCAAGCATATTCACAACATGCCACTAGGAACATTTCACACTATTTACCAATGGAAGCAACTCAGCTTTTGATCAACCCATGAAATCCAAGAATTCATAGTCCAAAAAAAAGGTGCCACAAACCTTGTTCATAGGTAGCTCTTTTCCGTTAGGTAGCTTTCACACTTTTTCTTTCAAAGGAATCCAATTTTCTGAAGATCAACCTATGAGAACCTAAGTTCCATAGTACCAAGATAAAATGCTACAACCCTTGATTTTAAAGGTAGCTCTTTCCTTTGTGAACTTGAACTTTCAAAAGACAAACAATTTTGGGAGAGAGATAGAGAATCAGTACAAGGATATCACAATAAATTTTGAATGCAAATCTCAGGCAACAAAAGGCACAAAACATGAGAGATGAAACAAGTGTGCCCCCTAAATACTCAATGCAGGATGCCTATTTTTTCATTTTTTTAATAGTGAGTGAAGGGTCACATGGCACACATACCAAGAGATTTTATAAGATTGATAAATCTCTCAAAATATAGACTTTTAGTAAAAATATCAGCCAGTTGATTTTCTATCCCTACATGTTCAATATAAATAATACCTTGTTCAACCAAGTCTCTAATAAAATGGTGTCTTATATCAATGTGTTTAGTTATAGAGTGTTGAACAAGATTTTTTGCTATGCATATGGCACTGGTGTTGTCACAATACATGGTTAACACATTACTGTGTAGGCCATAATCCTTGATCATTTGGTTCATCCATACAAGTTGTGTACACCCACTATTAGCAGCAATGTATTCAAATTCAGCTGTGGAGAGGGCAACACAATTTTGTTTTTTACTAAACCAAGAGATCAAGTTGTTACCCAAATAAAAGCATCCACCAGATGTACTTCTCATGTCATCAACACTACCTGCCCAGACAGCATCACTAAAACCAACAAGGTTGGTATTAGTGTGTTTTGTGTACCACAAACCCATAGCACAAGTCTCACCAACATACTTAATTATTCTTTTGACAGCTTTCAAATGAGAGACTTTAGAGCTTGCTTGGTATCTAGCACACAAACACACATTATACATGATGTCTGGACGGGTGACAATCAAATATAGCAGACTTTCTATCATGCTTCTATACATTGTATGGTCAACACTTTAAGATTTCTCATCTTTGCAAAGTTTATTGGATGCACCCATAGGGGTTTTATGTTTCTTTCCATCTTCAAGACTGAATTTCTTTACCAAGTTAAGTGCATACTTGGCTTGAGAGATGAACATCCCTTCATGAAATTGCTTTATTTGAATCCCTATGAAAAATGCTAATTCGCCTACCATGCTCATTTCAAAAGTAGATGTCACACAATTCACAAATTCCTTTTCTAAGGACTTAGAAGTGGATCCAAACACAATATCATCAACATAAATTTGTGCAATCAAAATGTGTTTGTCTTTTCTTTGAATAAAAAGTGTTTTATCCACTTCTCCCCTTATAAAAACACTATTTAAAAGATGGTCTGTAAGTCTCCCATACCAAGTTCTAGGAGCTTTCTTGAGACCATACAAGGCCTTCTTCAATTTAAAAACATTGTTAGGTTTATGGGGGTCCTCTAATCCCTTTGGTTGTTCAACAAAAACTTATTCCTCTAAAATACCATTTAAAAAAACACTCTTCACATCCATTTATTGAAGAGTAATGTCAAGAAAGCATGCAATAGCAAGAAGAAGATGTATGGACTCAATGCGGGCAACAGGAGCAAAGGTATCATCAAAATCCACCCCCTCAACCTGTGTGTACCCTTGAGCCACAAGTTTTGCTTTATTTCTCATTATCTCTCCCACTTCATTTGATTTGTTTTTTGAAAATCCACTTAGTTCCAATAACATTCACAGAAGTGGGTCTAAGTACAAGGAACCAAACATCATTTTTACCAAATTGGTCAAGCTCATCTTGCATGGCATTGATCCAACAATCATCTTTTAGGGCTTCATGTACATTCTTAGGTTCAATGGTAGACACAAAACATGAAGTATGAATCTCTTCACACTCAAGAGAAGATAGACAAGCCAATTTTCTGTAGTCTACCTTACCTTTCCTCCTTGTTGACATTATATCATGTACATTACCTATGATCTGTGAAGTGGGATGCACTTTCTGAATTTGACTGGGAATGTCGTGGCTGTGATCACCAAACCGGAATGAAGTTCTCGCTCAGATCTGTTTTGAGGCAGTTTTTGACCAATGCAACTTCGATGCCGCATCCGAACTACATTCAGAGCTACATCCTGAACTACATCCTGAGTCTCATTCACTAAATTTCCAGGACTTGCATATTCTCAGATCTTAAGGCGAGTGTGCATTTGCGAGTGCATGTTCTGAAGATTGTGCAGATGATTCATGATCTCCAAAGTCAAGCAAACTTGGAACATCATCCTCAACTATTTTGTGACCAAGATCAGTTAGATCATCAAACACAATATTCATAGACTCCATAATAGTTTTTGTTCTAAGATTAAAGACTCTATAAGCACGATTATTGGTGGAGTATCCCATGAAAACACACTTGTCACTTTTTGAGTCAAATTTTGAAAGATGATCTCTATCATTGAGCAGATAGCACACACACCAAAAAACATGAAAATATTTCAATATAGGCTTCTTCCCTAGTAAAATTTCATAGGGTGTCATGGTGCTACATGGTCTCAAGATGACTTTATTTCCTATATGACAAGCAATGTTTAAGGCTTCTGCCCAAAATCTTTTTGACAAATTCTTGGAACTTAACATGACCCTAGCCATTTCTTGAAGTGTCCTATTCTTCCTTTCTGCCACTCCATTTTGTTGTGGAGTTTTAAGAGCAGAGAATTCATGGGTTAATAGCTAGAACAAGAGAAATTTTCATATTTCATGCCATGATCTGATCTAATTCTAGTAAGCTTTAGATCATATAAGTTCATAACGCGGGTGTTCCATATTTTAAAAGCCTCAAAAGTTTCAGATTTTTATTTCAAGAAAACGACCCAAGTATACCTAGATAAATCATCAACACAGACAAAGGTATACATTTTCTTCCCTAGACTCTCTACTTCAATAGGACCCATGAGATCCGTGTGGATCATTTCAAGGCATCTAGATGTGGAACACTGAGATGTGGGAAGATGAGAGGCCTTGGTTTGCTTACCTTTTTTACATGGACCACATACCTTTGTGAAATTCTTATCCAAACTAGGCAAACCCTTCACTGCATCATGCTTTACTAGCTCATGAAGTTTATGAAAACTCTTGTGCCCTAATTTCTGATGCCATAGATCTGTGATATCAATACTAACATTGTAACAAGTTTGAGCATTATTGAACATATAACAATTGTCAGACAATCTAGTACCTGTTAAAAGACACTTGTTAGATTGATCAAAAACTTTACAAGAATTCTTATCAAACCTCACCTGAAGGTCATCATCACACAGTTGACTGATGCTTATGAGGTTGGTCTTAAGACCTTCAACACGGTAGACATTGGTTAGCTTATGAAGTCCATCTACATTCAAAGTTCCCTTTCCAATTATCTTACCTTTGGCTCCTCCTCCATAGGTCACAGACCCACCATTGATACTCACATAGTCCTTCAGATTCTTAATAGAACCTACCATGTGCCTAGAACACCCATTATCAAAGTACCAGGAACCGGCTATGTGTGACTTTAAAGATGTGAATGTCACATTGCATTGTTCATCATCAGACCACTTTGCACCGGGACATATATCAAAAGGCTCACAATACTTGGATTTAGCATTCATGTAACTGCCTTTGGGAACTTACGCTTTCTTGAAGGTTTTTGGCTAATGTTTCTTAAGATGTAGCTTCTGATGTTGCTGCATTGGATGCTGCATCCGTTGTTACATCTGATGTTGCACCTGATCGCGAACAAGATAAGCTTGCCTAACCTCTTCCTTGTAGACAACTTTTTTAAGGAAACAGAAGGGTTGTATATGTCCAGGCTTATGACAGTAGTGGCACACAAAATTTCTTCTTCTAAGTTTTGGTTTTTCAAAGAAGTTTGGGTTCTGAAAATTTTGTGGAGGCTGTTTTGGTTTAGTAGAAGTACCTTCACCTTCTTTAACAAACGTCTTTGGCCTGAAACCAAACCCTGATTTACTAGAGTTCCCAGATTTCAACATATCATCCACTTTGTGTTGGCTTGAGTTCCATTTTGCCATGGTTTCATTTGCTTGGATGAGTTCTTCTTTCAGTTCTTCAATCTCCACATCTTTCTTACTCAACAAACATTCCAGCCTTGTGATACATTCCTTCTGATCTTCATTTACCTTTTTTAGTGTATCATTTGTCTTTCCAAGCAATGTAACTTGATGTGCCCTCTTCTGCCAATCCTCGACTACTCGTACAACTCTTTGTAAGCTTCCAGCATATCTGATTCTGATTCTCCACTATCTCCTGTAACAGAGGAGTTAAAACAACAAAAATCATCCATGTTTCTGTCCAATGTAGCATCTGATGTAGTTTCTGAAGAAGCTACATTATGAGGTACATTGGCCGAAGGACCTGCACAATCAGATTTAGAGTCGTATATAGCAGTGAGAGTGATAAGATCTCCTGGATCTTCATCATCACTATCACTCAAGGTTGCAGAAAAATTTAAACCCTTATTTCTCAAGGTATTTGCACATTGATTTGCATAGTGACCAAATCTTTGACTCTCCTTACACTGGATATAATCAATATTCTTTCCACTGTAAGAAGGTTTTGAAGCAAAAGGATTTGTAAAAGGTTTTTCTGGTGTTTGAAAAGAATTTTCCTTAGGAGCAAATTTACCAGAATCAGGCTTAAAAGAGGTTTTGGAGTTTGATGAAGGAGTTCTGTTTTGACTCTTGGCTTTCAAAATGTTTTTAAACTTAGTGGTCAGAAAAGCCATGGAATCATCTCCAAAATCAGACTCATCAATTTCCTTTTGTAAAACAAGCAAATCAGAAGAGACATCAACAATAGTAGGCAAGACAATGTTTTTCACAAGATGAGTAGAAGATGATGCACCTTTGGCTTTTTGCTTGGTTTGATCATTTAGATTTAGTTCAAAATTTTGAAGAATACCAGCCAATCTATCAAACCCCATTTTATCAATATCATGTGCTTCCTCAATAGCACAAATTTTTGAATTAAATCTTTCAGGCAAATTTCGCATCATCTTGCTAACAAGACGATCATGGTTGATAGGATCACCCAAAGCAAGAGCATAGTTAGACATATCAAGAAGCCTACCATAATAAGACATGATATCCTCAGATTCATTCATTCTTGTGTTTTCAAACTGTGTGGTAAGCAATCTTAATTTAGAAGCACGAACACCGGCAGGTCCTTCACACAAGGTTTGAAGGGCCTCCCATACATCTTTAGTAGACTTATAATCAGCTATTACCCTAAAGGTGTTGGCATCTAAGGCTTTGTATATGACAGACAAAGCCTTTGAATTGAAAGAGGCATTGTTTCTATCATCATTAGACCAATCTGCTTCTTTGATTATCTCAACACCACCATCATTATCAGTCGTTTTTTGAGGAGTCCAACCATTTAGAACAGCAAGTCACACTTTTTCATCAATTGATTTGATGAAGATACACATCTTCACTTTCCAAATAGAATAATTTGCATTAGTCAAAGTTGGAGGATGAACAACATTCTCATATTGAGAATCCATCACGGCTACAACCAAAATCAACTCTTAGTGGCGTCAAGAGAAAGATCTGATACCAATTGTAAGATCAATAGTAGCTATGATTCAAAAACTGTCAATGCAGTTTCCAATGTAGCTTGTGTATAAGCTACAATGGAAGGTGCATTGATTAGAAAAATTAAAACAGCGGAAGACTTTAATACTAAAGCAGAAATTTAAGCACAAAGGTTTTCCAAACAATCTACAAGCTTATACTTGTAGATCTAGCCTCATGGCAAAAAATATTTCACTAAAAGAGATGAATTGCTTTACAAAAATTATGTGAAATCATCAAACCAAACACTATCACAAGACAACAAGTTTTTGAGGGCAAAAACCCACAGACAAACAGGTAGAGAAAACGTGGGAATAAAAAATCAACTTCCTATAATCACTAGAAAGACAACCAATTCCAACAGCCTCAATGTAGTTCCTGATGTAGCTTCTATAGATGCTGCATTCGGAACTGCATTCAAATTCAACACAATCTGGAATTCTGAAACTCTCTGAATATGATCTGAATATTTATGCTTTGCAATGCACTCTTTGTCTGCACGTCTCAGCCTCTGCCCATGTCCTCTATTTATATTGTGAAGGAGACCTACACATAAAGAAGGAAACAAACTCATGGAAAATGATTAGAATTAGTAATAAAATCAACTTCTTTATTTACTAGATTCTTTTACCATATGGATAAGAACTCCAAGGCACGACTTTAGGAAGGATTTTTGCACATATTTTGTTTCCAAAATAACTCATAAGATTTATGATTAAGAAACCCAAAATATAATGAAATATTTTATTTCAAAAAATGTCTAAACTTAAAGGTCAAGAAAGGAGAAACAAAAACAAAATAGGCCATGCCTATGTTACCCTTACACATGTGGAACTATGTGATCGTGAAGTACATAAAAGACTTTGATTCGACTTGATCGAGCATATTTGGGAATACTTCGGCGACAATAACAATGAAGATTAAATTGTTTCAATTGAATATTTCATATTAATAATTATGCACTTTTAATTATGTTTCTTATGATTTTATATTCAATTTTGTTTAATAAAATCTATATTATTGCGTCAATATTATGTTGACATAATATATATTAGTATCTATGCATGTGTCAGATGTACGGTGTTTGTTTGAGATCAGTTCAAACAAAATCTACAACTTAAGGTTTTCTATGCAATTGTGGAGGGAGATAATTCAAACAAAACTTGTAACTGAGGGGTTTATATGTGATTAAACTTAGTATCTGTGTTTGAGCTATAGATACAGTGTCGGTATGTGATCAACTCAATGAATACTCAAAATAAATTATAGATAACCACCTCGTCAACTCAAACGGAAGGATGTAGTTAAAAAATGTGTTAGAAGAAAGAATTCATATAACTGTAATAAAAAAAAAATCATAACTGAGGGGTTATTACATACTTATTGGTTGTGGAGGTGGTAATTCAAACAAAACTCATTGAGATGTTTATATGTAACTCACATATTTACATATTAATTTGGACCGCCAGTTGTGTTTGACATAATTTGATATGGGCCGCCAGTTAGCCCATGATCTGCTTTTATAATAAACTCCATTCGTCCCAAAATTATCAGCTGGGTTGACTTGGCGCATGGTTTAAGAAAACACATTTGATTGTATTATTAATATTAGTTTGATGTGTAGTTTACTTTAAAGCCCATGTGTGCGTGACTCATAATTAAAGTAAGATGAAAATGTAAGGATAAAGTGGTAAAAATGTTGTTCTAAAAAGAAAAGTTTCAAATAAGACAATTATTTTGAGACGGATGAAAAAAGAAAATATGACAATAATTTTGAGATGGAGGGAGTAGATAGTAACAACTACTATTCTCTCTATTTTATCCAAAAAAGTTTGTGTTTGATAAGTTTAATGATTAAAAAATAAATGAAAATAATATTAGAGGTTGTCATATACTTAAATAAACTCACGATCTTGTTATAGATATTAACTAGTATTTATGTCGTGCCATAGACTAGGTGTTTGTATGAGATCGATTCAAATAAAATCCACAACTGAATGTTTTATATGTAATTATGGAGGGAAGTAATTCAAACAAAACTTATAACTGAGGGGTTTATAAGTAATTAAACATACTATCTTGTGTTCGTGTTATATATACGGTGTCGGTATGTGATTAACTCAATGGATACTCGGAATAAATTATAGATAACCACCTCGTCAACTCAAACGAAAGGATGTAGTTAAAAAAATGTGTTAGATGAAAACATTCATGTAACTGTAATTAAAAAAAAACATAACTGAGGGATTATTACACACTTATTGGTTGTGGAGGAGAGTAATTCAAACAAAACTCACTTAGAGGTTTATGTGTAACTCACATATTTACGAATCAATCTGGACCGCCAGTTGTGGTGGACAGAATTTGATCTGGGCCGCCAATTAGCCCATGATCTCTTTTATAATATAGATTTATAATATTTTTTTATATTCTAAGAATGTATATTTATTATTGAAAATAAAATTATTACTTTTAAATAAATATTGCGAAAAAATAAAATATTTAGTTGTGGGTCAATGCTATAAAGATTTTTAAAGATTTATGTAAGTATTGAGAAAAAAATTAAAATGAAAAAGTTTATAATTGATAAATTTTTTAAAAAATTGATGATTGTGGATCACCACTTTGTTATTATCACATTTGACAAAATAATTAAATCCGATAAAATTGGGTCATAATAATACGGGTATTAAAGTTTGTTATTTTCTCCATTCCAATCGGGAAACACCGCTCTGTAATCATTATTAAGTATCAACAAGAACGAAAATCTGCAGCAATAGAGAGAAAGAAAGCAGATAATATACTCCCAAGTCCTGAAAGAAAGAAGAAAAGAAAAAATAAAATAAAATTAGGAAGACGCACAAGAAAACAAAACAGAAAGAAATGTCTGGCGCACGAAGGGCGTGGTCATCTGATATGGCACCACTCCTTGATCATCACCACGACCCCCGTCATTTCTCTGCCTATTCCGATTCCAATATACCCTCCTTCTCATCCATTGAAATGATCCGTGCTCCTCCTCCTCCACGTACCGTCTTCCTCGGCGTCGATGTCGGCACTGGCAGCGCTCGCGCAGGTCCTTTCTCACTCCCTCCCTCTCTTCTTCTCCATCTCCATTTCTATTTAATAATATTTCACTTGTATTTCTTCGGTTAATATAAGCATGTTTTGTATGATTATTTTCGATTTTTCTTCTTGTTAGTTGTGGGATTGGAAACAAATTGGCGATAGGTGTGTTACGAGAGAGGGAGATTCTAAGTCATAATTGTTTCTAGGGACTAAAAGGAGTTACGACTGCTATTATTGTGGAATTTTTCAAATTTGAGGGGATTCCCGGATCGAATATTATAACAAAATGTACGCATTTCATTACTAGTCTGACTTCATTATATGTGCGAGTTTATATGTTTGAAAGTTTGAGTGGCCTACTCATCGGCAAATTGTTATAAAGTAAAAGATGAATGTCAAATGTAGTGTCAGGCCGTTAGCTGCTTGGAATGAGAAGCTAAAACTTGTCCGTGTTAGCTGGTCTGGTAACACCTCTCCCCCTACCCCCCACCCCCTCCGAGGCTCCGCCGTATAAGTAAAGATGTGTAAATACCATGTCAAAACAGGTGACTTGTTCTTTTTACACTTGGCGTATGCACTACCAAGATCAAGATCTCTACCCAATAGAAAAGCAAATGAAACAATTCAATGACGGCTTTGAAACTTCTATGGTCCTGTTGGAGTACTTGACCATGCTGGTTATCTAATCGTTTCCTCTTTTTAGTCTCTTAAAGCCCTGGTACTGATGAGAAATTTTTGGGTCTCAACTGGTACTTTGGTCTCTTGAGTTAAGATTGTTATTATAGTGGAGGATTTTTTACAAATTTGAGGCAGGTTGCTTGACCCGATATTATCTAACCATACATTCATGATTCATTAATTTCTTAGTTTGATTTTATGTGAGGTAGTAGTTGATATTCTTGAAAGTTTTGAGTGATTTACTCATTGGCAAATGGATTGTAGAATTAGAAAGTGTAGGGTGTACTGCGGAAAAATAAGGTAAAAGAGAAGGTCAGTAAAGGTTAAATACTTAAATGTACCATAAGCTACTTGGAGTGACGAGCAAAATATTTTTCCTCTCTCCAGATCTTGTTTCTCTAAGCCTAAAAATAAGCTAGGCTGCGTAAATTTCGTCTCAATCGGCCTTAATAGTTAATTTGTGTTTTAAGCGGATGAAACAATCCAATACCGGCATTGAAACTTCTATGGGATTTTGAACCTTCTGCTTGATACTTGACCATGGAGGGTATCCAAGCTTTTCCTCTTTTTAGTCTCTTGGAGCCTTGGTATGCTATTGGGCTCAATTTCTCTTTCTCATTTCAGTGTCTTCACCTCCCGGCCACCATTTGGTGCTATGTGATCTTATGTGTCTATTAGTGGATATAGATTTCCCTTTCTTTTGGTTGTATACATTGTTTATTCATCAAATGTGACTTACACTAGGTCTCTATTTCTGAGTATCCTAGTATTTCATCTGGCCAGTTTTCTTGTTAATTAATCTTGCTCTCTGTCTCTAAAACTTTTCATCTGATTGAGGCAGGTCTTTTTGATGAGAACGGACAACTTTTGGGAACTTCAAGTAGCCCGATACAGATTTGGAAAGAAGGCGACTGCGTCGAGGTGATAAAATTTTCAATTGGTAGTGAAGTGAATCATAAAAATGTAAATTGATGTTGTTGTGAAAGATTATTTGGGAACAATAATCTATTCCCTGTAAAAAAAGTAGAGGTTGTATTATATCATTATAACTTTATAAGAAGCCTCTGGAAAACAGTTTGAACACGGAATGCATTATAAGCAATGATTGTGTACTTATCCAAAAAAAACCCTGATGTTTGTCAGGTAAATAAACATCTATTTTTAAGTTTCTGTCTGAGCGATTGCTGATGTATATGCATAAATTTTCCTTTGAAATTTTTGTGAGTTCAGCAATCTTCAACTGATATCTGGCATGCCATCTGTGCGGCTGTTAGAACCGCATGCTCCCTTGCCAATGTTTCTTGTGAAGAAGTAACCGGGATAGGTTTTGCTGCCACTTGTTCCCTTGGTTTGTACACAACCATCTTCTATCTGTTAGCTACTCTAGTTAGCTAAGTTACATTACTTAGCTATTGAGGACAAATGGCTTCTTTGTGCAGTTGCTGTGGATTCTGATGGTGAACCAGTTACAGTTTCTTGGAGTGGTGATACTAGAAGAAATGTTATTGTATGGATGGACCATAGAGCTGTTAAGCAGGCTGATAGGATCAATTCCTCAAATTCACCAGTACTACAATATTGCGGTGGAGCGCTTTCCCCTGAAATGCAGCCACCAAAGGTAGGTAATTAGTGCGAGAATTTAGTGATTTTTCATGCTTTGCTACTGTGTTTTAAACATAGGCTTCTTCAAGGTGAACATGTGGCTTGTTGCATTTCTAGAATCTGCTGTCATGGATGCACATGTGCTTGCATTTATGTCATCGTTCAAAAGGGATTTTCACGCGTAGCTCAAAAAAGAACTTATAAATGAAATCTAAGTAAATAAAATTTCTTTATTTTCTAGACTGACGAGTAAATCTGAGACTTAATCTCCTCGCTTTCAGGTGACATATTGTTATAAATGCTTATTAGTCTGCAATGTCATATTTTTTGTTTACTCGTATAAGTCTCAGATGAGATCATAAGAAGCTCGTTCACCTCCCCTCCTTCCCGTGCTTAAAGATGGTGCGTATGAATAGTAAATAAAAGCTCAACGAAATGTTCTTAGAACTTGTTGCATTGCTCATGTCCTTGAATTTTAAAAGAACCACATGCTTCTGAATGGTGTTAGGTTGCATTATTGATTCCATTTCCGCACATCTTTTCTTGTAGCTTTTGTGGGTTAAAGAGAATTTGCAAGAATCATGGTCCATGGCATTTAGGTGGATGGACTTGAGTGACTGGTTGTCATATAGGTATGCTTTGAGTCTTTCTAGTTCCTTTCTAATAGAAGTAACCTACCTCCCGGCTCCCCTCTTCTCCCTCAACGCTCCCACCTACCAACAAATGGTTTGATAAATTTGTTCTGGCTATGTATCGTTATCCTAGAGCAACAGGAGATGATACTCGGAGTCTGTGCACCACAGTTTGCAAATGGACATATCTAGGTCATGCACACATGCATCAAGTAAAGGAGAATGACTCCCGAGATATGGAAGCCTGTGGATGGGATGATGACTTCTGGGAGGAGATCGGGTTAGGTGATCTTGTGGATGGGCACCATGCCAAGATTGGTAAGCTTTCATAGTATCTTGAAATACGCAGGTCTCTTTGATGGGATATCAGTGTCATAACCTGTAGTGCATATATATATATATATATGTATGTATGTATGTATATATATATATAACGATGGGTAGTTGGAAAATATTGATAGTAAGCATTGAAAACTCCCCCATTGAAAAATCAAAGGTTGAGATTTATTAATTAATTGCATTCATAAATCTCAATCTTTTATATTTGATCCAATAGATAATAGTAATAGTAACCATCAGTCGTTAATGGGAGAAAGAAACCTTTGAAAACTCCGCCATAAACATATATATATATATACCCATTAAACCTTTGAAAACTCCGCCATATATATATATATATATATATATATATATATATATATATTACTCCCTTCATTTTCAAAGAATCGTTCTCTTTGACCCGTCACACCATTTAACGAAAAAGTAATTGATTGCATTATAAATACTTATAAAAAAATATTGGTGTAATGTGTGGTTTCCTTTATTGCCCTTGAGCATGTGACCGGTGACCATAATCAAAGTAGGTAGAAAAAGAAAGGGTAAAGTGGTGTATTTTGGAACGGATAAAAAAGGAAAGGTGGACAATTATTAGAAACGGATGGAGTAGTTTTTTGAGGCTGATTTGCTTTTAAACAATCAATGTTTTATTGGCTACATCCTTGCTGTGAAATTAACTCGGCAAGAATTCATCTCACGTTATCTTTCATGTTTTTTTTTTGATAAGTATGCAAGTATTATAAATATGATAGCATCAAAACAGGTGACGCGTCCTCTGTACACAGGAAATATAAAAGAAAATTTTATTACAGTGTAAGCTATCCACAAACTCTACAAAAGGGTTTGCACCAAAGAGAAACGACTCATGACACCAAAAAAACAGAGTATGCATAATAAGCTCCTTTGTCTTCTGTAAGCTTCTCTCCATGTTCTAAAAAATTATGGTATTTCTTTCCAACCAAATAATCGCATATCGCCATCCGGGGAGCCTCCCACAAATGATTTCTCCGTTTCCTTTTATACAGGGACCACGGTCTCATCAAATCCTTCACTGAATTGGGCATAACCCACTCCACTTTAAATAGATTGAACACAAAATCCACAAAATCCCAGCACCTCAAACTGACAATGAAGTAGCAAATGATTTACACTTTCCTCATCACATTTGCGCAGGCAGCACCAATTGACCAAAACTTTACCGCGACGCGGAGATTATCGCATGTTAACAAAGCTTCATTTGCTGCTTCCCACATAAATATACCCACCCTTGAAGGAGCCTTTGACCTCCACACATTCTTCCAAGGGAAGGAACCATTACTACCCAAGATCTTTTGATAACAGGATTTAACCGAGAATTCCCTGTTTTTTCCACCTTTCGACACAACATGATCTTTACTATTTCTGTCCACTTTCTATTGTACAATAGCTCAAAGAGTTGCCCAAGAGTCCAATTCCCAATCCTGCATAAAGAAGGATTCCAAGTAACGGTCTCTCCATTGAACTAAACTGTTACCTCCTTGTGATTGGCAAGGATGTATAAAATAGGAAAGGCCATCCGCAACTCCGTATCATCACATCAAATGTCATTCCAGAATTTAACCAAATTCCCATTACCCACTACATAGGCTATGAATTTCTTCATAATATCCCACCTCAGTCTAACACCTTTCCACACTCCCACCCCATAAGAATAGTGGACCTCATTCGGAACCCACAGGTGGTCTCCTTTGCCATATTTGCTCAACACCACCTTTTTCCAAAAGGTATCTTTTTCGCACAAATATCACCAAAGCCACATTAAACAACTTAAGCCTTTTAATCCCCAGACCACCATTTCTCTTACTCGAACAAACCACTTCCCATCTAATCAAATGGTACTTCCTATCCACCACTTGTCCTTCCCCCATACGAAATCCCCTTCCAACTTTTCGAGCCTTTGCACCATCGAAACCGACATAGCAAACATCAACATAAAATAGGTAGGCAAACTTGAAAGAGTAATGATAAGAGTTAATTAGAGTTGTCAAAACGGGCAAACGAGGCAGGTTTTCCCGCGGGCCTGGAAAGCCGCCACTAAATGGGCCGGGGCAGGAAAGCCCGCAACCTTGACGGTCCTTGATTCTCTTGGCCCAATCTGCCCTGCGTAGGGCCGTGGGCAAAGCCCGCAAAGTACAACTGTTCCATCTCTCTCTCTCTCTATATATATACACAGAGCTTAAAACCCTTCAATAATTTATATAAATATCAAATATGTGATAATTTTGTTGTATGTACAAGTCCACAAGAAGTGGATATTGGCTAGGTAGATCTAAATCACCAGCAACTCTTGGTTGAGATCGAATCTTGGTGAGGTGACGGATCTCTCTAGTGGCTTGGATTTTGGAGTGAAAGTCTTCGGAATGGATGAGGAGGAGCGTGTGGTGGATGGCGGTGGACAATGAGGACTGAGGAGGAGGACGAATGTTCGTGAAGGTGGCAGCGGCGGCGCACTTGGTGGTGTGAAGCTGTGCGTGAGAGAGACTGAGATGAAGAACAAGAAGAAGAGGGAGCAGATGTGGAAGATGGGGGAGGAGAGAGAGAGGGATTTATAGAGAGAGAAGAGAGGGGCATGTTTGATTGAGTGTGCTTGTGTAGAAAATTGAAGTGAAAACTGAAAAGGGTCTTCTGCGAATTGAGGTAGAAACTGAGAATTAAGAAATGAAAATTAATTGAGTCTCAAAAGTCAAAACAAATAAACAATACCTAACCCTAAGGTAAATGAAATGGGCTGGGCAGTTGGGCCACTCAGTAACAATCAAAATTGCAAATGTGCAATGTTACTTTTTTCACTTAAGAATTATAAGCCACTAAGCTAGAGTTCAGAAAAGCGGGCTGCCCGCCGCCCGCCCCGCCCCACAAAAGCCCGCATCCTAACGGGCATCTAATACATCAGCCCAACCCCCCCCCCTTTTAGGGGACGGGGCGGGCATGCCCACGGGCTTTAGCCCTATTTGAAAGTCCTAGAGTTAATCGACCACCCTTTGATTGATATTGTTTTTCAACCCCGCTAGTCTACGCTTGAACCTTACTATAACTGGATTCCACAACTTCTTGTTTCTAGGATTTGCACCCAATGGGAGCCCAAGATAAGTCGTTGGAAAGCCACCTATTTTGCATCTAAAACACACAGCCAACTAGCTGACCTGAAGCTGCCTGGAAGAAAAGAGGATCATCCTAAGATAACCCAGTTGATCTGTCTTCGTTTCGCAAAAAACTAGAGAGTTGTCTGCTTTTTGCAGATGTGAGACCATCACCCAAGAACCTTCCTCCCTACCAAAAGAAAAACCACGAATAAATCCCTTGGAAACATCAGCCTCAATAATCCTACTAAAGGCTTCCATAACGATTATAAACAAAAAGGGGGACGAAGGGTCTCCTTGACGTAGTCCTCTCGAACTAGCGAAAAACCCCGCTGGCTCACCATTCACTAGAACTGAATACTTAACCGAAGAAATACAAAACAGAATCCATTCCCTCCATTGCTCCCCGAAGCCCATCTTAATCAAGATAAACATCAAAATGTCCCAATTTATGTGATCATATGCCTTCTCAATGTCCAACTTGAAAAGCACTCCTGCTTCCCCACTGCCTTTCCTCTGGTCCACCACATCATTCGCTATCAGCGACGCATTAGTAATTTACCTGTCTCCCACAAAGGCATGTTGAGAAGAAGAGATAATCTTATCTAACACTTTCTTCAACCGGCTAGCAAGAATCTTTGCAATAATCTTATACGCCCCCCTACAAGACTGATTGGTCTAAACTCTTTTATGTCCTCCGCCCCTATACGTTTAGGGATTAGGGCAATAAAAGTAGAGTTGAGACTTCTCTCGAATCTCTTAAACTCAAAGAAATAATGCAACAGATCCATCAACTCCCCCTTCACCAAATCCCAACAATGCTGAAAAAATGCCATCGGAAAACCACCCGGGCCCGGAGCCTTATCCCCCTTCAAACTGAAGACTGCTGCCTTAACCTCATCTTCCGTGAAAGGTAATTCCAGATTTTCTTTATCCGCTGGATCCAGGAGGCTGAAAGAAACACCCTCCAGTTACTATCCTTTGAAAATAACCCCTTGTAAAAATATGCAATACCAACCCTTATTTCAGCATCCTCTTCCAGTAACATACCATTAAGTTGAATTGGCTTTCTTTCCATGGAGAAAAGATTATGTAGATTCCCAAGATTGAATTGGCTTTCTTCTTAAGTTGAATTTTTGCAGGTGAAAAATTGCTTTCAACCTGCCTATACAAAGACTAGAAGCGCTTCATTTCCTTTAAGATTAGGCCACTTAGTTATGAATCATGTTGGTGAAACTCTTTCTGTAGATGTGAATGGCAAAAAAGGATTTATCTAGTCCACCATAAGTAGTTGTGACAAAGGCTGAATTAAGTTGAGTAACGTTAAATTTTGTTGTTCTATGTTTCTTGATGAACAATAATCATGTGGGGTCTGTTACTTGTTCAAAATTCAGTTTATTCTGCCACTCCTTTGCACATGGATCAGAGGTTAATAGATGATCTGGTTTCCATTACATTTGGTTATACTCCTCCTTTTCTAATTCAAACTTCCCTTCTTTTTTTCTTCCGTTAGCGGCTTAGCCTGTACTATGATTACTATGTCTATCATAATCTTTAAAGTGATATTGGAGGAATCAGTTGTGCATTGTTGTGCCCCTACCCATTGGAAATATTTACCCCAATGTCAATTTTTGGAGATTTCATGTGTGGTTAATGATTGAAAAGATTTACATGTGCAGGACGAAGTGTAGCTTTTCCTGGTCATGCTTTGGGCTCTGGTCTAACACCTGAAGCTGCGAAGGCAAGAAATTTTGTACTGGAGATTTCACATTGATTTCAAGTGGCGTTCCATTGAGGTCCATTAATGAAGCAAACACAATATTTAAATTAAAAAGAATATAGAGGCATTATCTCCTGGGCATAGGATGGCGATTTACATGCTATTATTTGTTTGCGGAATTCTAATATGAGTTTATAAAATATCTCAGGAACTGGGCCTTTTAGGAGGGACTCCAGTGGGAACTTCACTGATTGATGCTCATGCTGGTGGTGTTGGAGTAATGGAAAGTGCTCCGATTTCCAATTCCGAAGCTAAAGGTTATGCCATACTTCATCTAACTTTTTCACTTGATAACATGCCATAATTTTATTCGTATGCTGATTTTTGTTCGTTAATCAGATTCTGATGAGGAAGCTATCTTTCGGCGGATGGTGTTAGTTTGTGGAACCTCCACGTGCCACATGGCTGTTTCATGGAGCAAGTTGTTTATCCCAGGTGTCTGGGGACCATTTTGGTCGGGTATACCCTTGGCACTTAGGTGGATTAGTTTGCTTTAGAGAAATATGATGATGTCATGTATTAGTTGCTTCTATAACCCTGTCATCTGGATCTGTACTTCCATTGCTGGAGCTACAGAGAAAATTATTCCTTTGACTTCAGTTCTACCCTTGCTACGATACCCTAGATGAAGAAGATGATGATCATGATAATGGTATTAATTTTATTTAATAATTATAAAATAAATACAAAAATTTCTATTGCCTTAATTAAAACAAAGGTTTCATCGTTGCCCATCTCATGTTGTTTATTTACTTTTTGATAGTTAAGTGTGGTTCCTTGTTGGTATGTGGATTGGAACCAAGGACCTTAAGGTCCTTGCCATCTCTCCCATCCCTTGGGCTCACATGTTAAATTGCCAAGTAGCCTCTCAAACTTCATATTACAACAGTACCACTGAGTCGTTAATCCCTTAGGCCGAATCTAAGTGAGAGTTGATTGGGCTCAAGCCCACGCCAACATTTTGCCAACCTTTTTAATTTTTGGTTAAAATTCATTATTAATCTTAAGCTATTTTATAATTATGTATGTAATGAGTAAGGCTCATTTAAGTCACCAACTATATGTATGTAGCTTCTTTTTTGATAAATGAAGTTATTTTGCACAATTATTACTGATTACAATATTTTGAAATACCTAGCCCACGTGGTACCAAAAGTCTGATCCGCCCTTGCTGCCATATGCATGCTTTCTTGTTATGCATCCTCATCGCCTCTGCTTAATACGCTGTTCATCCTACTTTCCCGCCTTACCACCGCCTTTTTCCCTTATATAACAACTATACTGTATGATCCATCAACTGATTTCAACACTAATGGATGCCTTTGGACATAGCATAGTGTAACTGTAGTGGTTATCCATAAAACAACCACTAAGATTCTCAAACCCATTTGGCAATCTTAGGAGTTGTTTCCAAATTGGTTTGAAAACCCTTCATTTCTTAGTTTCTCATATTATATGAAGATCGTTACCTAACCAAGCATTAACATTTTGTTAAGAAAAATGTCATAATCTGTAAATTCATCAACATTTTTATTTGAGACTCAACATTGATGTTAAATAATGATTCATTTCACGTCTGTAGCCTGTTTCTTTCTGCAGATTCATTTGCTGTTCTATCAGTTTTTGAGGCAACATCTGAGTACCTTAATGACATAATGCCATTTCCTTGTTTGTTTCTTCTCCCCCCCTGTCCATGGGAATTTTAGCAATGGTGCCCGAGTATTGGCTCACAGAAGGTGGCCAGAGTGCTACTGGTGCACTATTGGATTATGTTATCGAAAACCATGTTGCTTCTCCACACCTTGCAAATCGTGCTGCTTCTCAAAGTAAGAAATTATTTTGTGTTCTGAAGTTCTGAGAATTTCATCACGGAAGATACGTTCATTGCTTCTATTTTAAGTTGTTCCCCTGTATAAAGGCCCCTCAACGCCATTCATTATCTTATTATTGGGCTTGTTCAAGCTCTCAGAATTATAAGCATGCTGACCATGGGCTTTTCTTGGAGCTCATTTGGTAAACAAACTGTCCATGTCTATACAAGCCATTGTTCCGCTTACTTGCGCTGATGATGTCTGTCATGTGATGGTAAATCTGGGTCTTAGGATTGACAATTGCATGGATTACACGTTGATGAAACAGGCTGAGAAGAGAAGGAGAGAAGGAGAGAAGGGGTTGGGGGACTTACTAGGTATGTAGAGTAATGGATTGAGTAGCAAACAGGGAGTCATATGTTTTTGCCTCTACAGTCAACTGATTATGAAACTTATACCGAGAGAAAAAAAAAGTTTCAAAATGAGTTTAGCCGAGGAGTTTTACACAATCCAGAGGGACCTAAGAAGCACTGTCCTTGACTAGTTAACACACTTTGACACGATTTAAACATGCTAACACAGTGTGACACAACATCGGATGCTGACACGAAAAATCTGAAGAAGTACAATGTGGCATGTAAATAGATAACCAATATATACATTTATTTATGATATATGTATGTTAAATTCTCAAGGAAAAAGTTTGTTCAAGAATTAAAACATTTCCAACATTTATGAAGGCATCATTCTTTCCACTTGGAGTACTTGAGACTTTTCCAATTTGCTATTTATTGGACTCCATTTGTTTGGGTTATTGAACTTTTCGTGCTGTTTCTTTAAAAGAAAACTGCATTTTAGAACCTTTGTGTATGCACAAGTCTCAAGATTCTGATATTTGAAAGGAATTACTTATATATATATATATATATAAAGATATTTGAATGGAATTAGTAATAGTACACATTAGAGAGTTTGAAAAAGTGTCCCACACCATCGAGAGAGTGTCTGTTTCTTACTTTCAGGCACCGGCCCGAGGATCTTTGGAGAGTGTCGGTGCTTCATAGAGGGACGGAGGGAGTTGGACCAAACTGCCATTAATCAATTAAAATAAAACTTATCTAGAGATAAGTGTCTGCCATTATGCTGAGCTGAACTCACGTGCGGGATCTGACTGGAAGTTGAACTGCTTGCTATAGGTTGTATTATTACAAGGTTGAACCTGGATATTACAAAACAGAACCAAGCCTAGGAATTTGGCCTTTTTTTTTGGCTGCCATACCTCTAATTTCTTGTATGAGCTAAATTAATCGGCTCGTTCGTGTTTATATCTTTCAGATACTTCACTGTTTGAACTGTTGAACAAGCTACTGGAAACAATGGCACATGACTCAGAGCCTCCATTTCTTGCTGCTTTAACTAAAGATATGCATGTCCTTCCCGACTTCCATGGTAACAGGTAAATGTTATCGATTGATGCATGTGCTCTTTACGTGTTCTTTAGTCAAAGAAATTAGAAGTGATATTTTTGGCTTCTTTCCTCTCCAGGTCACCCATAGCAGACTCAAAAGCGAAAGGAATGGTTTGTGGTTTAACTCTTGATACAAGTGAAACGCAGTTGGCTCTTCAATACCTTGCCACTGTACAGGGAATTGCATATGGTACACGTCATATCATAGAGCACTGCAATGCCCATGGACACAAAGTGAGGATGCACCAGTCTCTTTTGTTATTCTGCATTGATCCTTACTTTGTTTTGCATATTTTCTTAGCCAGAGAAAAAAGAAAATGCAAGTTTCTTTTCCATTACTGTTGAGGCTATTCTAGTAACTTGTGATACAATTAGGAAAATATATAAACTCCATCTGAATCACTTCATAGTCGATGCCAGTGTATTGAATCATTTGATTTCGAGGGGATATGAAGCTATCATCTCACCTACAATTTCTCGTTCTCAGGAAGGCCAATAGCTTACTTTTAATGACCGTTCACTGATAAATATGTTTAGCTTTGCACATTCTGCTCCCCACTACTAGCATTGAAGTCAGTATTATATTATATCACTGAATTTTTCTTTTAATTTTTTTTGGCCAAAGGGGGCATGGGAAGGGATCAAACTTGAAATCTCACACATTGTGAAGCCCCGGCTCTTCCACTGGGCCATTCCTTAGGGTTTATTATATCTCTGATTCACTAGCATAGTAGTTTAATACTGTTTGCATAAGGTTCTTTCAATTTCCTTTTGGACCTTTGGCCCTGGAATTTTTCTTTCTGACATCGAAGCTATTGTTCATTTCATCACCCCTCTAACTATTGGCATATCAAACACCCTTTCGCATTCTACTTATCTTTACCTGCTAGTGCATGAAGCTGCGAAATCAGCCCTTCTTCTTCATAAAACATCTGTGTGGAAAGTATGACAGTCTTATGCTTCAGTTGTCAACATCGAGATGAGCAAATCATGGAATTTCTGAAGCTTCATTTTGTATTAAATTAGCTATTTCATCATATGAGGTCATTGAAGAGAATTGCTTCGTAGGCATTTTGTCATGTTGCAGCTTCAGGATATTGTAGTAAACAAGGATCCAATTTTTATTGATTATATTGCTAAAGGTGGCCATGCTACTTCATTACTTGTATGTAACTTCATCTTGTTCTTTAGATATTTTCTCCTTTTTTCGCGAGTAGTTGGGTCTTTGTGTTGGTACATAATATATAAGCACCTTTGTGTCATTGGTATCCTGTAGCCAAGGATTAAGGTTTATCTTTTTCCAAAATGGTCAATTATGTTTCAAAAACTATCAATATTAACCTTTTATGAAATAACTGCAACCAACTGGGTACTTCTCTTAGTGTTTCCTGTTTGAAGGGGACTGAAACAACACAAATGGAATTTGATCCTTGCTGTTTTTCATCAACACTTTTCTCATTCCTTTTTGCTACGTGCTTGTTGTTTGATTCCAGATTGACACTCTACTTGCTTGTGGTGGACTTGCAAAGAATTCCTTGTTTATTCAAGAGCATGCTGATATAATCGGTCTCTCTCTCTCTCTCCCTCTCCCTCTCCATGTACCGACAATTACACTTGTACACCTCTACTGGAGAATCACATGTAAACAGTCATGCATACAGTAAGGGTTTTCATTCGTAGGAGAAATAGGACTGGTATCTTTGTTCCAACATGAACTAACTGCACTTAATATGCTGACCTTCCCAAGCTACAAATATGCAGTTATTTGCTGGCACAAGTAGAACATTGTTCTAGTTAAGTTTGTGATCAAAATATATCCTTTGCGAGGCTGTAGAAAAGTTTTGAAGGCTTTGAATTTTGCATCTTTCCAATGTTAAACAGAGAGATTTATATAAATGCATTTTGCATTCCGCCTACGGTATGCACAAACAATTTTGAGGCTTACTTTTTTCAGGCTCTAACAGGTTTCCCTATAGTTCTTCCTCGGGAAAGTGAGTCTGTACTCTTAGGTGCTGCTATTCTCGGTGCTGTTGCTGGAAAGAAATATTCTAGTCTCAGTGGGGCCATGAAGGCACTGAATGCAGCTGGCAAGGTATGTAAGCAGTTGCTTTCACACATGTTTTGTAGGTTTCAGTCATAGTTAGAAGAGGTATTCACATCTAGCTAGAGACAAACCCTTGATTGGGATTACTATCCCACATTTCTTCCTCCCCCTCTACCCTAATTTTATTTATGTTTTTCTTAGTTATGATGCTACTATAGGATAGGTGTGCTTTCATGAGAGCAGTAGTATATTGCTAGAGGGGTTAGATATTTTCAGAAACGGCTCTTCAGTTGGGAATTTGGGATGGAGGCAGTATTTTTTTTTTTGATAGATAAGTATGAACCCTTACTGGTAATGAGATTGGAACCAAGGACCTCAAGGCCTTTTGCCTGAGTGCCCTTGCCATCTCTACCACCCCTTGGGTTCTGGAGGCAGTATTACAAGCTAGAACATATCTTCTGAGCCATATTTCATTATGTGTTAAAGAAGAATCTGGAACTCCCAGTTTTTTTTATTTTTTATTTTTTCTTAATAAGAGCTCTTATCATGGACAATGGCTCTTCAGATGGAAAGGTGGGAGTATTACAAACCTGAACATATCTTATAAGCCATTTTTCATTACCTATTATTTATGTCTGATTGGCTGATTCTTTGCAGGTGATCTATCCATCCAAAGACCCAAAGGTTAAAAAGTACCATGATGCCAAATACCGCATTTTCCGGGAACTTTACGAACAGCAGCTATCTCATCGGTCTATAATGGCGCAAGCTTTGGCATAGACGTATGGAGTTTCAGGTTGATGCTTCCCCGATTTGAAGTTGTTCTGCGAAAAGTGAATTCTGAAAGCCATAGACATGCTTGGCTGTTACTGGTTACTTTAAAAGAAATTTTGTGGGTGTTCCTTGTTTCATGCCGAGTATATACAAGTGATTGTCTTCATCAAACTCTCTTCTTCTCTCTATAGAGATCAAGTGTAAAGCTTTTTTAAAATTCTTGTTTGAATTCTTTTTTAGTATCCTCACTCTGTTCATAATGTTATCTCCTATGCTCACCTCTCCCCAACATATCAGTCTTTCATTGCCAACATTGACACCATCCATGAGCCTAGGACGAGGATTCAATCTCTCTCTCTCTCTCTAAATCTCTCTTAATATTGTTTCTACTTTTCTCTAAATCAACATCTTCACTCCTCGAGGATCGGATAAATTCTTGAGAAATTAGTTTAGGTTTTTAGAACTAAAAGTATACCAATACTTGTTAAATTCTAATACTTGATATTGCTTTCATCTTCTTTGTTTTTGATTTCCGAGGTATCCCCAAGCTGAAAGACACATACTAATTACTATTAGGGCTTGTTTGGTAGTCGGACAAGGATAAACAGTATTATTAATCCTAGTATTATTAGTGCCCTCGCTATTAATCCTCATTTGTATATCGAGGGTAATTTTGAGATTACAAATGTTAATCTCTTTTTTTAGTGAGGGTACTAATAATACCACTCTCCCCCTTGCTATTAATAGTAAGGGGATAATGATTTTATCCTGATAACTCGTGTTATTAGTCCCGATCACCTATTGCGTACCAAATATCAGATAACTCGACTTATTAATCATATTTGGCCTTAGTCCTGGCTATCAAACAACACCTTAGAGTGTTGTCTAGAATCACTTATAAGTTATTCCATCTGTTTCGGGAAAATAGTATATTATTTCATTTTGGTATGTGTAAGGGTAAAATAGGGTCATAATATTTTTCTTATTAAACCCAATTTTAATTTATTATTTAAATCTTTCTTGGTCCAAAAGCTATGGTAAGTAGTTCCCATATTTAATATTTTTTTTGGTCTTAAAGTAATGGTAAGCAATTACAATATTTAATCAATACTAAAAGCTTTCAAGAGTTTAATTAGAGGGATTTACACAAATGACCAAGTCAAAAATGACTTGGTCATTTATAACCTCACTTAAAAAAATATACTTTTATAGTCACTTTTACCTAAAAATGTCATCAATACCCTTTCCCTACTATTTGCGTTCATGGCGTGCACCGACGACTGCGTTCATGGTGGAGCAGAGGGAGAGAGCTACTGAGATGGGGATCTTGGCTGGAGATGGAGGCTAGGGCGGGATCTTGGCCGGAGATGGAGGCTGGGGTGTGGATGGCGGTGATTGGATATGGGAGACACCGAATCTGGATGGAGGCGAATGGAGAAGTGGTCGACCACAGTGGTTCACCTGTGGTCAGTGAACCAGACGCCGAACGAAGAAGACGAAGATGAACACCATTGTCGTCGGAGATGAAGAAGACGAAGATGAAACCAAGTGGTCGACTAGACGACCACATTGGTCATCTAGTCGATCACTTGACGACCAAGGTCGACCAAGACATGTACCAGGGGCCGTTTCGTCAGATCCATTCTTTGGCTAGTCAAAGGCTATAGATGTTTACCCATCGGGTCAAATGGCTGTATTTGATCAATCCCACGTTTTTAATTAAATTGATAAAATCTTAGTATATATTCTTTGACTTAAATTAGAAAACTATATTTAGAAACTAATTGATTTATTTCCTAATCTTTTATTTCTCTGGAGTCTTTGGTTTTCCTATTTGTGTCGGACTTTACCTCAAAGATATATATAGTGTTGTTCGTGCAGAAGAAAAGAGAGCAGATATACAGACATACACACGTAGAACAAAGAGAGAAACTGAGAGCTTTGCTGGATAACTGGATGTAGCTTCATCCCAATTACATCGTTGTTTTTGCTCTTTGTATTCCTAGTTGCTAGGAAGCTTGCTTTTTAATCTCACGTTTTCTATTATCTTATTTGTGAGTTTTCTCTACAAACTTTATGTCTTGTTAGAGGGTTTTTGTTTTTAATAGATTTCATATTTGTGTTTGAGAAATTCATAAGTCTTTTAATGAAATCTTTTTTAGCCATGAGGTCGGTGTGCTTGTAGATTGTTTGATAAATCCATATTTTATTAATGTTTTAATTAAATTAAAGACTTCCGTTATTTACGTTTCTGATTTTCTGGTCGATGCACCTTCGGATGCAGCTACATCACAAGTTACATCGACAGATTCTTTGAATCTTAGCTACTGTTGATCTTTTGGTATATTTCACTTAAAGAATCCATTTTAAAAAATTAAGGTATAAAAGTGTCATTTTTTAAAAAAAATTGACTTTTAAATATGAACTTTTTATCTGAAACGGAGGAATAAATAATATCCCATGAAATTCTTTGTCTACTTAATGTCATTGTAGAAATAACTAGCACTCTAATATGAAAAAAATGTATAGCTTTTAAATAGTAGTCAATGATAGCTTTTTCTTGCTCTAAAGTCTAAATGATGCAAATGGAGAGTAATGGTTAGAGATTGGCATACAACAATGTATTTCAAGTCTTGTTCTGCCATCATTATCTAAATGATTTTCCATTAGAAGTCGCATCAATCTACTTCAGGTGTTAGCTGTTAGCCGGCCTTCAAGTCTTCAGTTCTTTTGTCATCATTATTTGCTTTTCAATTATATAAATTGCATTGACCTAGTGACAACACCATTCTAACTTGGCTTGCTCAATGATTACTCTTTTTTATTCAAACGTATGTTGTTTCTTATCTAACTAGCTTTTGACCTAGTGATGAGTTTTTTTTTCAACATTGATGTTGTGTTGCAATTTTATCCACAAAATGTGAAGATATTTCGCGACTAAAAATATACAAATTGCGATTTTTCTAATTTTGAAAAAAATAAAAACAAATATACGGTCAAAATTACATTTAATTTGACAAAAAAAGTCAAATGTAACAATATTTTATTGTCTGGTATTAATTTTAAAACATCAAACAGTAGAACCATTAAATATTACTCCCTCCGTCCCTAAATAATCGTCTTGGTTGACCCGGCGCATAGTTTAAAAAAAACAATTGACTTGATTATTTATATTAGTTTAATGTGTAGTTTCCTTTAAAGCCCATGTGTATATAGCCCATAATTAAAGTAGAGTGAAAAAGTAAGAGTAAAGTGATAAAAATGATGTTCTAAAAAGGTAAGTTTCGAAGTAGATAATTATTTTGAAACGGACAAAAAAAGAAAGGAGGACGATAATTTAGGGACGGATGAAGTAATTTTCTCCCCATGTATTTTGTTGCTTTGAGAGTTAATAATCATTCTCAAACTATTTAGGGGGGTGTAGTCTTGTCTCTTGTGAAATAAGACTTTAAATACTATTTGCAGGGATTTGTATGATTGCGTGGTCAAGTTTCCCTCAAATTCACATATACATGAATGTATTGTTGACAAACTAACCAATATATATAAATTAGTGCTTCATCCGTTTTGTATAAAAAAACTAATTCAAATCTAAAATGTTTTACTTAAAAAGTCTATTTTTATAAATTAAGGTATAAAATGATTTTTTTTATAAATATAATTAAGTATAACCCCTTGTTGATATAAACTACTAAAATTATTATTTTCTTTAAAATTTAACTTTTAAATGAGGGTTCTTTGTTTGAAACGGAAGAAATATTAAATTAAGTATCCGATGGATTGGGAAATGACCAAGTCAGTCAACTATCCTTTATTCTATATCAATCAATATTGTTTTAAACAGGAATGTACGTGGTATTAAAAGAAGTGAAGAATGATTGCTCCATAATCGATACTATAGGCCATCTCAAGAACAATGGTTATCAGCAGGAATACAAACCTCTTTCACTTTGGAGTGGTTTTGCTCCACTCATGTTTGGTCTGTATGGCAATGGCTTCCTCTAACTTTACGGACCAATCAGCCCTTCTTGCTTTCAAATCCGAACTCGAATCTAATAACAGCTTAGTTCATAACTGGACTACCACAGCTGATTTCTGTAGCTGGATAGGCGTGTCGTGCAGTAAGCGAAGGCAAAGGGTTACTGCATTGATCCTCCCCGAGATGGGTCTTACGGGAACCATATCTCCCCTTATAGGTAATCTCTCCTTCCTTTCATTCATTGACCTCGGCACAAATAATTTTCATGGAAACCTACCAAACGAGTTTAGCCGTTTACACCGCTTAGAAGTACTCATTCTAGATTACAACCAACTTGAAGGGGCAATCCCTCCAAGTTTACAGCTTTGTCGAATGCTTCAAGTCATATCCTTAGCTAATAATAAGTTCAGTGGAGTCATACCAAGAGAGTTGGGTAACATGCCTGTTCTCCGTACTCTATATCTAACCACAAACAATCTTGAAGAGCCCCTTCCCTCCACCCTATCGAATATCTCAACGTTGCAGTTCTTGTCCCTCGGAGGAATGGGCTTGACAGGTCCTTTTCCTTCTGTTATCTTTAACATGTCCTCTTTATTGTCTTTACTTCTCAACCGAAATAGTATCTCAGGAAATTTTCCTCAAAACTTTTGCCACTACTTCCCTAGACTTCAGAAGCTTGACGTTGCACACAACGAACTGAGTGGTCAACTCCCCGCTTCCCTAAGCCAATGTGGAGAGCTTCAAGAACTATACATGTTATTCAATAATTTTACCGGTAGCATACCAGAGGAGATGGGCTCTATGTCGAAACTCAAGATCCTGTATCTCGCAAATAACAGCTTCACAGGTGTAATTCCACCTTCCTTGGGTAACATTTCGGGTTTAGAGAAACTTTGGTTAGGCAGTAACTACCTCCAAGGTAACATCCCTGGTATATTCGGCCTTTCTACAAATTTCATTGAATTCCTCTTGGAAGGAAATTTGCTCACTGGGGTGATACCTCCAAACATTTTCAACATCTCCTCGTTGCAAGTAATTAACCTTTTGTTCAATAATTTTTCTGGAAGTCTTCCTTCTGGTACTTCTTTCTGGCTGCCCAATCTGCAAAGACTACTTATGAATGGGAATAAACTCAGTGGAAATATTCCACAGTTTCTCTCAAATTCTTCTAGGCTACTTGCTATAGATCTGGGATACAACTTGTTAACAGGACCTATACCCACAAGTTTGGGGAACTTGAAACAACTCCAATTCCTCCATCTTGATGGTAATTTTCTTACCGGGGATGGGGAAGGCCTTGAGCTTCAATTCATTACTGCACTGACAAACTGTAGATCCTTAGAGAGGTTGATTCTCGAGTCTAATCCATTGAATGGGATCCTGCCTAATTCCATTGGCAACTTCTCAGATTCCTTCCAAATCTTCTATGCACCGGGATGCCAGTTGAAGGGCCACATTCCAGATGAAATTGGTTCTTTACAAAACTTAAACATGATTGCATTGAGCAATAACAACATTAATGGAACCATTCCAACAACAATAGGTGGAATGGAGCGGCTCCAAAGGCTGTATTTTGATGACAACAATATCGAAGGGGTCATTCCAATTGAGTTATGTAGTCTGCAGAACTTGGGAGAAGTCTCTCTCCAGATTAATCGGCTCTCTGGTCCTATTCCCAGTTGCATAGGAAATCTTGGTAGTCTGCAGATGCTATATTTAAGCTCCAATAACTTGACATCATCAATACCGGTGAACTTATGGGGACTTGAAAATCTGTTGTTTTTGAACCTATCCTTCAATTCATTGAATGGCAGGCTCCCTTCGGATATGAGAATGCTGAATGTGATGGCTAACTTGGACATCTCCCATAACCAATTAGGCGGTGATATTCCAAGTATCATTGGTTCTTTCAAAAGCCTAAGTTCTCTTAACCTCTCGGCTAACTCTTTCCAAGGATCCATTCCGCCATCCCTTGGCGATTTGGTAACTTTGGAACTCTTGGATCTTTCCCAAAATAATTTATCTGGTAATATTCCAATGTCTTTGGAGGCGCTTCTGCATTTGAGATATTTGAATTTATCTTTCAATAAGCTATCAGGGAAAATCCCAAGTGGCGGTGCATTTGAGAATTTCACAGCACAATCGTTCATGGAGAATGAAGCACTATGTGGGAAGCCAAGTTTGCAAGCTTGCGATACTAAGAGAGTCGAGAAATCAAGGACAAAGAGAGTACTCCTCAAATTCATTCTTCCAGCAGTTGCATTTGTGTTAATTGCTGCAGGCTTTATTGTCACGTTGAGATATTGTGGAGCTGGTAAGAAACAGAAAGATCAAAGTTCATTTGATTTGGAACCAGGAAAAGCAGCCAGAATGATTTCGTATCACGAGCTTCGCCATGCCACCAATAACTTCTGTGAATCCAATTTGCTTGGAAAAGGGAGCTCTGGTTCCGTGTACAAAGCATTGCTCTCTGATGGAACAGAAGTTGCTGTGAAAATTTTCGACCTGCAACAAGAGAGAGCTTTTAAGAGTTTCTACGTAGAATGTGAAGTGCTGCGTAATGTTCGACACAGAAATCTTGTTAAGGTCATAAGCAGTTGTTCTCACCCGGAGTTAAGAGCTTTAGTTCTGCAGTACATGTGTAATGGAAGTCTCGAAAAGTGGTTGTATTCTCGTAACAACTGCTTGGATCTCCTGCAAAGAGTAAGCATCATGGTTGATGTTGCAACAGCGTTGGAATATCTTCATCACGGTCAATCAGAGCCAATAGTACACTGTGATATGAAGCCCAGTAATATCCTCCTAGACGATGATATGGTTGCACATGTAGCTGACTTTGGCATCGCAAATATTCTCGCTGAAAACAACACTAGTGCAAATACCAAGACTTTAGGTACCATTGGCTACGTTGCACCAGGTAATTATCCATTCATTCTATTTAGTATCGAACAATTCTTACACGATATATATCCTTGCTAATAGAAGGACTAATTAAAACGTACTTAGCCATTTAGTTTTCCTTTTGAATGTCAATAGAGTATGGTTCTGAAGGAAGAGTATCGACAAAAGGTGATATTTACAGCTACGGGATCTTGCTAATGGAAACATTTACAAGAAGGAAACCCACCGACGAAATGTTCTCCGAGGAGCTGACTTTGAGGAAATGGATAAATGCATCGGTTCCAAAAATGGTTATGGAAATTGTGGATGACGGACTATTGAGGACAGATGGTGGAAAAACAAATGAGATAGGAGGTCATCTTCAGGCAATAATGGAATTAGGCTTGGCATGTTCCGAAGACTTGCCAGAGAATAGGAGTGATATCAAAGATGTGGTGGTGACATTGAACAAGATCAAATTACAGTTAAGTTAGTTGATGATGATATGTTACATGTAACTTCTTGCTTGCACATTTATACTGGGAAAGTCCTTTACTCCTAAGTCTCCTACATATATCCCTATCTGCCGTTGTAAAGAGTAAAGACTGACATTTTCTATTTTCAGATGAATTAATGAAGTCGTCATTTATCTTTCTTCAGACTTTCAAATAAGCCTTTGAGATGCCACATTGGAAGCATTAAAAAGTTTATGATATGGGTCAGGCGGCGGGTCAAATACCTCAACTGGTAGGATTCTAGGTTAGATTTGATCTCATATGTGTTTTTTAGTACCCATTCAGTTCGTTTCAAAATGGAGTGCTTTATTTATTTATATTTAGGCAAAAGTGACACATTTAAGACAAAATGTAACACATGTAAGGCTAAAAATGAACACATTTAAGACTAAAAAAGAACATCTTCTAAAGAAAAAGAGTGATAATTTTTATTAAAAATGCAAAGTGATACATTTTATGCTGAAAAGTGACACATTTTATTGAAAGTTGATATTTTTAATACTAAAAAGTGATACTTTTAATACTAAAAAGTGACACTCTTCATTTATACACATGAGAGGTGACACTGTAATTTTCAAAAGTCAAGGGGCTGCACTGAGATAACTGACTCTTGGCCCATTTAACATGGATAGGTCCGTCTTACGGATAAGATCCGTAAGATCGTCCTACAAGAGACATACTCTTATATTTATGGTAAAAATTAGTGTAAGACGGAATTTAGTAAGATTGATCCGTAAGACGGAGCTTCATTTAGAAATTTGTGAGGTCATAATAATAATAAAAAATGTTACTATTACTCACAAAATGGTTCAGTTGAGCTGATCATAAGCGAAACTTGGAAGCTTTAAACCTTGATTAGAGGTCTCGTGTTCGAATCCCTCCAGCCTCAAAATGAGTTATTATTTTGATGGCCGACTAAGATGTCCTATTTTGCTCCGGTGCCCCTGGTTTTCCGACTGTTGCTGCCGAAAATTTCTTCTTCCATAATCTTTGTAATTTAATCCTCTGTTCCGTTAGCCCTTTGTTAACTTCATTTACCTTAAGATGCTTGACGGACCCAACGAACTTTGACGAAACGTTAAGTGACACATTTAAAAGGCAAAAATGATACCTTTTAAGTTCGAAAGTAACACTATCAAGGGAAAAATATTATTATTTTAATTAAAATGCAAAGTGATATTTATAGGACCAAAAGTGACATTATTAATGATAAAAAATAACACATTTAATGCTAAAAAGTGACACTTTTAAGGTCAATAACGACGATTTTTATTTATAAGGGAAAATGATATTATTAGGGTCAAAAGTAACACATTTAATGATAAAATGTGACACTTTTAATGTTATAAAGTGACATTTTAATAGGAGTGTAATTTGGAATCACCGAACCACAAAACCAAACAAACTAAACTAGTCGGTTTGGTTCGATTTTGGTCGAAGACGGTTTGGTTTCGGTTTCAAGAATTGGAAAACCGCCCGATTCGGTTCGTTTCACGTTTTTTGGTACCTAACCAAACCAAGCCAAACCGAACCAAGCCAACCTATATATTTTTATTTATTTATTATATTACATTTATTAACTATTTTGAACCTTTGGATCATCTTATATGCATAATCTAGACATTTGATTTAGTCATAATATATATATATATATATCGACGCATACTAAACAAAATAAAATCATGATTGTTGGAGAATTATTATTTCTTCCATTGTTTGTGTTTATTTTGGAATTTGTATTGTTTTCTTTATAATAATTTGTTGTTAGTAGGCTATTTTTTAATTTTGATATTAATTCCAAAATTAAAATGTTATTTTTAATGTTGATTAATTTGATTAAAAATAATTAATCTAAACCACAAAACCGAACCAAACCGAGTGGTTCGGTTCGGTTTGTTTCCAAACCTTACTCGATTCGGTTCGTTTTGAGACTTTTGAAATAAATAGAGGCAGTTCGGTTTGTGATTTTGGACTAAACCAAACAACTTACACCCCTACATTTTAATGTCAAACGTAATTGTTTTCATTTATAAAAAATGAGACATTTTTCAAAGTAAAAACAACACATTTAAGGCTAAAAGTGACACATTTAAGCCAAAAAAGTAACTTTTAAGGGAAAAATGATAATTTTCATTAAAAATGCAAAGTGACACTTTTATAGTCAAAAGTGACACATTTTATTTTATATTACAAAGTGACACTATTAATAGTAAAAAATGACACTCTACATTATCTATATTATAATACAGCTTGAGAAACACGCTCACAATTGACTTGAGATAAAAAGCGGCTGAGATCAATTCATTTACCGATATCCTTACGGTCCCAATTTCGTCTAGATTTCACATGTGCGAAGAGCAGTTGTGCAACCCCTCTCCAACTCCCCCACTTCTCCTTGCCGATCTCCAACTTCCCCTCTCTTTCCCCTCCTTTCTCGCTTCACAACCATCTCTCTCTTCCCTAGCTCTCTCATGTCCCTTTTCTTGATTCAACATCCGGCAGAGCCTTTTCCCCCTTCCACGCACAAGCACTGATTTTCAAGTCTAGGGCTTGCAATCTTAATCTCTCTGTTCCAATACTGATATCCTCCCCTACTCGCGCTGTGCCATAGGCACGGGCACAAAGACTAGTATATAAACATGAGGGGTGGTGCTGTAGTTTTTAAAAACTAAGGGGCTGCATTGAGATTTCTGAATTTTGTCTCATTTAACCTAGATAGATCCGTCTTACGGATAAGACCGTCTTACAGGAGATCACCTCTCTCTATATATATAAAGTTAAAATTTAAAGGCAAAGACTTGTGTAGGACGGTTTTACGGATCCTAAATCTGTAAGACGGAGCCTTATTTAGGAATTTACTGGTTAATAACTAAACATTGTTAAAAAAAAGTCACAATAATAAGTTAGTTGAGATGGTCAGAGTTGACACCTCAAGTTTTGGCACAAAGAGGTCATTGGTTTGACACTACCATATTATTAAGTTTTAATGCTCATTAATGACAAGTTCCTCTATTTGCTCCGGTGCCCCTACACTTTCAATGTTTGCCGTCGAAATTCTTATATTTTTCACGCCTTGCAGTTTAATCCTTTGTCAGCTCCGTTAGCCATCCGTCAGGGCCGGCCCTGAGGTATGTCTGGAGGGGCAACGGCCATGGGCCCCCAATCTTGGGGGCCCCAAATTTGTAAAAATTACCTTATACATTATATATAGAATTTATTGTTAAAGCTTTTCATAAGTGCTGGGCTGCGGTAATGGTCAAAGCTCGAGCCTATGTTGGTTAAGGTCTCAAGTTTGAAACCTGGGAAGCTGTTTTTAAATTTTTATTAATTATTATTGGGCTGATCTGTAAAGTGTATAATATATAATGTATATACAATTATAATATATTTAGTTGGTTCAATGGTTAAGGTTTTATTTTGTTGGTTGTGTGGTCATGGGTTCTACACTTCTACTCTCTTATCTATGTCAAAAAAAAATCAATAAAAGGGCCCTTTTATTTTTTTTCGCCCATGGGCCTCTGAATGTTCAGGGCCGGCCCTGCCATCCGTTAGCATCAATTGCCTTAGGATACTTGATGAACCCTAACGGACTTTAACGAAATACTAAATGTCACATTTAAAGCCAAACGTGATACATTGAAAAGACAAAAGTGACACATTTTAATGTTAAAAGTGACACTATAAAGGGAAATTTATTATAATTCTCATTAAAATACAAAGTAACACTCTTAATACTAAAAAGTGATACAATTATTACTAAAAATTGTCACTTAAAAACTAACGGTGACTGTCAAAAGTGATACATTTAATACTAAAACGCGACACTTTCAATGCTAAAAACTGACACTTTTAAGATCAATAACGACAATTTTTAGTTATAAGGCAAAATGATACTTGTAGGGTCACAAATAACATATTTAATGCTAAAAATGGCACTTTTAATGCTATAAAGTAACACTTTAATATCAAACGTAATGATTTTCATTTATAAAAAAATGAAAAAAGTGAAAGTAACACATTTAAGACTAAAAGTGACACATTTAAGCCCAAAAGGTAATAGTTTTTTAGAGAAAAAATTATAATTTTCATTAAAAATGCAAAGTGACACTTCTAAGACCAAAAGTGATACATTTTATACTACAAAGTAACACTATTAATAGTAAAAAGTAACACTCCGCATATATAAACATGAGGGGTGGCACTGTAATTTTAAAAAACTAAGGGGCTGTATTGAGATTTCTGAATTATGCCCCATTTAATCTGGATAGATCCGTCTTACAGATAAGGATCCGTAAGACCGTCTTATATGAGACTACCTCAAATTTAAATTACAGCAGTATAGATTTAGATAGCAATCAAATATTTGGCTGAAGTATCATGCATTGTGTGCAATTAAATTACAACTATACTGGCGTGAGTTTGTATTTATGTTTATTATTTTTTTAAATCTTTAAGTCTTCTGAAAATATCTTAGTATTTATTTATGATTATACTCCCTCCGTCTCAAAATTATTGTCTTATTTGACCTGACATACAAATTAAGAAAAAACAATTGACTTGATTATTAATATTGATTTGATGTATACTTTCCACCGAATATCTACAAAAGATGTTTGATTACGTTAAGTTAAGTTACAAGTCATTATTTCACCAACTACAAACAGAGAAATGTGTGAAAAGTAAAATTGAAAAGTAAATGGAATTTAGCAAGTAATTTAACCAGAATCGAGCTTCAGGTCTAGCATATGGATGTGAAAATTGCATTTTTAAATGGCATTTTAGAAGAGGAAGTTTTTGTGGAACAACCAAAAGGATTTGAGGACCCCATAAACCAAATCATGTTTAAAAACTGAAAAATGCTTTGTATGGTCTCAAACAAGCCCCTAGAGCTTGGTATGAGATACTTTCAGACCATCTTTTAAAAAATGGTTTTAAAATGGGAGAAGTTGATAAAACATTATTTATTCAAAGAAAAGATAAACACATTTTGATTGCTCAAATATATGTTGATGATATTGTGTTTGAGTCCACTTCCAAGTCCTTAATTGGAAAATGATTTGTGCATTGTATGACATCCTCCTTTGAAATGAGCATGGTAGGAGAGCTAAGTTACTTTCTTGGAATTCAAGTCAAATAAATGCATGACGAGGTGTTCATTTCTCAAGCTAAGTATGCTATTAACTTAGTGAAGATATTCATTATTGAGAATGGTAAGAAAAAGAAAACACCGATGTGGTCGTCCTACAAATTGTCCAAAGATGAGGATTGTGAAAGTGTGGATCACACTTTATATAGAAGCATGATATGAAGTTTATTGTATTTGACTACCACACATCCTTATATTATGTATAATGTGTGTTTGTGTGCTAGATATCAAGCAAACCCAAAAGTTTCTCATTTAAAAGTTGTCAAGCATTTCATTTGATATATATGGGTTTGTGGTACGCAAAAGAAACTAATATCAATTTAGTTGGTTTTAGTGATGCTGATTGGGCTGGCAGTGTAGATGACATGAGAAGTACATCTAGTGGATGTTTTTACTTGAGAAATAACCTGGTTTATTGGTTTAGAAAAAAACAGAACTTTGTTGCCCTATCAACAACTGAATTTGAATACATTGCAGCTAGTAGTGGGTGCATACAACTTTTACGGATGAACCAAATGATCAAAGATTATGTACTACACAATGATGTGTTAACTTTGTATTGTGATAACGCTAGTGCAATTTGTATAGCAAAAAATCCAGTTCAACATTCTAGAACAAAACACATTGATATAAGACATCACTTTATTAGAGACTTAGTTAAACAATGTATTATTTGCATAAAGCATATTGGGACAGAAAATCAATTGACTGATATATTTACTAAGAGCCTATATTCAAAGAGATTTTCAAATCTAAGAAAATCTCTTGGTATATGTGTCATTAAACTTTACACTTAGTTTAAAAAAAGAAGAAGAAGGCATCATTGCATTTTGTCTTTAGGGGGCATTCTAGATCAATTGAATTGCATGTTTGTGTCTCATGTTGTTGCTTGGGATCTACATTCTAATCTAGTTGTGAGTATTTGTTCATGTAAAATCTTAGCTTAAATGTTATATATTTTTCCTAGAGGTTTGTGATGGATTGTTGGGTGCTATGAAAGTAAGTAAAAGCTACCTATCCAAGGTATGAAAGCCAAATGAAGTTTAAAAGGAAATATCGTAGTAACTGGCGTGAAAAGTGGTTTAGAAAATACGATTCCTTAACCACTTGAAAAAGGGCTATCCTTGGCATAGCGTGAAAGCTACTCACTGAATTGGCATCCTAAGAAATCCTTCATGTGATGGGATTAAAGAACTTTTACTCATTGACTCTAGAAAAGGTGCAAAAATGCACAAATGCATGACTGCTCTACTGAATGTATCTCCCATTCCAGCTGCATCGGGTACTGCATCCTTTGATCTGGTCAAAATTCACTTGTGTGTGATTGCATAATTTCTTAGCTTGATTGCTATCTCTTTGTCACATTTTAGGCATATTTTTAGGACATGCATTGTTAGTGAGAATATCAATCTATTAAAATTTTGTCCTAAAATAAAATATGCAAATCAATTTCCAAAAATACTTAGTGGATGTCTAATCTTTGTGTGAAACTAAGAGCTATTGAGATTGGATATGGGCTACTCGTTTTTGCTAGGGTTTGATCAGAATCATTGTTATCACTTAATTGTGTTTTCTAAAATCTTGGATTAAATTGAGGATTCCTAATTTTTTTTAAAGACCAATTTGTGCCCTAAAAAATTGTACTTGCCATTTATCTCACACTTGATTTCATTCTTTCAATACATATATTAAGGACATGTGGTTATTTTGTCAATAAAACCTAATTTTCAAAATCAAACTCAAAACTACTTCAAATTAGACTCTTCAAATTCCTATCCCCTAACGACTAACTCCAGGTTTGTAGATCCTTTGAAGTGTTTATTAACAGGTTTGAAGAAGTCAGGTGCTCTCATTCCCCCAAATTGCTAAAGCCCTAGTTCCTTTTTCTCTTCTTCTATAAACCCTAGCTCTGCTCAAATGGCTTTTAGCTCTCCAAATCTACATAAATCAACCATTCATACTAATGAAGCCCAGAATGTGGCTTCATCCGAAGTTACATCACAATAAATCTTTGTGGCTGAGCCTTCTATTGCATCCACAAATATTATCGTAGTTGAACCTCTTGCCAAGCCCCATGTCTGCTATCTTCTTGGAGAACTAGAGAATGTAATTGATGTTAAGGTTCATGGGGATTTAACTCTATTTCCCCTAATTAGAAACCCTCTTGTGAAAAGATCCAAAAGGCAAAGGAGGGTGCCTATCAACTATGAAAACCCTATAGATGCAAACATTGCAAAAGCAAAGAAGCTCAAAATCAATCTTGGTCAAATGGAGGAAGAAATTTTTATTTTGTCAGATAGTGATGATGAATATTTTGACATTACTAGAGATGGATCCCGATTTGTTTTGGCTCCACGTGCTCCTCTTTCTCAAATTGGAAATAGATATGGAGTAGCATCCACCTTTGGATGCTGCTATTGATGTTACTGAAGAAGACAACTATCCAATTTCATCTCCCAAGTCAGCTTCACAAAGTGCTTCCCCCAGTCAAACTCAAGACACGTCTTTTCCATTTGCTCCTACTGAAGAACCTGAGCTGGAGTTTTCTAAAGAGAAAATCATTCTGGCAGAATTTTTAACAAATATGAGGAATGCTCCAAGGGCTTCAACTCCAAGGCTTAGCCTTTTCTCTTCTTCAGCTCCTCAGAATTTGATAATAGTTCAGACAAAGACTTGAGGAGAGAGATGTCTCTGAAGAAAGCGAGGAACCTCCTGCCAGATTTCTTAGAAGCAGAGTTGTTCCAATAACCAATGCAACTGCTAATGAAGCTATATCTAGAGGAGCAATAGATAACCTGGGAGTATGTAATCCTTATTCTTCTGTTTTCTTTACTAAAGAAGCTTCCCTCAGGTATAATCTGGCTAGGAAAGTTATTGAGGAAAGGTTTATCCCCATTGAGGACTTAACTAAACAAAACTTACTCCAATTTTTTATTGATAGGAACCTTCTATCCATTCTTACATTTGCAGCCCCATACATCCAGGAAATGGTCATGGAATTTTATGCTAATCTTGAGAAAAGAATAACTTATGCTGGTGATCCTATGTTTGAAAAAGTTTTTGTTAGAAATAGGTTAATAGAATTTTCCCCCTCTAGAATCAATGGGCATTGTGGAACAGTTGATGTGTCTGTGGCAGGATTGATTAGTGATCTGAATGAGTGTGTAAAGGAGTTGAGTGGTGGCCTCATAAGAGCTTGGCCTGGAAAGAAATCAAAAGTGAACATAACAAAGTTAACTTCACCTTATGATGTCATGCATAAAATTTGCTTTGCCAATTGGGCCCCTACAACCAATGCAAACTCTGTCACTGAAAAACATGCAAAGTTGATGTATCAAATTGGTTTATGGTTGCCATTTAATTTTGGGGATTTGGTGTTTAAGAAGGTGGTTGCTTTTGCTGAATCTGAAGGTGATAAAAGAGCCCTTCCTTTTCCCTCCTTCATATACAGCTTGTTAGTGGCTCAAGGAGTAGAAATTTTGGGCAAAGAAAGATCAACTCATGTTTTGGACCCCCTTCCTATTTCACCAAAATTACTCAAGGGAGATAGGATTAGAATCTACCTTTTGTTTATCCCTTTATACCATACACAGAATCTGCCCATGTTCCTCCTCTAGCCGTGCAACCAGACAATCAGGCTTCTGTAGTTGATGAGACAAATCCAGATGGTAATGCTGCTGCATCAGCACTACATTAGTCCCTCTAGCTTTGCCATTTATGTCTATTGGTGAGGGTGCACCAATTGCACTATCTTTTATCAGGAACCAACTTCCCAAAATCCTGGCTTAGATTGTTTTTCTTCAGTCCTTGGAATCTCAGTACCTTGCTTGGCTTGCATATCACACTCCTCCATCCACTTCTGGTCAAATAGGGGGAGAGCTTACTGATCAAGAAGATCAAGAAGATGTAGTAGATAAAAAAGATGATGCCTCAGTTGATGATGATGGATCTGATTTATTGTAGATTCATCACTATGATGTTTCATGATGTTTGCTCCCACCATAAACAAATGAGGTATGATATTACAAGCTAGAGCTTGTGATATTATTACAAGCTTTGGTGTTAGTACCGTTTGATCAAATCTATTTAGATCTCTACACTGTTAGATCAAATATAATTTTTTTAAGTAATGACACGGACTTTCCAAATCATCACCAACTTAATCATCTAACGACTCTAATGCTGAAGCTTGTAATAATATTACAAGCTCTATCTCGTAATATCATTTGTCTAAACAAATTCATGTTTGCTTTGTTTAATGCTTGATTCAAACTTCTTAGTTTAAACTGTATTTGTATATGGTAATGCTTGTGGTTGCATGTGGTTTATTTCTGAATTGTGCAAGATGATCATTTCTAATTTTATGGTATATGCTTGCACAAATTCAGGGGGAGAAAAATGAGTCCGGATCCTCTGTTTCAAAATTGTATTTCATCTCCTATTCCACCGTCGGATTCTTGCCACATGTCAATAAGAAATCTTCACAAAAGGAAATATTGAGCCAGATTTCACGGATTTTTATTGTTATGGAAACACAATCAATTTAGTAATTGATTTTGTTTATTTACGATTGACACGTGGCAAGAATCCGATGGTGGAATAGGAGATGAAATACAATTTTGGAATAGAGGATCCGGACTCGAGAAAAACTAACCAATGCAGGTTAAATGTTTGATTGTGTTGAAAAACATTTGTCATTTAATTTGAGCAAAAAAGTTCAACAAATGGGGAGATTATAAGGATAAAATAGGGTTATCCTATTTTAGTTAATTGTTGTGCCCTTTCTTGGTCTAAAAGCAATGGTAAGAAGTTACCATATTTAATACTTCCAAAAACTCACAAGAGTCCATGTTTAAGTTTGACTAATTCTTTGGTAAGATTTTTATTTTAAATAAGGAACCTATTTATGAAAACTAAAACTTTTATTTCCTAATCATATGTTTCCTTGGAGATATTTGTTTCCCATGTTTTCACAAGACTCTAGCTCGTGTATAAAAATAAGGAGAGCTCGTGCAGATTGGAGACAACAACTTAGAGAGAAAAATACTGCTTAGAGAGAGGAAAAACTAAGAGCTTGCTCATTGCTGTTTTGGATGTTGTTGCATTAGAAACTGCATCATCATTGTCTTTGTTTTCTAGTTTGTTAGAAAATTGATTTTTTAATCACACGTTTGTTGTGTCATTGTTTTTGTGGGTTTCCTCTACAGACTTCATAGTCTTTTCAGAGGGTTTGGTATTTTGTTGGTTTCACTATTTGTTTGTAAGACATATGATCTTTTATTGAAAACGCTTTTGGTCGTAAGGTGAGATCTACAAGTATTGCTTGTAGATTGAAAGTTTAAATCTCTGTTTTAATTACTATTTTATTAGTTAAAGTCTTCCACTGTTTATTATTTATTTTGTTTAGTCAATGCACCTCTGATTGTAGCTGCATCCTGATTTACATCAGACACTATTCTTGAATCCTAGCTACTATTACACTATCAAAATAAATAATTAAATATTAGAAGCGTATTCTCATATAAAAAGAAAGAGAAAGAATTGTGCACATATGCAAAAATCATCCAAATATTTTATATTCATCAATCTTGAAGTGTTGTAAATTGTGACCAATGTATAACTACTTCACTCTAAAATATGGTGCAGATGCATTATGTGAATATTTTATGTGCACTCAACATTTTTGAAAAAATGAAACCAAGAAAGATCACACACACATACAAAAGAATTTAATCCTACATGTATCAAAGATTTTTCCTTGATGTAGTTCAACTGAGATTATTCCTTGATGTCAACTGAGATTTTTCCTTGATTTCTAACCCTTTTTTGTGATGTTAAGAAATTTTCGAAGATTAAAAACAATACAAATCCTGCAATTCGAAGTACTTCTTGTGTTTCTATTAATGTAATACTCTATAATTAAATTTACTTTTTTAATCTTTACGTTTGAGTTATTGTTTAATTTTCATACATTGAAGTTACAAAAAAAAATTTATTTTATCAATTTCGAGCATCATATGGGTGGCTTGCAAACTAACAGGTCTATCATTTCATGACAAAAATAATCCGAGAGAGAGAGAGAGAGAGAGAGAGAGAGAGAGAGAGAGAGAGAGAGAGAATTGAAAATCGCGAATCCATGATCTTAGCTTGAGAAATTGATCGATCTACTTCAAAAACAAAAGTACTAAAACAAAGTTTATCATAAAAGTACTAAAAAATTTCATCCATTTTAGATCTTAAGGTATTTTTACTTGCAAACAATGCTCATTTCAAGAAAACTCCTAATAGATTTCAATCTCATGTATGTATTCAATCCAATATAATTACAAAATTAAGTTTTAGAAACAAAACCTGAATTAAAAAACCGTGTATCGCAAGTGTACTAAATTAATTTCAAATAATGTGAAATTGCATGTATCGTATTATTGGACATGTTATGGCTCCACTAAATTAAAAAGTGAAGTAAACCAGGTGGATCATGAACACAATTGTGTACTCGATCGTTAAATGAATTTAACATCACAAAAAAAACATAATAATCAATACTCCTATTTATTCCTAGGTGGACCAATTAAAAGTGACGTGATACAAGACAAAACAAGCAGACGCGTCGAGAAAGATGCACGTGTAGGGTATATACCACTGTGGAGATAAATAGATACTAATTAGTTTCGAGGAAGAGAAGGTCTCCACGTGTGACCTAGTTGGCAACTAGGTAAAAAGAGTAGAAGCCAATAACCCCATCTCGCTGAGAAATCGACGAAACGACCCACCCTAAACCAGCTATGGCGTTCTCCCCCTCATCTTCATCTTCTTCATAGCAGACTCCTCTTCGCCACTCTCTCTCTCCACTTTCTCTTTCTAAAACTCTCATTCTCTCTGTTTCTCTCTATCTTTATATATATCCTATATCTATTTATGCAGAATTTTATATACCCATATAGCTCGATCAGAAGCTCTGACCTGAATCTTTAAAACATTTGAATCTGATATCTTTTGCTCAGCCGAGCTTCAATTTCTATGAATTGGGTCTCGTCAGAATCACTGTTTTAAGGTAATTATTTGTAATGATCCAAGGTTTGTTGAATTGGGTATTTGTTTGATTTTGGCATTCAGACGGTCAAATCAATTTTTATACAGGGAAGATGTCAATTCTCATGATCTACATTCCGAAATTGTATCTTATTTAAAGACCATGTTAGATGCAAATAATGTTTTGGTGAAATCTTTTTGAATGGCGAAAGAAAAAATGGTTCAAGAAGGTAGATGAGATGTTAAATTAAAATTGATAGGTAGACATAGTGGGGATGCGAGAACGTACAATCTTCCCACTGCATCAGAGGTTACTACGTTAGTTGTTGGTGATTTTGATCACAGTTGGGCATTAGGATGTTTTAGTTGAGACTCAGACCGGACAACTTAAGCGTATAAATGAATTGTATCCTGCTTATCTCCTTCTTCAATATCCCTTGCTTTTTCCAGACAACGAGGATGGATATAGAGAAGATATTTCATTTTCTGAATTATAAGATGATTCAAAAGGACGGAAAAAAGTCAGTATTAGAATTTTGTGTGTGTATAGATTGAATGAAAGGGATTGTAAGCCGACAACCATTAGGTTTTGCAAAAGACTTTTTCAACAATTTGTGGTCGATGCGTATTCTATGATTGAAAGTTCACGATTATTGTACATTTGGTTAAATCAAAAGCAATTGCGTTGTGAAATGTACAAAGGGTTGCATGAAGCTTGTTACGTGGTGAAAAAGATGCGTCGAGTCAAGGGAAAAGAATTATATTGCCTTCATCTTTTACTGGAGGAGCCAGATTCATGATACAGAACTATCAAGATGTTATGGCTATATGTAGATGGGCAGGTTACTTGGATTTATTTTTGACATTTACATGTAATCCTAAATGGCCTGAAATTGTTAGATTTGTTGAAAAACGTGGATTAAAGCCTGAAGATCGACCATATATTGTTTGCAGGGCATTTAAAGTGAAACTTGATGGGCTGATAAAAGATCTTCGTAAAAACACGATTTTTTGAATTGCTCGATCATGTACCTTTGTCTTTTATTTACACACGAATATCTAAAAAAACATATAAATTTTCAATTAAAATCTATATGTAATTACAGTTATAATGGTTTATATGTGTGTCATATTGTGTACAATAATTTATACAGTAGAGTTTCAGAAGAAGGGTTTGCCGCATGCTACATATTGTTGTTCCTTTCGACCGAAGAGAAATATCCGACAGCCGATGCTATTGATCGTATCGTTTCAGCAGAGATTTCCGATGAAAATAAGGACCTAATTTAATATGCTGCAGTTCAATATTTTATGATACACGGTCCGTGTGGTGGTGATCGAAAAAAATGCTCCTTGCACGATTGATGGTCGTTGCTCAAAGCATTTTCCAAAAAAAAATTGTTGAAACAACTACAATTGACGAAGATGGATATCAAGTGTACAGACGCCGAGATAACGGAAGGGCGATAGTTAAGAATGAAGTTGTTTTTGACAATAGACACGTCGTTCCTTATAATCGATACTTATTGATTACTTATGGGGCACATTTGAACGCTGAGTGGTGTAATCAATCGCGTGTGATAAAATATTTGTTCAAGTACATAAACAAGGGCAACGATCGTGTGACTGCGACATTTTATCAAAGTTCAGGTGATGATAATATGGATAAGAATATCGATGAAGTTAATTTGTACTACGACTGTAGATACATTTCATCTTATGAAGCTTCTTGGAGAATTTTTAGATTTGAAATACAGTACAAAGACCCTCCCGTTGTGCGTCTGAGTTTTCATCTTCCAAATTAGCAAAACGTTATTTTCTCGGATTCAAATAAAATTGACTATATCATGGATCACGAAACCATAAAGCATAGCATGTTTTGGTATGGATGGAAGCAAATAAGAAATATCCGCTGGCAAGAAAAGTACTTTATGCAGAATTCCCCAAGAAATTTGTTTGGAATTCAAAATCACGAGAATGGATCCCAAGAGTGCAAAATGGTTTTGCAATTGGACGCATTTTTTTTGTTCCTCTAGGATCTGGCGATTTGTACTACTTGAGATGCATCCTAAACGTAGTTCGAGGAGCCATTTCATATGAAGATTTATGTTTAATAAAAGGGGTGCAGTATCGTTCTTTTCGAGATGTTTGCTATGTGATAAGATTGTTAAGAGATGATAAGGAGTATATCGATGGGATAATCGAGGCTAACCATTAGGTATCAGCTTAATCATTAAGAATTCTTTTTTCCTCGTTATTATCATCTGCATCGATGAGTCAACCTAAAATAGTTTGGGATACGTGTTGGTCTTATCTAGCCGATGACGTTCTGTACAACCAACGAAATTTGCTTCAGTATCAAGGTATGTAAGAATTAGGGGCGGCAAATCGGTCGTTCTGGGTTGTTATCGGGCCGACACGATAACAACACGACATGATAAGCACGAACACGAACACGGCACGATAAGCTTATCGTGCCTAATATTAAAACCCGAACACAATACGATAAAAACACGAAAAGCACAACATGACACGATAGGCACGATAAGCAAAAAAACACGATTTATTTAGTCAGGTCCGCTAAGCCCAATAAACATTATAAAATATATAATTTTGATTTTTTAACATATTTTGAAAATTTATCAATATAAATAGTCAAATAGTTTAAAAGTCATAAATTTTCAAATGATAAAACTATTAAATAATCATGAAAATAGTTCGAAAGAAGTGAATAACCCCTAGTAAATTTTTAAAAATATATTTTTAAAACATACATATTTTAGTTATCGTGTCTTACCGTGCTTATCAAGCCAGTTCGATAACAACCCATTTTTATCGTGCCTTATCGTGTTGGCCCTATAACGGCCCGAACCTGATAAGACCCAACCCAAACCCTATAATTTCGTGTCGTGCTCGTGTCGGTCAATCGCGTCGTGCCATAAATTGTCATCCTTAATAAGAATTACTTCATTTACAATTTGTAAATTGTTATGTATCTCATGTTATTTATTTTATATTTTGTAGGTTTGCAATTAAACGAGGATCAAATCAGGAACTATGCTCTTGTGGAGGTTGAGAAGATTTTAAAATGTTGTGGAAGGAGTCTACGTGAGTTCCAATCAATGTCATTTCCAGATAATCAATTTTTCGAATTCTTGCATAATAGGTAAATACACGATGAGATGTGTTATGACCGAATAAGTTTGACAGAATAACACAAGAAGTTCGTGTTAAGTTTGAATTGCGAACAACAACATGTTTATGAAACTATCATCGAATCAACCAATTCAAAAATATGAAAGATTTTTTCGTGTATGGTTATGAAGGTACTGGGAAAATGTTTATTTGGGAAACTATATCTGTTAGATTTAGATCAAAAGGAGAGATTGTATTATACGTGACGTCCAGTGGCATAGCTTCTCTTTTGTTGCCTGGCGGTAGAACTGCTCAATCAAGATTAAAATTCCTTTTAATCCAAATGAAGATTCGACTTGCAACATAAAACAAGGGAGTCCTACTGCAGAGCTTATACTTAAGGCCGAACTTATTATATGGGACGAGTCTCCAATGATGCATAAGTATTGTTTTGAAACATTGGATCGAAGTATGATGGATATCATCAAAATAATTCATCCATCTATAGCTAATATTCCTTTTGGAGGTAAGACAATCGTGTTTCGAGGAGATTTTCGACATATATTGCTTGTAATTCCAAAGGGCAGTAGACAAGATATCGTTCATGCCACTATTAATTCATCATATTTGTGGAGGGATTGTACTGTATTGAAGTTGACAACTAATATAAGATTGCAAAATATAGGGTCCAACGAGAGTTGTGATGAATTGAACACCTCTGTTGATTGGATTGCAAATATTGGTGATGGGAAAGTTGGTGAACCAAATGATAGTTGTGTTTCTATGGATATTCCCCCTCAACTATTACTTAATGAATTTGACGATCTTATTGCTGTAATTGTACGTAGTAGATATCCTTCATTTGGAAGTACCCCGATGACTCATCTTTTTTTGGAAGACATGGCTATTTTGGCACCGACTTTTGATGTTGTTAATTCAATAAATGATTACATGGTTTCGGCTAACAATTCAGAAGGACGACTTTATTTGAGCTCAGATTCTTCATGTCATTCAGATAGAAACGTTGATCTTTTGAACGATATACATATTTCAGAATTCTTAAATGAAATTACATGTTCTGAAATTCCAAATCAAAAGTTGAAATTGAAGGTTGAAACTTCAGTTATGTTACTTTGTAATATTGACTATTCCCTTAAGTTATGCAATGACACAAGGTTAATTATTACAAAATTAATAAACCATGTTATAGACGGTCAACTTCTTTCAAAGGCCAATTCTAACGATGTTGTTTTGTTTCCGAGGTTATTCCCAAGTGGACCAATTAAAAGTGACATGAGACGCAACAATCAAACGCACCGAGAAAGATGCGCGTGTAGGGTATATACCGTTGTGGAGATAAATAGATGCTAATTAGTTTCGAGGGAGAGAAGGTCGCCACGTGTGACCTAGCTGGCGACTAGGCAAAAAGAGTAGAAGCCAACAGCCCCATCTCGCCGAGAAATCGACGAAACGACCCACCCTGAACCAGCTATGGCGTTCTCCCCCTCATCTTCATCTTCCTCGGCAGCAGACTCCCCTCCGTCACTCGCTCTCTCCACTTTCTCTTTCTAAAACTCTCATTCTCTCTGTCTCTCTCTCTTTATATACATATCCTATATCTATTTATGCAGAATCTTCTATACCCATATAGGTCGATCAGAAGCTCCGACCCGAATCTTTAAAACGTTTGAATCTGATATCTTTCGCTCAGCCGTAGCTTCAATTTCTATGAATTGGGTCTCGTCAGAATCGCTGTTTTAAGGTAATTGTTTGTGATGATCCAAGGTTTGTTGAATTGGGTACTTGTTTGATTTTGGCATTTCGGACGGTGAATCTCTCTCGTTTTGCATGATTGAGCTGATTTTCTTGATTTAGATTTGTGTATGTTTAATTCAAATTTATTTTCAAGATTATTTATTGGTTGTGGTGGTTTTGTTTAAGCTTGAGGGTTGCGGGTGGAAATTTGAGATATTGGGTTTTTGGAGGTTGATAGTAGTAATGGAATTTGTAGGAATTTTGGTGTGAATGAGACTAATGTGTAATAGAAGATTTAAGAGCTCGAGGCAATCGTTAGCAGAATCTGAGGACAACCAAGTTAATAGCTTTATGGACAGCCCTACATTATTGACCCAGGGTTCACTCCCCAGCTCAAATGACGAAAATCCTCGAATCAAGTTTTTGTGTAGCTTTAATGGTAGTATTTTACCTCGCCCACAAGATGGGAAACTGAGGTATGTAGGCGGTGAGACGAGGATTGTGAGTGTTCCCCGGGATATTAGTTACGAGGAGCTCATGGAGAGGATGAAGGAACTGTTTGAGTTGGCGACCATTTTGAAATATCAGCAGCCAGATGAGGATTTGGATGCTCTGGTGTCCGTTGTGAATGATGATGATGTGACCAACATGATGGAGGAGTATGATAAGATGGGTTCTGGAGATGGGTGCACCAGGCTCAGGATATTCCTATTTTCAAATCCTGATCAGGATGATCCGCTGCATTTTGTTGATGGGGACGAAAGGGATAATGAAAGGAGGTACGTGGATGCTTTGAATAGCCATAATGAATCCCCTGACTTTAGGAAGCAGCAGACTGGTGAGTTTCAAGTCATGGGTCACCTTGATGATATTCAGTTGACAGAACAGTACTTTAACCAAATGAATCTTGAGGGTAGCCTCCATAACCAGAGGAGTTATGAAATGTTAATGCCACAGGTTAACTTGCGCCACCTCACAATCCCTCGCATGAGTTCGGTACAGCTCCAACAATCTGCAAATCAGAGGTACAGTGAAATGGAGCCTCCATGGAGCCCAGCGTACTACTCTCCTAGGCATCCTGGCCACGTTGAGTTACCAACTTCTCCTTCGTCAGGGCGTTACCATACTCCATATTGTGAGTTTTCAGACAAAATTTTTGATAGATTACCTGAAGAATACAGTAGGCAGCAAGTGAATCATCAGTCCCCATATGAACAGCAGCCCCAGGTGACTGAAAATGTGGCATGGTTTCCGCCAGGACCTCTTCCTGGGGACAAGGCTGGTTTTCCCGGTAACATTCTAAATGGCTCCAGTGTTTTTGATGGAAACAGTGTCTGTGATAACTGCCGGTTGCCTTTTCCAAGAAATCAGGCCTTTCCTGATTCCCAACCAAATCCAGAATTGCCTAACTTGGTGAACGGATTTCATCAGGTTTCTAATCCATCTGTTGAATGTCCCCCAAATAGGGAAACTTACTTGCCCAATGCGGAAGCAAAATTTCATCATCCATTTTATACTAGAGAGCAGAATGATCCTCGATCTCTCTACAACGATACCAGCACTCATGAAAGAGGATGGATGCCACAAAATCAGTTAAATCCTCGAGTTGACGAACCAAGGCAACATAATTCAAGTGTGAGGTTAAATGATCATTATATGATTGATAGTAATGGAATGAGTATCGGTATTGGGCCTGGTAGTTTTCCTGATGGCTATCATGTGCCCTCGCATTACATTCGTCATGAAGACCGCCCACGTTACATCCGCCATGGACCTGAATTTGGAAATGAAGTTTTTCATGATCAACCTGTACCCACTGGTTCATCTCACATCCACATTCCTCTCGAGGAGCGCGGGGTTCGATATGGGAATTTGCCATATGGTTATGGAGCAGAGAATCTTTACCAGACACCGCATGCACATCTGCCTCCTCAAGCTTTATGGAGAAATGTTCACACTCCGGTGCATGGGGGTCCTTCTTATGAAGCATCCAATATACCTCAACAAGAAAATGGTATGTGCAGCCCAGTATTCATCAGGGGAACAATGGAGGGTAGTAGTCCCAGGTTTCGTGTTGGGGCAGAGAATCAGAGTCCTTGGGTTGAGTCTTCACATACTATTCTGGGTGTTGATGGGTCTGCTGTCCAAGAATATACTCATGGTCATTCCTTGAAAATGATGCCAAACGCTTACAATCTAGAGAATCAGCCACCAATTCCTCCAAATCCTCTTCTATCATCACCTGACTTGGTTAACTATGTGTCGCCTAACGATGCCGTGATACGGTCCGATTCAGCACCAATTTTGACTGATGAAAAATTGGTTTCTTTGACCACTCTAAGGCCAGAAAGAAAACATGATGCTAGTGTCACTGATTTAGCGAGGACTGAGGAGAAAAGTTATCAGAAAGGAGGAGAACAAATAAAGGATGAAGCAAAGGTTGGATCTTGTAATATGCAATCTGTCTGTGGCCCAGAACAAAAGAAAGAAGCTATCAGTTTACTAATTGAGAAAATCAATGGAGCTGAAAACCTGGTTGAAGATACTGTTTCTTCTGCTCCACACAATGGGGAGCTTCAAGTTGAGCGTTTAGACTTCTTACCAGAATTGATTGAATCTGTAAAGAAGACTGCACTTGAGGATGTTGAGGAGGTAAAAGCTGAAGTTATAGGAAATGCTGATGCTGTTGCTTTGCATGATGTGACCATGAAAGTAGAAAATGAATCAGAAGCAGCGGTGGGGGTAAATCACATTTCCTTATTTTTTATCAGTCGCACTTGCGTTATTAGTCATTTAAATAGTTCCCTTGGTTTTATAGGATGCACAAGCGGAGTTGGAGTTAGATTCTGATAACGACAACCAAAACAATTCAAAAATCGAACCGACAAAGGCTGAGGAGGAAGCTATTTCTAGGGGTTTGCAGGTTTGTTCTTATTTTCATTCATACATATACATGCACATGTACATATACATATACATACACATATACATGTACATATACATATACAAGTTATATACATATATCATACAGGCCGGCCCAACACTTATGGAGGCCAATCACGAACTCTAAAGTGAGGCCTTTTTGAAGCTAATAATAAAATTTATTAATATTGTTATATTTTTATTTAACGTTTATCTTTCGTGCATTTTGGGATACAAAATCAATTTTTTTTGATAAGTATGTATATTAATCAAAAGAGCCCCAGAAAAGGTGGCACATCCTTTTACACTGGCCGTAAACAAACAACGAGCTACACAAACATAACAATCAGCCTCAGAACACCAATGAAAAAGAGTATGCAAAAGAGAATTCTTTAGCTGGTCTATCGGACGCTCTACGTTATCAAAGGCTCTACTGTTTCTCTTGCTCCAGATGATCCACCATATTCTGAGGGGAACCACCTCCCAATGGGGTTTTTACTCTTATGCTTGAACAGTAACCAACTCAAAAGAAGATCCTTAACAGTACTTGGCATCACCCACTGAATGTTAAACATGCCGAACACCATGTTCCAGAGATCCATCGCAACAGGACAATTAGCAGAAGATGATTTGAGCTCTCACTATTTTCTTTGCACATGTAGCACCTATCTACATACATTTTCCTTCTCCACCTTAGATTATCTCCGGTGAGGATGGCCTCAAGGCTGGCTTCCCATGCAAAGAAGGCAACACGAGTCGGGGCATCGGTTTTCCAAATAGCTGACCACGTGAAAAAAGAACCCCTCCTCCTGCCTGCTTTGTATAATAAGACTTGACTGAAAAAAATCTTGTCTCTCGATGGAACCCACCTCGCCTTATCTTCGCTGTTGATGTCTATTTGGCGTGAGTAAAGGAGGGCCAAAAATTCTGCACTAGACTCCAATTCCCAGTCTTGAAGATGCCTGCGGAAAATGGGATTCCATGTCACTCTGCCTTGATTCACTTCGAGCACTGAATTCATAAAACAATTTCGGTATACTGCCAAATTGAATAATTCATTTCCTACAGAGCTCCACTTCCCCGCACCAAACATCCTTCCAAAATCTGACCTTCAAGCCATTGCCTATTTGATATGAAGTGTTCCTTTCAAACAGCCCCCTCCCTTTACAGACCGCTTTCCAAACTCCGGAGTCATACGGGTTAATAATTACATTTGGAAACCATTTGTGCTCACCCTCACCATATTTACCGATCACTACTTTCCTCCACAATCCATGATACTCCACCATGTACCGCTACAACCACTTTCCAAGTAAAGCTGAATTAAAAATCTTAATTTCTTCAAACCTAAGCCTCCTGCCTTAAGACTATCACAGACTTTCTTCCACTTAACCAGGTGATAATTACGCTCCTCCCCTAGCCCTTCCCACAAATAATCCCTCTCCATCATCTGTATACATTTCTGAACCGAAGCATTACAAATAATGAGAGAAAATAGGTGGGGATACTGGAGATTGTGTTCTTTATAAGGGTTAACCTTCCAGCTTTAGACAATAGCTGTTTCTCCCAACCCGCCAATTGGCTCTTTCTTACACCAGGTTCCATTGAGCCTTACTCCTAACCGTGGCTCCAATCGGCGAACCTAAATAAGACGCAGGAAGTTTGCATCCTAAAGCTGAAGCTAATTGGTCAACATTCGCCACTGCCCCAACCGGAAGAATATCACTCTTTGCCATGTCAACTTTTAATCCGACGCCATTTGGAAGAAAGATAGGACCAATTGGAGGTACCCTAACTGTGCCACCTCAGCATCGCAATAAATAAGGGTGTCGTCCGATAGTTGTCAAAGGCAAGCGCCTTTGGTGCAAGAGGCGAGGCGAGGGTGTAACGCCTCATGTGTCCTTGGCGAGGCGATGTGCAAGAGGCGCTGAAAAGGCGATGCCTTTAGCGCCTTTTTGGGAGGCGGGAGGCGCTGAAAAAGCCTATAAGTCGCTCAATTATTTTTTTTTAAAATTTTTTTAACTACCAAACGACGTTGTTTAGCTTTAATACCTAAAATTATATAATAAATATATAATAAAGCCTAAAATACCTAAAATCCCAATTCAGAGTCTCAGACCACGACGACAAATGCGATACGACTCATACGAAGCCCTGCTACATGTTACGACTCATACGAGCCCTAGGGCTTCTTCTTCAACCCTGCGACACTCATACAAGCCCTAGAGCTTCATCTTCAACTTGGTCTTCAACCCTGCGACGCTCATACGAGCCCTAGGGCTTCATCTTCAACTTGCGAACTCAGGTCTAAGACTTCGTCTTCTGCTTTTGATTTCAAGGATAGGGTTCCGACTTCAAGGCTAGGTTTTGTCTTCAGCTTGCACTATCTATTCCAAGTAAACTGCTTTCTTGACTCTGCTTTATTGACTATGTGATAGCTTTGTTTGACTTTCACAGTATTGATTATTTTATATATATAAAATACTCTGCGTTCTTGACTCATTGACTCAGTTCAACTTTCATTGTCGCAGTTCAACTTTCATTGTCTCAGTTCTATACTTTTTTTATAATTTGTTTCTATTTTTGAAACAAATTTACTCAATGTTATTTAATTTCATTACTCAACAGTCTTAACTTTGTACCATTTTTTAAAAAATTAAATAAAATTGTTTCAATTTTCTAAACAAATTTACTATGTTCTATTTCCTTTCATTAGTAAACTGTGTACTTTTTTTTTAAATTAAAAAAATTGTTTCTATTTTTTAAACAAATTCTCTCTGTTCCAGCTTACTCTGTTTTTCTGTCTCTTTCGTTTTGATTAGAAATGTTAGTCCCCTCAAGTAGTAGTGGTCGATAATATGAATTTCAACTATGAATGAAAAATTTGTGTTATTGATATTATGTTAGAACTTAGTTTCATGTATTATGCTCACTTATAGCATGTTTTGTTGATATTTGTTAAGTTATATGTATTTTATGTATTTTTCCTTAGTATTTTTTATGTGAGCGCTATTTTGGCGCCTTTTTAGCGCCTCGCCTCGCCTCTCGCCTCAAATTTGGACCTATCGCCTTTTTGGCGCCTCTCGACTTTGACAACTATGCGTCCGCAAATAAAAGATGATAAACTTTAACCTTCGTCTCCGTGAATGACCCAACCTTGAACCCACCCTGCCGCTGCTTTGTCTACTAGAGGGTTTCCTTGCCGCAAACCCCTCGAGCTAGGCAAAAAACCCGACAAGTTCCCGTTGACCAGCACCGAGAAATGAACCGTAGAGATGCAGAACAAAATCCACTTTATCCATTTTTCACCAAATCCCATCTTTCTAACAGATATTTAAGAAAGCCCCAATCAACGTGGGCATACGCCTTTTCAATGTCAAGTTTACACAATAATCCCGGAGTACCACTTTTTCAACCTCGCATCCTCAACTTCATTTGCTATAAAAGAGGCATCAATGATCTGCCTTCCCCTTACAAATGCGTGTTGAGAATCTTAAATCAGCTTTCCCATGAATTTGATCTTTCTCAATCGCAAGGCAAGCACCTTCGCTAGCAGTTTATAAAAACTACCAACCAAGCTAATCCGCCTGTAGTCCCCCACACTATTAGCTCCAGGTTTCTTCGGAATCAGAGTGATAAAAGTGGTGTTGAAACTCTTCGCAATGCTGACACAACTTCCTCTTCAGAGGAGGACCTCTCCAGCAGGCTTCTATCCATAGAATCTAGAGATTTGAAGCTCACTCCCTCCAGTTTCAGACGTTAAGCCCCGTCGCCTGAGTACAACTTCGAATAAAAGTTGGCAATTCCTTCCTTGATTGCAACCTGATTCTTCAATACAATTCCGTCAATCGAAATATTCATAATCTGATTCACCCTCTTATGCAAGCTTGCCATTTGATGAAAAAAATTTGTGTTCTATCTCCTTTCTTTAGCCATTGAACTCTTGATTTTTGCTTCCAGCATACCTCTTTCTTAATCAACAGAGCCTCTGCCTGGCTTCTTAAAGCACTGTGCCCATTTTCTTCTGACTCTGATAAGCCACGCGACCCTGCCATTTCATCCAAAAATCTGACCTCTTCCATCACCTGTTTAATCTTTGTATCTATTCTCCCAAACACATCTCTGTTCCAGATTTTTAAATCCTCCTTAAGATACTTTAGCTTCTTAGCGAGAATATAACCAGGATTCCCGATAATCCGGTAGGAACACCACTTAGAATGTACCCAATCCAAAAAACCTGGCTCAAGAAGCCTCATATTCTCGAATCGAAACAGGGTTTTACCTTTCTGCAAGCCACCACTCTCCAGCAACAGAGGGGAATGATCTGAAACGATTCTAGGAAGGCAATTATGGGAGGAGTCACTACAACCATCGTCCCAATCAGCGGATAAGAGGAATCTGTCAATCCTTAAATATTGATTCCGGTCCCCATGTCTGAACCAGGTAAAGTCCCCCCAGACAACTGTAAGTCCACCAAACCCAAATCATTAATGAATTCATTGAATTCTACCCATGTCCCGGGAGAACCTACAGGATCCCGGCCGTTCTCGTGGATGTCTAACCACGCTAAAATATCCTCCTATGCACCAAGGAGCATCCCATTTATCTCTGACTAACCTCAATTCCTCCCACAAATTTTGATGTAGGTTGTCGGAACATGGCCCATAAACACCCGAAAATATCCAAGTCTTATCGTTCTGCACCGATTTCATCAAACCAGATGCAAAATCATTTACTCCCTCCATTTCAGGCAAAGAGTCCACTATTCAATTTTGGGATGTTTCACTTAAAGAGTCCAATTTCAAAAATTAAGGCATAAAAATGTCATTTTACTAATGAGCTACTAAAAATATCATTTTCTTAAAAAGTTTCACTTTCAAACGAGGACTCTTTGCCTGGAACGAGGGAGTATTAAATTATTGTAATCGATTTCATTTATCAATTCTTTTTCAATCGGTGATACACCTAGTTAACTTAATCTTTGTTCGACATTGTGGATCTTATATAAGATTTTATTAATTTAGTTTTGAAAAAGTTATTTTTGTCGAAGCAACTGGTACAGCAATTGTTAACATTATTCTATAAGGCCTAGCTTTAGCATTTTTTTTGAATTTAAAATAAGTTTTTTATTATTATTTTTTAAATTTTTTAGGCCTAAAGCCATAGCTTTAGCGGCTTCACCCTTGGGCCGGCCCTGATTTCATCGTTTTCAAATAAATTGTATCACATCTTTCTGTTATCATCCAAAACAACAGATTTCTTGGTTTTACTATTTTGGTCCTCATTGGTGTCTACATGCTCAAGTTTTGAATTCTTATGTACATATGCTTATCTAGACAATAAAGAATGATGATCTGGAGGAGATACGTGAGTTAGGATCTGGAACATATGGGGCTGTTTATCACGGTAAGTGGAAGGGTTCAGATGTGGCAATTAAGAGAATTAAGGCCAGTTGTTTTGCTGGGCGGCCATCTGAAAGACAACGTCTGGTACTTCTACTGTTCCCATCACTCTTTCCTTTCCAGTTGTACTGTTGCATCCATTCCATTGTTAATTACTTGGTCTCATCTTTGTCTGAACTTTTGTTACTTGAATCTTTGACACTTGTGCTTCTATTTTACTGTTGAGTTCTGTACATCTTGCTCCATTTTTCGCAAAAAATACGAGGCAGTTGTATTCAATACTGGGCAGCCACGCTGTTTTGATGATATTATAATGTTATTTTATTTTAAATGAGTATAGTCCTTGACACCTTTTGCACTAGAGGCACATCAAGGTGCCGTTTGGTAGCCAGGATTAAGGCGAGATAGGATTAATAAGCCGAGTTGTCTGGTATTTGGTACGCAATAGGTGGTCTAGACTAATAGCACGAGTTACCTGGATAAAGTCATAATCACCTCACTATTAATACCAAGGAGGAGGGTGGTATTATTAGCGCCCTCACTAAAAAAATTGGGACCAACATTTTTAACCTCAAAACTACCCCCGATATATAAGTGAGAATTAATAGCGAGGACACTAATAATACTAAGATTAATAATACTGCTTATTCCTGTCCGACTACCAAACAAGCCCCAAAGGAAATGTAAGCACAAATGGACCCCAGAAAATCGCCGATGATAATTATGATGTTCTTTCATGGAAACAAAATTACCGGTATATATATACGTACACACATTTTGATAGATAAGTTTACGCCCTTGGCATGGGGATTTGAACCAAGGACCTTTATGTATTTGCCCGAGTGCCCTTGCCATTCCTTCGACCCCTTGGGCTTGGGGTAACCAGTAGATATTGTATAGAGGAACAAATCACCTAAGGTTGCAGTTCATGTGGGTGCACACAAAAAAGAACATGCATAAAAGAACCCCAGAAAACTACACCTCCTGTACTAACTGAGAGCTCCAAAAGTGATACATGCATTTAAGCCTTAAACGAAAGGCCTTCAAAGAAATTTGTATAGGCATCCAAAGAGGTTGGAAAAAACCGCAGTCATTCAAAAGAAAGAAATGTTTCAGCTCCCTTCCCTTAGAATTTTCCTATTTCTTTTCCTCTATTGGTGCTGCATTAGATGAAAAGCGGTAACACGTCCTCTGCACTATATTTTTTGAGATTCACTCTAAAGAAATTAGAAAGCCTCTCAAAACACCAATTTCTCCTTACTAGGAATCATACAAAATAGGTCAATAATATTTGCAACAAAGAAAAAAACACCTGCCTTTGCTCTCAATAACAAATCCTGCTAGGAGCCCCTCTGTTGCTGTTGAATCAGCGGTTGAAAATGTCTTCATCACCAAGATAAATAGAAATGGAGAAAGGGGAATCCATTAAAAAAAAACTTCAGGGGACTGTCAATCAGAGTAGAAAGAGAGAGATACATGAAAAAGTCCATCTCCTACGCCTAGGCCCAAATCCCACTCTATGTATAACATAATCTAAAAAGCATCAATTGATCCAATGAAACACCCTCTTAGCGTCCACTTTACCGTCGATCTAAACATTATTATATTTAACTCAGTTTTATAGCTGTTCCAAGTACAGTTCTCTCCAATTTATCGTGAATAATTAGAACCAAACTGAATATGCACTTCTATATAATCTGTGGTACTGGTATGAATAGTATATGAAATTTCAAATGCACTCTTCTCAACAATGGTCAGAAAATAGGAGGAGAAGGTCCAAAGAGAGTGGCTTTCTTCATGCGGGAAACGACTCATGAAGCTATTCTTACTGGGGACAATTTGAGGAAGCGCCACACATAGTTGTCAAAGTCGAGAGGCGCCAAAAAGGTGATAGGTTCAAATTTGAGGTGAGAGGCGAGGCGCTAAAAAGGCGCTCACGGGAAAAATACTAAGGAAAGATACATATAAGTATATAACTTAACAAATATCAACAAAACATGTTATAAGTGAGCATAATACATGAAACTACGTGTTGGAAAACTAGTGTTTTTAAATGAAGTAAATTGGGGCTTTGAGGCACTAATTTATTCGAGAGTCATTTATGTAATGACTAGGGTAATTGTGAGATTATGTTCTTCTCCATGAATACCTAAGAATACTATATTTATTTGTCCGATTCGGATTTTGGATTTCGGATGAATACATAAGAATACTATATTTATTTGCCAACTATGGCGCCCCATGGTTTTTGTCAATAGGTGCTTTATGTGCAAGGCTAGCGAGGAGAACTTGCATCATTTGCTACTTCACTGCCCAGTTACTTTAGAGCTGTGGAATTTTATGCTGGGTTTGTTTAAAGCGACTTGTTTCATGCCAAGGTCGATTCTTGAGCATATAAGGGGCTGATCCATTGGGCACAAGAATAGGAGAAATTGCATTTGGGAGATAGCCCCTTTGGGAGAGGTGAGGTGAGGGTAATGGTAGCAGGGAAAGGTGTATGTAATACATCTGCCATGACAAGGGAAGTTGGAAAGGTAAGTTTAACTGCAACTATGCCCCTAAGAGGTGGTTGTCCTTGAAGATTGGTTAATACTATTTTCCTCCAAAAAGAGGTTGACTATATCAAATATTGTGTGAGTGAGCCATCTATTGCTTTATTAGTCCGACATATTGTAATTGGGTATTTACACATGCAACTTAGACTATGTTGCATGTGAGTTTTCGCTTAGCAAGATGCACTAGGCACTTGGTGTCTAGTCTTTGTCTCCAACTATGTTACATGGACTCGAGTACGAGGATTGGATCGGATACTGGTATGGATCCGGGTGCTCGAACTGCCAAAATTTTAAGATTTTGTACAAAATGTAGATGTCCGACACCCACACCCACACCCACACCCACACCATGTCGTGTCAACATGGGTAGTTTAGCAAAAATGAAGAGTCCATGCGACACCATCACTAAAAGTTAAAGAGTAATCTGGTCTTGGGATCTGAAGAGAGGTACGCTTTGACTTATTCTGCGAATTAAGAAAAATGTTGAATAACCATTAGCTTCCTAAAATACCCTATCGTTGAATCATGAGTGGCCACAACTCAAGTTCAAGTTGCTTTAGTTGATATGACATAATTATTCTCTACCACAAACTCAAAGTGTACCTCATCAACTTGGACGGAGGGAGTGATTATTTATGTTCTATGAAGTTCTTAGTTCGTTTTCTATAGTAATTAGTAAGTAACATCTGATGTCATAAACCCTACCATATTGTATTTGTGAGGGTGGGAATGCAATTGACCAAATTAATTTCACTAAAGGGCGCTAAATAAACAACCATTATTTCTGATGGTGTAATTCCCAAGTCATGGAATGCCTACGTAGTAAAGTTTTGACATTATATAGCATAATTAGTCCTACACCTTGTAAGTGGATATTTACACAAGACACGGACACACAGAGCTTCTGCAGTCTTGCATGTGTATGCGCGTGTGCTCTGTAAGATGCACGTGGTACTTGTGCCTATTTCTAGTTTTTGAGTCTATTCTTCAAATACTGTTCTTTTGGTGCATAGAGTTGGCTTCACCTATAGCTAATTCTTTTGTAAATTTTATGGATAGTTGTTGTGTTAGCTAGTTCCCTGTGATTGAGAATACTTTTAGTGTAAACAGGACACACTACCTGTTTTGGTGCCTTATGAATTTATAACTCTTCTTACATATTTCAAAAGAAAAAAACAGGATTAAAGCCTAGTCTCCATGTACAAGGATTAAAGTCATATGATCTTCAAATTCTTCAGATTGCATTTATTGAGTACATTTGATCTGTGGAATTCATCATTTGCTTCCTTTATAGTAACTACAAAGTTACATATTGTGTCACATAAATTATACCATAGTGTATTTGCTCGGTGGTTGGAATCCCATTGACAAGATATGCTATTTACGGGGAACTAAATAAGAAACCAATTATGGTCAAGTGGTGTAATTTCGTTTGGACTTGGACAACCTAGCGAGTAAAGTTTGACTGACATGCCTATATTTCAATTTGAATTTTAGACGTATTTTTCTAGTGGCAAACCAATTCATTTTTTATATTAGATTAATTGGTCTATTTGAGCTACTCCTTCATTACCATAATCCACCAATGATTTTTGTGAACTCATAATTTGACGGTAAATCAGTAGTTTTTCCTGTCAACACTTCTTAGTTATTTTTCTTTTTGAGGTAAAAAAACTTAGCTTAGTAATTTGCATGTCGCACAATATTCACATTGAGATCTAGTCTTAGCATCCTCATAATATTGGCATTTGAATCTAACTGCTCTGTTTCTACTCGTGTCCGAAATGAAGTAGTGAATAGTGTGGACATCCTTATCACGTAGCATTTTCTCCAATGATGTTGAAACTCAATGCTTATTCTGTTACTTGCTGTATGTAGCATCATATTTTATTCCTGCAATTTTTGTTAACAAACTTACTGCCTTAATGGAGTAAGATCCTGACTCAATGGAGAATTAGTGTTGAGCGTTAATCAAACGAAATGAATTGTTATGCGCTTCATTTCGTGTGACTCTATGTGAGCAGCCGGTGCGTTGGTGAGGTATATGGATTTTTATCCATCAGATTCGGTATTCATGTCAGTTAAATTACCTGACTATCGTTTATCTGCTTATCCAATAAGTAAATGGATTGGACTGGATAGTGTATATCCTATCTATTAAGAATCCGATTCCCCTAGATTTATTTATATAAGATATATATACTCCCTTCTTTCCTGAAAAAGAGTCCAATTACTCCCGTTTGGGATGTTCGAAAAGAGATGTCCACAAAGCATCTTTCTTTATGGTACTTTTTATAAATATGCCTGTGATTTAACTCGATTAAAGGGACCAACAAAGCATCTTCCTTTTCAAACTTTTAAATGTAAAATTGGAAAGTAAACAGTGTACAATTATTTAGAATGGAGTCAATTAGCTTTTTTTAATTAGTGCTCCCAGTGAAAGGGAACTCTTTTTTAGTAACACAGGAGTATTTAAGACCTGGATATTATTTGTACAAAATCTTATAGTGCATTGATTACGATTAATCTAATAGTTCTCATATCTCATAAATTTCACTGTTTAAAATAGTGTACACTTCCCAACTTATTGTTTGTATTTTTTTTCTTCTGCAGTAAAGCTTGCAGAAATTAAATGGTGAAGACCAGAGGAGAAAAATGATAATAGAATCCGAAAATTCTAGGATGCGTCTGTTAATTTTATAAAATATTGTTATTTATAATATTGTATTTCGGTCCTTTTTGGAATCAGTGGAATGATCTTGATGTGAAAAATGTTTTTATGAATTATGAAACAATATTTTTGAAGTATTTTTTGGAGTTAATGCTCTGCTTAGCATAGTTTGTAAAACGATATGATATTTCAGTTCTGATTATTTGATACCCTGCTTGGGAAAATATCGATTTGGAAAATTAGTTATCTGTTGGATATGTGGATTTATACGAATTCGTATTTCACTAAAATAAACAAATGCAGATTTGTCATACATGCTCCATTAAAAAAAGTCATTGCACAGCCCCTAATGGCTGTTATCTGTTTTCACTGTACTGCATGATTTTAAGTAACAGTCACCAATGACGTGATGTTTGACGGGCTTTATCCTGTGATATGTAATGGAGACGGCTGTGAAAAGCATGAATTTTCTTTCTTAATTCACCTAAATGAATTATTTGACTTTCATAAAACATCATGACCATACATTTGATGATTATTGAGGAATTTTGTTTGCTAAAAGTGAACCCAACATAAATATACTTTGATTCCAGAGGATATGTTTACTCTATTTTGTTTTTATCATTTTTTTACTTTTTTTAAAATGTATAACTGTTGTATGGTCCGATAGTAGTTAAATTTGTAAATTCTTTATGAATAACGTTATTCATTGTGAGCAATAGATACTATCAAAATTTGAATAACTTTTTTGTGTTAATCCTACTTTTAATGACATAAACATTGATTATTTGACATTGGTCAATAGAACAATTCTATATATTTTTTTATGTGTGTTACTAAAAGAAAATATTTATTCTATTATTACATCAATATCTTGACATATAATTTTACTTCAATTTGGTCCAATAGCAAGTATTTAAACTTGATAAAATAATTGGAAAGAAGTAAAATTTACTACATATTGAACTTGTTCTTATATCGTTTCACTTAAGCTTGAAGCCATTTTGAAGGACAGAAGAATGGCATTTAAGTATGATCACTGTGACAACAGGACATAAAAGTTGGCAATGGTTTGGTGGCAGTGTGATTATAGTGGCACACATGTGACTGGGGTTCGAGTCGTAGGGCCTATATTATTTTTTATGCTACGAAAGTTGGGTCACCCTGCAGTAAGTAATGGTGTATATAGTGTCGTTTCATCCATTACTTAAAGGGTAACGGCCGATTCTTAAAAGTGGACGTTACGTGGTAAAGAATGATTTTTAGAAGTATGCTGAACTGTCCAACTGTAGAAGGCAGGAGTAAATTTGTTCTTAGGATGTCATAGGTAGTGAAAGATTTTATGCATCTGTATATGGCTTTATAGATGTAATGTGATAAATTTGTTCTATTAGCTAAATTTACCTTTTTAGGCTTAAGCAGTTCTGGTGCCTTTACTTTGTACTTTGACTTGACGACTCCTCAATATTCTTCGGCACAGATTGCTGATTTCTGGAAGGAGGCTCTAATCTTAAGTTCATTGCACCATCCAAATGTTGTTTCCTTCTATGGCATTGTTCGTGATGGGCCTGATGGTTCTCTAGCAACTGTAACAGAGTTCATGATCAATGGATCTTTGAAACAGTTCTTACAGAAAAAGGACAGGTAATATTTCTGATGGATGTTCTGTGAATGCTAAATTTGTATTTTTTAGTCTTTAGTTTCTTGCCCGTTAGGCACACTTTTTATGAAGATGTGAATTCTTTATCCATTATGTCTATTTAATATTGATTGGTGCTCTAATTGTTCTTATGGATAGAACAATTGACCGTCGTAAGCGACTCATCATAGCTATGGATGCTGCATTCGGAATGGAGTATTTGCATGGAAAGAATATAGTGCATTTTGACCTAAAATGTGAAAACCTGCTGGTAAACATGAGAGATCCACATAGACCAGTATGCAAGGTATGTGCGATCAGTACTTTTCGCTTAATATATTTGTTTTATTTCCTTTTCAAGTGCTTTTCTACGGCCCATTTTGTATATAGTAGATTCTTTCATATTGTTGGTTCAGTTTGACCTGGTTAAAGTTACTGCGAAGTTGTAACATTATATTGACTGTCTTCCATCCGTGCTTGTCTTATTTCTTAAGATTGGAGATCTTGGCTTATCAAAAGTAAAGCAACATACATTAGTGTCTGGAGGAGTTCGTGGAACGTTGCCCTGGATGGCACCTGAGCTTCTTAGTGGGAAAAGCCACATGGTAACTGAAAAGGTATACCAACTCATGTTTTCTTATCTTAATTTTTCTTCTCCATCAAGGAGTACCATTTTCATAACTCTGTAGTTTGTATTTATTTAGCTATTTCTGCATTTAATTCTTCTCTTTGCCAATCTAGATTGATGTTTACTCATTTGGGATTGTCATGTGGGAGTTGCTTACGGGTGACGAGCCTTATACTGATATGCATTGTGCTTCTATAATTGGTATGTGCTTTTGTTAAAGTTTACTTTTTTGCTTCATTTACAATCTCACTATTGATAGTCATTACCACGGTATATAGAAATCTCTTTATCACGTAATAACAGTCGGTCACACATAGTAACTATCTCCTTTAGTGGAATTTTCATTTCATCTTGTACCTATGTTGCATTCTAGTCTCGTTGTTTGTTACTTTTAATGGGTCCCTTGGTTGAGCTTCCAAGGGCTTGAGACAGGAAGATAACTAAATCTCTTTCTTTTCACCATATGTTGTTGGATGTATCACGATTTTATATTGATACTGTAAAGTTTATAAATATTTGATGGATATTCATATTAATATTTTGAAATTATCTATAAGATATATTATAACTCTAGATTGCAAAAAAAAATACATTTTCCAAGGGGATGTAGTTAATTTGTATTCTCCCTCCGTTCAAATAGTCCTTTTTCAAAGTGAACATGTGTAAACATCAAATCGATATTTGAAATACATCTGTTCTGTTTTAGATGATAAAGTTTCAATCACTAAAAACGACAATAAAAATATTATGTCACAACTTCTATTATTTACTAATGACGAGTTAATTCATATAAGTTTTCAGAAATGAGTTAATAGTTATTACAAAACTTTAAAAGTGACTTTGCATGGAATGGAGAGAGTAAAAGATGTGCGAGGTTGAGAAGAATTATTTTGTATCCAATCACTAAGATACCATTAAATTGAACACTTCAGCATAAAAAGTGAAAAGAAGTATAAAAACTAATTGAACGTATGGGTACCGGGGCGTACTGGCGTACCATCTCGGGTGTACTTTCCTTTTTTTTTGTTTGATAAGTAAAGTATTTTAAACATGCGTCAAAATAGGTGACGCATCCTATGTACAAGAAGAGGAAAACCACAAAGTCAAACTAGACTAAAACAAGACTGTCCAAAAACTCAACATTAGAAACTGAAGGCATGACATAGTCTTTACACCAAAAATGTAGGGTGTAGAGCATGATCTCCTTCAGTTTGGAAATAGGCATCTCAACATTCTCAAAAGCTCTGCGGTTCCTCTCCATCCACAAATGGACAGCATCCCCCCAGCTTCTTCTTTTCCGTTTATAGAGCGACCAACTAAGAAGCAGCTCTTTAACCGAAAAAAGAGAAACCCATGATAAATGAAAAAGATTCAGGATGACATTCCAGAATTCACATGCCACTGAGCAGTGAAGAAGAAGATGATTCACACTGTCCTCAGCACTCTTGCACATGAAACATCTATCTTCCGTTTGCGCAAATTATCTTCTGTAACAATAATTTCATTTGCTGCCTCCCACATAAAAAAAAAAAACAACTCTAGACGGGGCCTTGGTTTTCCAAGGGAAAGTCCTTGTAATACTCTCCTCCAGTTTCGAGTAGAGCGACCGCACAGTGAAAGTGCTGTTACCAACCCCTTTGTACAAAGCTCTGTCCTCACCATTCCCCTGAAGATCCACTTAATACAACTTCTCAGTGAAGGCAAAGAAAGATTCCAATTCCCAATCTTGCAAATTTCTTCTAAATATAGGATCCCACATAACTGAACCTGTAGTCCAACTCAAAAAAGAATTAGCTAGAGCATTCTTGTCAACGGCAAGATTGGAATGATTAGGGAACTCCATGCACAATTCCCGATCCCCATACCAAACATCCCTCCAAAATAGAATTCTGGAATCATTGCCAACCTCGAAGCGAATAAAATCCTTTACCTGATTCCACTCTTTCCGGATACCTCTCCAAACACCCACCCCATAAGGAGATTGAACCACATTTGGAAACCAAAAGTGTGCACCACACCCATATTTGCCAATCACTATCCTTCTTCACAAGGCATCTTTTTCAATCAAGTATCTCCAAAGCCATTTTCCTTGCAGAGCCTTGTTAAACACTTTCAACCTTTTAATCCCCAAACCTCCCTCTTTAATGGTGGAACAAACTTTATCCCATCTGAGAAGGTGATACTTGCGCACGTCCTTAGATCCTTCCCACAAAAAATCTCTCTAGCGTCTCCAGCTTCCTAGCCACCAAATTCGGCATAACAAACATCAACATATAATTATTATTTTCACGACTTACCTCACCTAATTGCCAATGGAAGGTAAGAATTGGATGATTGGAAATTATATTGGACTTCAATATTTGGTTTATACAATGTTCACTTAATTTATACTAACAAATAAAAATAAAACATTCCTGCCATTTCTAACCTGTCAAAACATGTCTTTTGACCAAAACCAGCCGGAACTGATGCGCTGAAACAGCCAAGGCAGGCAAAATATTGGCAGCAATGAAAGAGACCATGTCTTGCGTTATTTCTTATAAAGCGGAATGTTCCAGCCCATTTTGGCCGGTACAATAAGGAGTCTATAATTATGTGTACAGTAAGGAGTCTATTTTCGAGTACAGAAATATTTCTGATACAAAACTGTACCATACACTACACATAAAGGAACATGAAAGAAAAGCCTAAAAAAGTAGTTCCATTTGACAACTCAAGCTTTTCAAGATTGCAGCTTTACTTGTTTGTACTTCCTTTCAATTGCATTAAACTTTTAATCTTTTTTAGATATGGGATTATTTTATAGGACAAACCATAAAGGAAAGTAGGAATATTTTTCTTTTTGTGCTCAGAGAAGAAATAAAAAGATTAAAAAGAGAGAGATTGCAAGAACAAGATGGACGAGAAGTCCATCAAGACAAAAAAATAAAAATACAAGAAGCTAAACAATAAGTGCACTCCAATCGCGCTGAACAAGAGAAAGCGGAATCAAATGGAAAGAAACTGTGGCCGACGCCCAAAGGGAAGCAACCACTCTATCCTACAACAGCGCCAACACAGAGCTTGATTCCTGAAAATCCTAGAATTCTACTCGGTCCAAATACACCAAAGCGTAGCAAAAACACCATGCAGCAAAAGCATCCCACTGCCACAGCAAAGCAGCGCCCTCAGCCTTCGCAAAGCCCCTTGAAGGAAAGAGGCTATCATCTTGGGGCCCTTGCCCTCCAACCACCCTGAATAACTGATTCCACAGAAAACAAACTGTACCATACTGGAGGAACAGATGATCATGGGACTCAAATGAATCCTTGCGCATGACACACCAATCTGGGGATACCTTCTTATTAAGCCTACACTTTTGCAACATGTCATTGGTATTGAGCTTAGTAAGAAAAAGAGACCAAGCAAAGGCTCTTGAAGGGGACACCAGCTTTCCAAATAAAGTATGATGGGAAAAAAGGAGAAGGATCAGGAGAATGAATCAAATGCGATAGAAAGGAAGGAAGAAGAAAAAGCCAACCCTTCCAGAGTCCAAACCCATGAATCTTGGTTGTTAGAAAAACGCACAAAAGAAAGGTATCGAGAAGAGCTATAGTTTCACTAGACTCCTGATCGTTTAGATGCTGAAAGAAATTAAATTCCACCGAGCATGGAAAGTTGGAGGTTTTATTTCTTTGGATGGAGAGAGTATTATTTTTGTTTGAACGAAAACTTTAGGGTCAAACCTTTTACCTTTGCCTAAGCTAATGGAGATCACGTCCCCCAACCCCCAATTAATGTGATATCAATGAAATCCCCATATACTTGATGGTTATAATATATAATATATAAATATAAATCCTATAAAAGTATTACTTTTTGGCCCCTCCAAAGAAATAAATTGTTCAATAATAATTTGTTCTTATGTTTTAATCATTACTTTTTTTGAGTGTAGGACCAATTTTCCTTATTACCTTTTATCATTCTTCACAATGATGAGTAATATTTTCTTTATTATTTTATTATTTCTTTATTAATAGTGTACTTTATTTTTTGTGCTTTTGTTATTTTCTTTATCCTATAATAGTTTGGCCCCCTAAAGGCTGTGTCCTCCTAGGTCCGCCCTTGGCTAACTCTCATCATTTACAAGAATATAAATATAATTCATATACAATAATTTTGAGACCAAAGATATATGTACATCAATATTCATTTTTTTAGGTTTTAGTGAACTGTTTTCTTCACGTGGAAGAAAAAATGATTTTCTGTTCATCTTTGTGTGTATCTGTGCATCTATAAACATCAATAATACAGAGGTTCGCTTAGTGACTTGCTGGATGGTTTTTTGCGTGAAATTTGAGTCATGGCTAGCCCATTATACCTTTTTATCCAGCATAAATGTTCCTCATGTTTTCAATGACATGGCAATCTCCCGTGATTACTCTTCTATGGTAAAGAATTATTTATTCCACCAACTTTTAGAGTGTTTGTCTCCTTAAGTTCCCAAAATCACCCACTTCTCTCTCTACGGAATGTTTCTCTAGTTGAATCTTGCTCCCCCGCCCCCAAGTCAAGAATTGGGGCCCCACAATCACAATTTTCTCTCATGCCTTTTTTCGTGATCGTTAGTTTCGTGATATGAATGAAAGAAAGCAAAAATTGCGATATATATGTGATAGTTAATGACCCTCAATATCTCGTGCTCTTGTTATATTGGTAGATTTTATAATATTGAAACATCGCATGAGACAATAATGTGCATTTCATCATACCTGGGTTCTTGGCAAGATGGTTATCAAAAGGAGCTGTCTGCTGTGAAGTGTGGTACTCTTGTGGATCTTAGGGTATCTCTGCTGCTGTGTATACCATGTAGATTAGACAAATCTCACCATGTAGATTAGATGAATCTCACTGTAAATCCAGGGTGTCAAGAATGGCTTAGACACTACATTTTGGGTTTAAAAGAACAATCTGTCTTGGTGTGGATTCATGGTATTTTTGCGAGGAATCAGGATATTAGAGTTATGCTTTGAGTCGGAGGTCAGTTTCTACCCTGGCGTTTCGATTTTTAAGTTGTTCTTGTAGAGGGCGATAGAGTGACATTTGGGAATCATGTTTGAGGATTGCATAGTGGCTTCTCATGTGGAAAAGGTGTATTGTCCTTGAGGGGTTGTGCTTGTATCTCATTAATCATGATTGTTTATCTGAGTATCTTCCTCCACCCTTTGTAGGGAATTCTAGCCTTGCATTTATGGGGGTTTAGCAGCATAGGCTGACTGTCTAAGTGTCTATCTGATGTCTGAAGATCAATGAAATCAAATTGCTGAGGATTGTGTCTGATATCTAGTGCCAATTTTAGCTTTTGAGCATGGTTGTTTCTATGTGAGGCTGGGCATTTTCAGGTTCAAACTAGCCAGTAACACTACATTGCTGTCAATCAGAACAGATGATTTATCCATTTTCTGTTGTTTTGTCATTCACGAGAGGAACTTTGTTTATAGGTTTTCCTGAAAATGTTCAATTGACTGGTTGTGTGACCAGTCCTTCCATCACAATGAATAATACTTTCATTGTTGCAATGTCAAATGTGTTAGTTTACGTGATTCCTTGCTACATGTGGCCTGTGTTAGTTTACTTGATACTGTGCGACATTGGTCTCTTTATCAAATTTGTTCATTCATACTGTGTAGGAGGGATTGTAAACAACACTCTACGCCCACAAATTCCAACATGGTGCGACCCTGAGTGGAAGGCGTTGATGGAAAGTTGTTGGGGCTCTGAACCAGCGTTGAGGCCGTCCTTCTCAGAAATTTCGCAGAAGTTGAGAATTATGGCTGCTGCAATCAATGTAAAGTGATTCAGGACGAAGTAGCCATCTTCACTTTTTCCCTGCATGCTGCTAGCCCATCCTTACTGGGAAAATAAAAGCATATATTTGCAGTTTTGGAGTCATGTACACAGGTCAATAATGCATTATTATGCCTTAGTTCATCTTCCATAAACCTTTGTATCACCGGCCTATATGAAGTGCAACTATATGTGCTTGCAACTTGTACTACTAAGGAATACAGAAACTCCGGAGAAGGACATTCGTGATCCTAGAGTGAGCTTTTTCCCCTTCATCTTTTCTATGTGTGTACCTTTGTTTGGGATTTTTGTGTGGATATAATACAATCTCTTATTTCCATCTGCAGGTGTTAAATGTACTTGGATGTTGTTAGCAGGGTACTGCGCTACTTCCCCATATGGGTGTTCTCTGAGTTTTATCCAATACAGAGGAACTGTTCTACAAAAGGAATGTGTATATAAATTTAATGACAACTGTCCTCTGTTTCCCCATGAAAATTATATTTTAGTATTTCCATGTGGAAACCTAGAACCTTATTTTTGTACCTTGTATCTCATACCCTTTCGCCTAGTTTTACTACATACAAATGTTTTATAGACTTATTTACTGATAAACTTTCTGGCTTGTGGCATTAAGGGGTTCTGCATTTAGCAAATAGAGAATCGTGTTTTATGTGTATTATTATTGGATAACCTCATCTTGGGGTATATTATGGACTTGTGGTCATCTCTGATCAGTTGATTGATTCATCTATGAGGACTGAGGAGATATGAGTCCTGTATTCTATAGAAATGATGCATGAAGTCGAGTACAAGTTGCATCATTCTATGAACAGTTCAACTGCGAACTTGGTACGGTAGCAATCATTACGGGTTGAGCTCGAAGCTTGTCTCCAGGACAGTCATGAGCTAAGCTATAGCAAGCTTGTTTTCAAGGATGTCAATAATTTTTTTAGTGAGTTGAAGGTGCATAAATTATTATCATTTTTAACTAGAAGATACTGTGATTTTAGTAAGGAGTAGTATGCCATACATCATGCAACAATTTGTGCTCGTATTGTATCCCAATTTTGTTAAAATATACTACCAAATGATATTTTGTACAATTGGAAACGTGAATGCTTGCTCCCTGTTGGAAAACCACCGAGCACGCTGCGAAGCGATTAAGCTCCCTGTCGTCATGGGTGTTTTGGTGCTCAATTGGTCATCATGTGAGGGTTGGATCGAGTTGGTTGGTTTTGGGACTAATCGAACGAGCCGGTGTCAAGAGACTAACCGGACGAGTGGCTGTTTAGACATAGCCTAGTTTACTTTTGTAAGTTGTTACAGTGGGCTATCGGGTGTTTAGAGACTAAATATGTAATATTTCATCCCTACTCGTCCGTTTACTTGACTGATCTATGTCTAAACACCCATTAGGGACCAAAAGCAATAGCCTAATTACATTCATAATAACATAAGTGTGCGCTATTCTACATTGTTTCAGTGCAAGCTACGATAGTAATTAGTAGCAATCTAATTAAGCTAATTCCTTGTTTACTAAAGATCAAAGGCAATTAAGGCTAAGATTATAATATATTTATATGTATATATGAAGGCATTATTTTAAAGATAAGGCAAAGTCAATTTCTTGGATGCTAAGAGTGATGGGTTTGTTACAAGGTAGTGTTGACATTTGTGTTAATTTAATCTAACTCTATTAGTGATTAAAGCTTAATTAGAGCTCAGCAACTGCCTCTTGTTAGTAGCATCGTCTCTTCCCATTACTTTACGTAAAGTGCATTGGCGATAATGACAGAATGATTAATTTAGAGGGGGTAGTCTATAAATTATATATTATTTTCATTAAGAGGATTTCCTTGAGGAAATTATTTACAATATATTGTATAGACAATAGTACATTACTTTGTAACTAATGAGACTAGCTACCTAGGGATTTAGGCTTGTCAACCCTAGTGACGGAGGGGTTACCATTTTTTTCTCTACGCTATTTTTTCTTTGGGGGAATGTCAAGTGGGATGAAATTAAAACAAGCCCTCATATGTAGATATTTTATTTAGAGCTGATATTTTGGAAGGCGGTTTAACGGATCTTAATTTGTGAAACAGTCTCATTCTTTTACAATTTAACCTAATAACATATGATAAGTCGGGTTAAGAGCATCCGTCTTACATAAAATATCCATATAATAGTTTTTCCTAAGTTTTGGCATTTTATTTATTAACATTTCATATAAATATAGAGTAACTTTTATGTAAAGCCGTCTTATGAATTCCGATTGAAGCCCCAAAAAAAAGAGAAAGGAGACTGCTGGAGCGAGTGACCCATCGAAGAAGATCGCAGGTTACTCAGTAAGGAAACATGTCAAAATGAGAAAGAGAAGCGGACGGATCAAAAGATCCATCTAGCTGGAGCGCAGGTCATAGGCAGGTCTCAAGCAAGTGATGTGGCATGCTCACAGCGTGCCACCATACTATTGAGAAGTTTTCTCAATTACTCCGGTGTCCTTCTTTCAAATCGTGTTCCCGTGTCTTTTTACATTTTACTGAACTTGGCCTTCAAAGTCCTTTTCTTCTCGGACATCACATTTATTTCTAAATCAACTTAAAACTTTGATTATTTTCATTTATTAGGCAAAATGACACTTTGTGGCAGAAAGTGACACTTTTAATTCCAAAAATAACAATTTTAATGTCAAAAGTGACATTTTTAAGGAAAAAAATATATGATAATTCTTATTAAAGATGCAAAAACAATATTTTAGGGCTAAAAGTGACATTTAATGCTAAAAAGTGAAACATGTGAAACTTTTAATTCTAAAAAGTGACACTTTTAAAATAAAAAGTGACGATTTTCATTTATAATACAAAATGATACTTCTAGGCCAAAAGTGACACATCTAATGTTAAAAGTGACACTTTTAATACTAAAAAGTGACTATTAATTTTAAGGCAAAAATGCTTAGTGACTTTTTGTGGTCAATAGTGACAATTTTAATGTCAAAGGTGATGTTTTAAGCTCAAAAGTGAAACATTTAAGGAAAAAATAATAATTTTCATTAAAGATGTAAAATGATACTTCTGGAGCCAAAAGTGATACATTCAATGCTTAAAAAGTAATACTCTTTTATTCATAATCATTGTTACACTTTAAGGGTGTATAGTCACACTTCTAAAGACATAAGTGACATTTTTAATGGTAAAATAATGATAGTTTTAAGGCCAAAAGTGATACTTTTAATGTCAAAAGTAAAAATTTTTATTTATAAATTTTAGGGGTGACACTGCAATTTCCAAAAGCTGAGATATAGTGCTGCAGTTTCTGAATCTATGACCTATTTAACATGGATAACTCTGTTTTATAAATTAAGATCCGTAAGACCGTTTTACATGAATTGTTGCATGAATATATTGGTAACTAAGCAAGTTACCAATCATAGAAGATCGATCGAGTATTATCTATTGTACCATTTAGTTAGAAGAACATTTGCGTACTTATAGATACTTTATCGATATATCTTATGCAAGTTTAAAATTAGATGATCGATCGAGCATCATAGATCATATCATATCGTTAGAAGAAGTAATGCATTATATTTATTATAGTGTTGCCGCGTTGTTATTATAATTCTATCGTAAAATCAACTGGTAATACTAGGCTTTCTTTAAGGAGGCAGTGTGTTAGTGTGTAACAATTTGAGAAAAGGAGAGTGAAAAGAGACCATTATTACTAGAGGTTAAATTTGGGAGATCAAAAATCCCCAAAATATATGACATGCCATGCATAAAACCTTGGATGCATGGATGTATGGATGTATAATGAAATAACCTTTTAAGAAGCATTAGACATACATATCTAGACATCATCCGACTGCAGAGAGACTAGAGTTATTTTTGTATGCTTCTGTTGTTTAGATGTCACCTTCACCAAGCACAAGAAGGATAAACAAATAAAAAGGTCAAGGTTATAACTTATAAGCTTTAAATTTGATGTAAAACAGGTTGTTGTTGCGTTTCTCGCCAAGTTGGATAGTTCTAAGAGTCTTGGTAACAAGTCTCGAAGGAGAGGTGCTAAGCGTTGGTTTTGAAAATTTCTCTTTAGTAGCAATCAAAAGTTTAGGACTTGCGCGTGGGGTGTTGGTGTCATTACGATAAAGGGAAGATGTCAGATCTTAACAAAATTGGCACGGCCGGTTGATCCAACTTGCCCCCCCCCCTTCCTTATTTTTGGCTTAAGGTTTGGATTGTTATTAAGTTATAGAAATACTCCTATATTATGCATGTAATAGACAATTTTTATCATAATATAATATTTTTCTCTTCTTTCTATGCTTTGCGTGAAGAACCCTAGCCGTCAAGGCTTGTTTGTGTGTGAATTACTCCTGAAAAGTGTTTATGTTATTATTTCCGAAGCATTAAAAATTTTGGAGATCCACTTTGAATTTCATTTAAATCTTAGATTTTTTTTTAAATTTGTTTTTTCCCTAAAACGTGCAAAAGAATTAATTATGATTTCCAATTTTGAGGAAAAATAAATTATCTTACAATAAATTAACAAAAATCAATACCTAAAAAATAATCTAATCATTCAGCCACATTCAATTCAACCTGAAAAATAAGGACAACGTGCATAGTTTTGACAAAAACACACAACAAGGTCCTACCTTAGTACCTTTACATTCTTAGGTAGCGGTGTACCTGAAGTCGTGAGTTGATATGTGACCTAAACAAACAAGAGGGTCATTTAAAAAGAAAATGTCGACTTGTTTCTGAGAGAGAGAGAGAGAGAGAGAGAGAGAGAGAGAGAGATTAATATGAATATTACAAGCATGGTTCAATAAAGTCAAATGACTTAGTACTTTTGATTTAAACATATTTCGGCATTTAGCCTTGTGAACCCCATACTTATCTTCTTACCAAGAAAAAATAAGATAAAATGCACTAGCTCATTCAAAGTGTCAAATATGGAGAGAGAGAGAGAGAGAGATTCTTATGGTTAGGACATAGACAAGCAGAAGCTAGCATATTTTCTTCTGTCAAATATCCGAGTCAATTTGATAATAACAAATATACTAGTACTTGTATACCTTCTTGAAATTTGATAGTTTTCTTCTTGTTATTTCTATGCAAGTGCTGTTATGGACCTATTTGTTCCTTTTTTGCTGCATTATGAAATTGATTTGAAATATACTCCTATCAGAGTAGGAAACACGGGTCAATGTGTGTGGGATCCTCTCAAAAAAACATTTCTAAATATCAAGGTCCATAATTGTTGTTTTTTCCTTGCTTGCCGAATATTTAATCGTATCACTCTCCTGCTTTTTTTAAATCACTAAAATCCATTTCGAAAAATTATTCCTAAAATACTCAAATCGACTCCATCCACAACTTCGACCAATATTTGTTGCAACAAAAAAACGAGGATTGACCTACCCGGTCAGATTATCGGGGTCGAGGGGGCAACACCCCATCATGAGGGTTCAGGGGCAACGCTCTTGGAAGATAAACGATTTTTTCGATTCCTTTAGTACGATACTTGATTGAATATGGGTTTGGTTTGATGATTTTTCAGTAAAGACAAATGCAAAGGATGAGGAAGAAGAATGCTTATGATGGAGTAGAAAAAAGAAGGCGGAAGACATGGAGGCCTGATTCATTATAATTTTGCAGTGCGATGCATCAATTGAGTGTTTGACTTGGTGCAGCGCGATACATAAATTGAATTAGATAATTTAAATTGATACATCGCGGCACAAAACTTTGGTGCAGCGCGATGCAAAATTGGATTAGGTAATTTAAATTGATGTATCGCGGTGCCAAAATTGATTAAACTCGATGCAAAATTAGATTATGTAATTTAAATTGATGTATCACAATTATAATATTAAGGTAGCGCGATTCACTGAGTTAGAGTGCATGATTGATCTGTAGAACTCATTCGATTCATTAAGGGTATTGCAATCTTTTCACACCCAAAAAGTGCCTTATTCCATTAAAAAAAAACATGATAGATTATAGCGGTAACAAATTTTGAAAAAAAGACCCATCCGAATTTACCCTTTTTTCCTTCTTTAGTATTGCCTCCCCTCCAAATCCTTAATGAGATATTTGTTGGGACTCTAAAAGCTTGTTTGACTGAGAGTTTTGGGAAAAAAAACGTAAACACAACATATTACAAAAATTGTGTTTCATTGCTACGGTAGAATACACCACGAATTCTAAACGATGCTGCATTTTAAAACACTGGAATTTCCAGCCTTTTTAAAAACTTTCCAAGATAACGCACAAGATTTACTGCTTAGCCAGGAATGTCTATGTTTTTGCTTAAGTCTCCTTCTTTTCTTTCTTACTTAGCTTCTTTTTCAGCTTTCTTTCTTGATTAACTTTTGATTTGGATCGTGAACGCCCCTTCCTAGATTTTCCACCGGATCGAGAGAAGGCTCTGATTTACAGATCTAAATGGATTGGTAGACATATTTACGATGTGCAGAGATGAGATGATTTAGGGTGAGGAGCAAGGATTATTCTGGAGGGTGAGGAGCAAGTCTAGAAGGTGAGGGAGAGGATAGAGAAAAGGGGTGGGTCGGGTAAGGTGGGGGCAATTGGGCAAAGGGTTGTGACTCTTATTTTATCTCTCCTTGTTTAGAGTACTAGTAAGATAGCCCGTGCTTTGCACGGTTAAAATTTTATTTTGAGCCATCGTTTTTTTGGAGTCCTTAATTTTACTTTAAGCTTACAATCGAATTATTTTAGTTTCAATAAAACTAACCTTCAATAAAGTAATTATACTTTATTTCATGGAGCCACATGGTAGAGCTGGAAGAGCTGCCTTCAACTTGTTTACTTAGTGCATTAGGGGGAGTTCTTTAGTAATTAGACTTATATTTTTATGTATAGGTATTGTTATTAGGAGAATTGTTAATGTGTAATTATTAATACTAATTTTAATGGGAGCATAACAATAGGTGTTTTGTAACAACTATAATATAAATACTCTTTATCAATTCTATTATTAATTGATATTGTTATTAGTTAATGATCAAAAAATGAAAAGTCTTTTAAATCCAAGAGTTTGCCTAAGTGGATGTTTCACATTCAAGATTTATCAAAATTGGGTGAGGAGACACAACCATATGACTCTTCACCAACTATATATATATATATATATATATATATATATATATATATATATATATATATATATATATATTATTAATACTAATTGAATATTTTTATAAAAGATTATTGTTATTGAATGTAGGCGTTTGTTGACTTCATGTCTAACAAAAGTTATGAGTTGTCAATATATACAAATTGTTGGTTGTGTAATATAGTACTTTCGTTTGATAATAAGTAACTTTTATTTTTTTAAAAATATGGATAGGAGTAAATAGTTGTTTCCATACACTATTTTACTTCATTCATCTTCCCAAACAGACAATGTATCATTCCTGGCCTGAGGAGAGTATTTACTTGTAACTAAATGAAAGTTTCATATGATTCGATTCACATGATACATGTCATATATACATAAAAGCTGTCCAAATCAAACTTACCACTCTATACATTCACTCCAAAGAGAAAGGGCAAGAAACATTTTCAATCAAATGAAGCACATATAGTAGCTTGTGTATGTTCCATCCTTATTTGTGAACAAACTTGGTAGTTGAGAAACCAGATTTGTTTAGTGAACCGATCTTCAGTTTTAACTTCGATTCTTGTGACGATATGTCTATGCAAATGAATCCACCGGTCGCAACAAATTTTCATAATTAACTATATTTTCTACTTTTGGTGCAAATTCTACAATTCCTGAAGTAGATGGATTAACCCCACCTGCAGCAAATCAATTAATTAACTTAGCAGTACACTTGAGGCAAAAACCAGGAGAAGTGCTATTTTAGAGTAAAATTAAATTGAGGAAGTATATGTACACATATCACATAATTCACTAATTATTTTGGACTGTATCTAGGATAATGAAACAAAGTATTCATCCGGAAAGCCTTGGAATTCAAATAATTAATATAGAATAGTTTGTATAAACATAATTTTATTAATAAAAGCAAACCTAAGGCAAGACTATGTTATCGACTACTGATGCAAGGTCGATAAATTCTTCTCCGGATCAGATGAGATAGAATAATATTCTATGTTGTCTATGTGCCTCGTAGAACCATGCCACTATATATTATTTTCAATATTGTTTCTTTACTCACCTAATTAATGATTGTACTAAATTCTGATCGATTCCTATAATATAGAAAAATTAATCAGATAAATAATATATAATGCTTGTACCTGATCGAATCTGATGAATGAAAGTACATGACCATTGTCATCAAGAACCCGTAAGAGTAAACTCTCTCGTGGTCTTGGTAAAGAATCTTATCTCAAAAGTGAAGGCAACCATTCCACCACCAAAGTTCATCTCATACCTCCACAACTTGCAATTAATCAGTCATAACTTGACACTCATTTCGGGTGAGTAAAAACTTCAAAAAAAAAATAATGGGATCAAAGTAGTACACAATACAGTAATTAACCAATTTTATACCGAGTTCTAGGGACCCAAAATTGTCTTCGTGATGTGATTTTCTTTCTTCAATTTGGGATTGGAGCAATCAATAAAGTACAATAAAAACAAAAATATTCTTATAAACACCATGAAAGGGGAATTCCTCCAAATAAAATGTTTTTACATCACAAATAAGAAGCATACCATTTAGGCTCAATCTCCACTCGAAAGTACCAATCTTGCAAAAACGAAACACATAATTGTTATCAATAAAAGTGACATGACCTTCTGAAAGTGAAAATTGTCAAACTCAATTGGGTATGAAATAAATCAAATTACAGAATAACATTAAGTAAAAAACTAATTTAAAATTTTCTTCAATTCATATATATTAATAAAGGGGAAGTGGGGGATACCTTTGAAGGAGTACATTGGAAGAGGGTGGAGCTAGAATGACCGCCATTGCTGGAGAAGGATATGTTGTTGTCGATTGTCACAGCACCTTCCCAATCCATACTCGCTCTCTCTCTCTCTTTAATTTCTTTGATACCCAAATCATACACCATGAACAATTAAACAAAACTCAAAATAAGGTGTTAGTAAGATCGAGAAAGAATAAATTAAGAGGCATTAAGACTAAACCTATTGCACTAAATTGAACTATAGAGAGATGAAGAGAGAAAGCTTACAGTTGTGAGAGTTGCGGCCGTTGGAGCTTCGAGTTACGGCATGGGTGTCGGCGCGGAGAAAGAAGGGAGGGACACCGTCGACGGTAAGGATAAAGAGGAGAGGCGTTTGGGGGAGGCTTGTGAGAAAGGAGGCGAGAAGGAGGGAGAATTACATTTTATTTCTTGGAGCCGCTAAGAAGTGGTAAAGTCAGAAGAGCAGTCCTTTCGACTCCTTCAACCCGTTTACCTAGTGTATTAGTGGGAGTTCTTTAGTAATTAGACTTCTATTTTTATATATAGGTATTATTATTAAGAGAAGTTAATGTGTAATTATTAATACTAATTATAATAGGAGCATAACAATAGGTATTTTGTAACAACTATGATATAAATACTCTTTATCAATTCTATTATTAATTGATATTGTTATTAGGTAATGATAAAAAAATGAAAAGTCTTTTAAATCCAAGAGTTTGCCTATGTGGATGCTTCACAATCAAGATTTATCAAAAGTGGGGTGAGGTGGCATAACTATATGGCTCCTCACCAACTTTAAATATATATATATATATATATATATATATATATATATATATATATATATATATATATATATATATATATAGATTTCATTTATTTTTTTTTACCCCATTTGATTTTGCTTATGATTCTTGATAACTTATCCCTCCATCCTACTACAATATATTTGAGCTTTAAAAGTTAATTTGATCAATTTTTTAGTTAATAATTAGCATATTTTTTACTATTCCCTCGGTACTAAAATAATTGTAGTTCTCTATTATTGACTTTATTAAGAAATTAGTTGGATGTATTAAATTAGAAGAAAAACATACCCTTTTATGACGGGTAAAACCATCATTTTAACATCTACTCCATTTACGAAAATTTTGTTTTGAAATGCTATTCTAAACACATTTGTTAGAAAAAAATTGACATTTTTAAAACTTTGTGTTTTATAAAAACTACGTATTGAAAACGCTATACCAAAGGGGATCTAAATTTGTTTGATGTGTGAGGTGATTTTGGCTAAACTCTCATGGTCGGCTTATGAATTGTAGTTCCCAGCTGTCGTGCTTGAAACAAGAATTGAACCCTGAGTGGATGGGTTAAGGAGCAAGCTACCCAACTAGTAACTACGTGGACTAAGTACCTTTTGTAGAAACAAATAAAGTTTATGAATAACATCATAACCTTTCAATTTATTGAATCACCTATTTATATGGAGAGTTACAATTAGGGTTACACTTGGAGTATGGTACAAGAAACCTTTACAAGGAAGGAATCATAATAAGGAAAGAACTATACAAGGTAATTACTGCTAATTAAATAATAATTACAAATAAACAAGAATAAAACTAAATATATTATTCCCTAATATGCCCCCGCAAGTTGGACAGTCGAGAGGAGAGACCAATCTTATGAAGTAATTGATGAAATCGTTGGCTAGCAAGAGGCTTGATTAGTGTATTTGCCAACTGATCAGCCGAGGAAACATGACAAACCCGCATAAGCCCATCCTGAACTTGTTGTCGGATGAAGTGAAAGTCTAGGGTCACATGCTTCATGCGAGTATATAAAACCAGGTTGGAGCAGAGACTATAGTGGCACCCATATTGTTACAATAAATGACGGGCTGAATGGAGGAGGTGATACTGAGCTCTCCGAGCAGAGACGCTATCCAATGAACTTCAGCAGTTGTGGTAGCGACAGCTTGGTATTCAGCTTCAGTTGAAGAGTGAGCAATAGTGCGTCGTTGTTTCTTGGAGGTCCAAGAAATTGAGTTGCTGCCAAGGTAGACAATGTATGCACTGATGGATGTGTAGTCATCTTTGTTACCCGCCCAATCAACATCAGTGAATGCATGGAGAGCTGGGGGGGACTGGCGATGAAGTAGAATGCCATTATTGATAGACCCGCAGAGGTACCAGATAACTTGTTTGGCCATATTCCAATGCTCGGTAATCAGTCTATGCATGAACTGAGAGAGTTTGTTGACAACATATGCAACATCTGGGAAAGTAAGAGATAGATACTAAAGACTTCCAAGCACTGCCCGAAATTCTGTCGGATCAGTGAGAGCAGTGCCCGACCAAAGTGTTAGGTTTGGCGAGGTGGGGAGTGGAGTAGCAACCGGGAGGGCATCTGTCATGCCCGTGCGAGCAAGGAGATCGGCAATGTACCCACGTTGTGAGAGCAAAAGACCACTTGCTCGCTTGATAACCTCAACACCAAGGAAATATTGAAGATCTCCAAGGTCTTTGAGTGAGAAGCGAGCAACGAGCAAGGAGATGAATGTCTGAACTGCAGCGGGTTGGTTCCTAGTGATGATGATGTCATCCACATAGACAAACAGATAGATGGTGATACCCCCTGTATCAAGTAGGAACAATGAAGTGTCTGCCACATAATTTTTGAACCCGGAGGCAAGGAGAAACTGACGCATGCAATTTATTGTACCATGCTCGGGGAACCTGTTTGAGACCATAGATCACCTTGTGAAGCTGACATACATACTGAGGGTTGTCCTATCAATGAAGCCAGGTGGTTGAGCCATGAATACCTCCTCGGATAGATTGCCTTGAAGAAAGACATTGTTGACATCCAGTTGCCGATGTGTAATTATACGTCTTATTTGACTGGGTATACAGATTAATAAAAACTAGTATTCCGTATCGTAGATATTAGTATGATATGTAATTTTCTTTAAATCTCATGTGTGTAAGTGACTCATAATTAAATTAATTAGAAAAGATAAAGATAAAGATAAATTTTAAAAGTACTTTCCTAAAATGAAAATTTTAAAAACATGATAAGCATTTTGGAATGACCGAAAAAAGAAAATAGGAGAATTATTTAGGAACGAGCCGAGTTAATTTGATCTTTGAAGATTGATACATATCTTTTGTTTCCTTCGGCTTGGGTTTCTTATTGAGTACTCGTTGGGGGCTAAAACTAGTTTTCTTTTATTCCCTTGGGTTTCTTATTTGAAAGGTTACAACAATCGGTGACCTTGTTGAAGCTTCGACACTTGACATCCCACTTTTTTTTGTTGAGAGTAGTACTAAATCACTCCATTGAAAGTAGTGAGGCAGCTAGGGCTCGTTGGTGAAAGGTACTATAACTAGTTTTGTATGCAAAAATGACAAGAATGGTATCCATTTTCCACAACTTAATGGTTAAATGTTGGATTTTATACATGGATTCTTTGCCCGGAGCAGAACTGCCAAGCAGCAGACGTCAACTGTGATTTGTGAGAAGCAATTACTCTGTCCGAGCGATGCTACAATTACGCTTGGGCAGCACTTAATTAGGAGAATTAAAGAAATAAATCATACTCCACTTTAGCAGCAGGATAATGATGTATATTGTATAGGTATAATCTACCAAAGTAGCAGGGGTTGACTTCGTGCGTTCTTCTGTTCATCGTTGGCATAGAAATTTTGGCTTTGCTGATTAACTTAATGGTTGAGTATTTACAAAGGTCAAATTCTATGACACCATCATATTATTATTCCTCCAATAATTCCTGCATATTCTCTACAACTCCTTACTTAAACTTCACCTTTTAGCTACCTAATACGCGGGATTGACTTTTCTTTTAAGAGTCAAACTTCACTCCTGCCAATTGACCTCTCTACACGTGTCCAGGTGGGTTATCTGTACAATATGTAATTAGATTTAAGTGTAAAGTATACATATTTTGTCATAATTAGCTATTTATATACCACGTACTGGTAATTAAAAATAATAAAATTAGTACTCCCTCCGTCTTTAAATTATCGTCCTAGTTGACTTGACACATATATTATGAAAAAACAATTGACTTGATTATTTATATTGGTTTAATATGTAGTTTTCTTTAAAGTCATGTGTATGTGGCACATAATTAAAATAGGGTGAAAAAGTAATGATAAAATGATAAAAGTAATCCTCTAAAAAATAAGTTTCAAACTGGATAATTATTTTGGGATGACGAAAAAGAAAAAAAAGACGATAATTTACTGATGTAGGGAGTATTTGATTTGAAAAACTAGTTTACGTATAAATTAATTTGTCAAACAATAAAACAAAAAAAGTCAAGGAAAAGACTATTGTTCTCATAGAACCTTCTATTCTTCTATTAATCGGAAAGGTGGCCTGAAAAAAAGAATATTATTATTCCCATAGAATAGAACCTTCTGTTCTACCACCATGGAAATATAATACAGCTTAATATTGTGTCGAAATAAAAATTTAGTCTTCAAGAAAAAAATGAAAAAAAGAAGAAGAAGAAAACATAGACTTAATTGAAGCCGTAACTCATCAGCTTAATTACTTATAGCTTCCCCAGCCAAGAAAAGATCAGCTTAATTATTTATTTTAATCAATTTTCAGATCGGTATTTGGTGAAGGTTTATTTACTTTTCCAAAGATTATAGAATACGTAAATGTAGTAGTACTTTAAGTGTAATTTTCAAAAGTTATGATCTTGTTTTCTCAAACTAAATAAAAAAAAATGTTAACAATTCATTTGAGAATTTGTTAAATTTTTTTTGAAAGTATACTTCTTCTTCTTCTTCGATTTGGAAGCGAGTAATAAGACAACCTCATTTTTATGAAATGAAGAATAGATTTTAGAAAACATAAATTTTGTAGCTTATATATAGAAAGCACTACTTTTTTTTGAAACTATATATATATATATATATATATATATATATATATATATATATATATATATATATATTTATATATATTTATATTTATTTATATATATTTATATATATTTATTTTTATTTATCTATAAACTATTACTAGATCAAAACATATTTTTTCTTCCTATTGTTCACATGGCAATTTTATACTAATTTTTTCTTTCTAATCTTCTTATATGTTTTATTTTGAATTTTATATGCAGTCATGCAAACCTTTTAAGTTCATTTTTTACAGAAAATTCTAATGCATGTATTTCAATGAATTGATCTCATGTAAAACCGTTTTACGAATCTTAATTCGTAAGACGAAACATCATTCTCTAACAACTTAATTCACAAATACACAATAAATCAGATAAATATGATATATTTTATAAAAAATATCCATCAGACCCTCACCCCAAGTTCTTGCCCATTTCAATTACCCACTTAAAAAAAATAAAGACATCCTCCAGCATAATAACTTCAATTATTTTATATTCTTATTTATTATTATTATTATTATTATTATTATTTTCTCTCTTCCTCAGTTTTTTATATTCCTATTTCCTAGTTGAATAACTTGTGGAAAAGATAACCTCTTCACTAATTGGACAAGCCTCAACCTCAACTTTTAATACTGATTCCTTGATTTCCTTCCATTACCCTCCTCCCCAACTTTTCTTTTGGACAAAAATAACCCCAAATCTCATCATTTTTGAAGGACAATTTTTGTCCAAACAGAATTTTCCTTGACACTCATTCCTCATTACTGTAATTAGATTTATCTTGTACCAAAAATAAAAACAAAAACAAAAAATAGATTTATCTGTAGAGCGTCATTTTTATCTTTATCCAGTTCCGTGTATTACCACCGCCTCTCCTTTCTTTTCTCTTATAAGATAAGATAATCATTTTGCCCAATCACTGGGGGTTGGCCTTGCCTTCATCAATTGCGAAATTCCCTTGGATTAGGAAAGAATCAATAGCCTAAACATGTCTATTCTATTTAAATTTGACTTAATTTTCTATTTGATCACTCCATTTTCGCGAAAATTTCAATATGCTCATTTTACTACCATTTTACACAGTTTGGTCATCTTACTATACAAAACATCACGTTTGTTACTCCCTCTATTTTTTAAGATAAACCGTCTAAAATTAATATCTGAAAACCCAAAAACACCCTCAATTAATTTTTTTTTTTTCATACTTTCATCTTCCTCCCCCAACTTGATTCATACCCTGTAAACCTAGAACAAGATTTGAAGGAAAAAATAATACTCGGCATCTCCTTTATTACTACTGAAAAAAAAAGACTTAAGGAGATTAATATGTTTCTTCCAGTAGATATAACAACAACTAAAACAAAAGTCTTATGTTGCTTATTTAATGCATGTGAAGAAAAGGTTGTTTGTAGATGGAGAATATCCCAAAGAATGGTTTCATGCCCCAAAAGCAAGTAGAAGGTGCCGAAATCGGAGCTGGAACCAGAGATGGCGGCTGGATCTTATGGAAATGAAATTGATCTGAGATAGGGGTAAAAACCGGAGCTGGAACTAGAGATGGCGGTTGGATTTGACGGAGATGAACGGGAAAGGCGAGCTCAACCGACTCTGTTGAGGATTAGGGCTGGAGAAGGTCGGATCTGGAGTTAGAGAGAAGCGAGATCGGAGATGAAGAGAGCATAAACAGGTCAAGTCCTGGAAGGGAGACGACGAAGGTGGAGATTTGAGGGAGTTTCCATGACAGAGAAATGTTATTGAGTGGGGTGGGGAGGAGGCTCGAAGCTGAAGATGAAGCCGAAGCCGCCATGGTTATGCCTTTGATATGAATCTTTTCTCTACACTCTCCCTTCGAGATATGCTTGTTTTTAGGGCATCCACAGTCATGGACCTGTGAAAAGGTTTATTCTCACTGTCACGTCATGTCACGTCATCAGCTTATAAACCTTTTCTCAATAAACATATTCTCCACTATACATAAACCCATAAAAGCTTTATAACATGGACCCACAACTAAATATTTTATTCTTTCCCAATATACATTTATTTTCAAAAATAAATATATAGTTTTAAAGCATAAATATTTATAGAACAAATATAATACGTCTAAAAAATAATTTATATATTTTTAAATTTTATCTTTGAAAAAAATATTTTTATTCATAAATATTTATTAGTAATTCAAAATACCGATGTAATAAGATAGATTTTATTGAACTAAACCAACATAAAATCATACAAATTATAATTAAAGTTGCATAATACAATGAGAAAATTAACAAAGTGATTAAATACTAATAAGAAATATCCAACCGTTACAACTTAATTTTCATTGTTGCTGTCTCCAAAGCGTTCCCAAATATGTTCGACCAAATCAGATCGAAGTTTTTGATGTACTTCCCAATCACGTAGTTCTGCATGCCTTTGGAGGTATTGTTGAAATTCTTGAATAAATCCTTGTGATGCGGTTACTGGTGGATCTACTTTTTCATCGCTCCAGTTACTTATTGCATTTCCTTCATTTTCCACAATCATATTGTGTAATATGATGCACGCGTACATTATATCTTTCAAAGCCTCCTTGTGCCAAAATCGAGCCGCACCTCGTACTATTGCCCAACGAGATTGGAGGACTTCGAACGCTCGCTCAACGTCCTTTCTTGCAGCCTCTTGCATTTGTTTGAACTTTATCCTTTTAGGATCTTCTGGATATGTAAAACTTATTTTGACAAATGAAGCCCACTCCGGGTAGATACCATCTGCTAGATAATATCCTTTCGTGTATTGTGTGCCATTTACCGTAAACTGAACTTGAGGAGAGTGTCCTTTCAATACATCGTTGAACAATGGAGATTGGTGAGTACATTAATGTCATTGTTAGAACCTGCAACGCCGAAGAATGCATGCCATATCCAAAGGTCTTGAGAAGCGACCACTTCTAGCATTATTGTTGGAACCCCTTGATCTCCTCGGGTAAATTGACCTTTCCATGCAACTGGACAATTTTTCCATGGCCAATGCATGTAGTCAATGCTTCCTAACATACCAGGAAAACCATGGATCTCAGAATGTAGTTGAAGTAAGCGTTGGATGTTGTGAGCATTGGGTCTTCTCAAGTATATGCTTCCAAATACCTCAATCACAGAGCGACAAAATTTCATTAGACAATCGATTGCAGTGGTTTCACCAATTCGTACATACTCGTCATAATGATCGGCAGGTGTGCCATATGCCAACTAACGAATAGCAGCAGTGCATTTTTGCAAGGGGGAAAGTCCCTTTCTACCGATTGCGTCAACCCTCATCTAAAAATAGTCTGTATGATTTGAAAGAGCTTCTACAATTCAAAGGAATAACTCCTTACTCATTCGATATCTTCTTCTGAAAATTTGATATGTGTAAACTGGCTCATTGGAGAAATAGTCGTTGAAAAGTCTTTCATGTCCAGCTTCACGTTATCGATTTATGTACTTTCGACTGCGTTTACGATCGTGGGAGGCTTCTGTTTCTTCTTCCTTCATTTTCATTTCCATAATCATCATCATCATTTTTTCACTTGAATCGTCAGTCAATTCATCGTGCACGAATTGTAGAAGTGTATTTTTATAGGAGTGATTGAGATCTTGAGACATGTTTTAGTGTGGAGATTGGTGTATCTGTAGGTATATGTGTAAGAGGTTGTGGTTAGAGAAAATATAGAGTCTCAAGCCTCTTATATATAGACCTCTTATAACGGCTAGTTTTTACAACGGCTAGTTTTTGCAACGGCTAGTTTTTGCAACGACTAGTTTTTACAACGACAAGTTTTTGTAATGACTAGTTTCCTTCACACAATTAAAAATTACATAACATAAAATATTACACATGAGTTACATGAAGAAAAAAATACATTAATTAAAATATTACATAAACTTAGAAACTTCATAAATTAAAATTACAAAACATAAATTAAGGAATACAACAATTAGACACTTTATAAATTAAAATTACAAAACATAAATTAGAGAATATTATATTTGGCCTTGATCGAGTTACAAATGTGTTGATGCATTTTTAGTTGCTCATTCGTCATGCCACTAGTATCCTTAAAGAGAGTTTCATAATTCAACGCAGTTGTCACTCCCTCGAGTGCTAAAATCTTTCTTTCTTCAATTTCACAATGCTTATCCCATAAATCGACACTTTTGACTTCATTTTCTCGACGATTTTTGCTTTTCCTTTCCTCTTTGCCGCCTTTTGACCAATCGGGCGGACTTCGACTTCATTGTCTTCGATGTTGATGCTCGTATGTGCATCGGATGATGAAGTGAATGTTCCCGATTCAGATATCTTTGTCCTTTTAGAGGACTGTTCACTAGATTTTCCACCTTTCCACTTTGGCTCATCTTTCACCATTAGCCACACATGCTCATATTTGAAATGTTTTTTTTACGTATAGAGTGATAAAGAACACGTGCAGTTTCCTTCACTTGGTCGTCGGACCACCCACTACGATGTTGATCTCTAACTTGGATGAAAAATTGATTAAATTCATTAACATGTGGACAAATTGCATACCAATGCGACTTCAAGACGTTCAACTTTCTTTGAATTCCCGTCTTTCGGTTGTTGTTGTAGTACTCGGTGATTCCTTTCCAAAACTCCTTATCATTTTGAGAGTTTCCCTTCACGCTATCTGTTGAAATAACGAGCCAAGCACTTACAAGCATTTTATCTTCTTCAATGCTCCACTTTGTTTTTTGCTTGTCTTTTGTTTGGTTGTCTTCTTCATTATCAAGAACAATGGTTTCTAACCCCTCTTGGGTGGAAAATGGTGGAATTGCAGACTCACCGACACTATCCCTTCTTGTATGAGTTGGTGTTGTTGGATTTCCAATACCGGGTGTACATTGGTTTGCCATAGTTGAATTAAAATATTGCGAATACATAGGAAATTGATAATTTGGATAAGGAAAATTTGGAACACTTGAAATACCTTGATAATTTGGATAAGGAAAATTTGGCGGAGCTTGAAAATTTGGCGGAACTTGAAAATTCGGCGAAGCTCGAATATTTGGCGGACCTTGAATATTCGACGGAGCTGAAAAATTCGGAGTAGTTTCGGCATTCGCAGAATCGTCAACATTATAATTCAATAAATTTGTAAAAAAATTGTTATCCATAACAAAAGAAGTGTAAATAAGAATTTGTGTAGAGAATGAGAAAGTGTAGAGAATGAAAAAGGGTAGATGAATTTGTGTAAAAAAAATAAAATTTGGAAACCAATTTATAGGATTTTTTTATTAACGTTATTTTTTTACCGTTGTACATTTTTTTTTAAAAAACATGCCGTTGCTGCCGACAAATCACTGCAAAAATGCAGGACGTTGCTGACCAAGCAACTCATAAACCGGTCCATGGGTTTGAAGCTTTTGCAAAAATGGAGCTGTGACGTGGAGCACTCCAAAGGTTATAAACCTTTCATGCTGCTGATAAAGCTTTTCAACAACTCCCATTGGAGTTGCTCTTAGAACGCCGTTATGAAAGGGTTAAAAAGCTTTGAATTTATAGTGGCCGATTAATTTGTGAGTGAGAAATAAAGGCCCCGATTGCGCGTGCCGATGGATTTGTTAGGTGAACACCGATCATGGGGTATTAGATATGTGTGTCATTATATTATTAAGGTTGATTTCCCGGTGGAGAGAAATCGAAGCTTGGGATGGAAATGAGAACGATTTGAGAGAGGAGAAAGAGGTCTTCTAAGGATAGAGACCAAGGTTGATGGGAGAATATTTTAGTTTTTTTAATGTCTTTTAGAGGTGCATTTCAGTTTTTTCATACCGTTTCGTTAACGACATCCACTTTATAAACCATATTAACACTTTTTTGTAAAGTAGAGTTACTAAACTGTGAAAAATGATAGTAGAGTGAGTATATTGGAATTTTCGCGAAAGTAGATTGACCAAATAGAGAATTAAGCCTATAAATTTTCCTTTAACAGTTGTTTGAGATTGTGATTGTGTTTTGGTGCGCATATAATTTGAACAAGAGCACATCAACGGTGCAATTGTTTCGATGGTGACAATTGTTCTTTTAGGAAATACGGTCCTTGTCGGCAAGCTGATTTATTTACTTACTCCTCCGTCCCAAAATTATCGTTTGAGTTTATGACGCACGGTTTAAGAAAACATATTTGACTGGATCATTAATATTAGTTTGATGTATAATTTACTTTAAAGTCCATATGTATGTGGTCTATAATTAAAGTAGGATGAAAAAGTAAGGGTAAAATAATAAAAGTGTTGTCCTATAAAGAAAAAAAGTTCAAATAAGACAATTATTTTGGAATGGACAAAAAAAGAAAATATGACAATAATTTTGGGACGGGAACAGTATTATTTTTTTGTTTGAGGGGGGGGGGTGGGTGGGGAAGCTGATTGTTATGTTAGATTTGATGAAGATCGAGTGTTGTTAACCCTGGAACTAGTTTTACCACTTGTTGCATGAGCAACTTTGTCTTTGTTTAAAGGTAACAAAGACGGTAAAACTAGTTATAAGACTAGCTTTTTTCTGATGAAAATATTTTGTTTAAATGATGTAAAGTAAGGTGATTTTTGTACAAAAAGGGTGTGGAGTAGGCTAACCTCGCCCAACCGGTGGTAGTTTTTCATATATATATATATTTAATGTAAAATTCCAACTTCATCCGTTTTCAAACTTGAAATTAGTAAATAAAATATCTTAAATCTGACTCATTTAATATTAATTATCTGAGTAATATGAAGGCAAAAGGTATGTAAAAGGGGTCGTCCAGTAGGAGTTATACAAATAATTTACCTTCCTTTGCTTGTTGCGCATCCAGTCGTAGATTTAATTACCTTCCTTAATTATTAGTTGCTCAAACAAAGGGAAAGGAAAACAAAAATGCAAATTAACCAAAGAACAGGGGTCCGAATCCTTTATTTCAAAAATATATTCTATCTTTTATTCTAATATCAGATCCACTGTTAATTTTAAGCATCAGAGTAATATGAAGGCATAAGGTATGTCAAAGGGCAAAGTGTAATTTCTTGGATGCTTAAAGTGATGGATTTGTTAAAAGGTGTGGTGTTGACATTGATATAATGGCTTAATTAATTTAGAGTTCAGCAACTGTGTCCGTTTTTAGCGTCCTTTCCCATTAATTTACGTAACGGGCATTTGAGTTATAAAAATATTAAACTATAGAGGCGGCCGGAGCGATATATAAAATTATGAATTGAAAAATACACTCCCTCCTCCGTCCATAAAATATAGTCTCATTTTTTGAAATAAAAATAATTTTTGATATACATTAATTTTTGAAAGTACAAGCATATAAAACAACATTCTTAAAATTTTTTACTTGACGAATGGAACTCTTTTTGTTCTTTTATTTTCGTTTTTTTTTTGGGGGTGGGGGAGAGTATCCGCTATATATTATTAAGAGCCAACAGATGTCATTAGGAGCTGGAGGGTGTCCTTCATTGTATAAAGTACGGAGTATAAACAATACTACATTACTTTGACTAATGAGACTAGCTAGCTAGGGCTTGGTAAGCTTGTCAACCCTAGTGACGGAGGGGTTACCATTTTTTTCTCCATGTTGTTTTTTTCTTCGGGGGGAATGTCAAGTGGCATGAAACCAAGCCGACATAGATATGGTAGTGACAAGTAACGATATTTTATTTAGGATTAATATAATGTATGATCTTGAACATGTCGAAAAATAATACTTTAGCTTCAGATTTTAAAACAAATTAATGTGGTCCCTTAACTCGTTTTTGTTGATCAATTTTCTCCCTCCGTTATCGTTACATTTTTCGTCAAATATTATTTCAAATGCCAAAAATATATATACATAAAAGTTTAATTACACTTTTCAAAATAACCAAAATACACCAATACCCCCTCAAAAAAATAAAAATAATCTTTATGTAGTGTACAAGTCGAGGTAGCTATTGGTTGGTCCCTATAGAAATTCACCACCAACAACATTACATGCCCAGATTTCTTAACAATACATGGCCTTATGCAGTGTACCTCTGATTTAATGGAGGACCAGTGTCGAAGTTGTTTGTCTGACGCTACAACACAAAAAGAAGGATGTTAGATTTCAATTTGGGGAATCGAGAGTTAAGTCCCAGCACCCTAGATCTAATCGATCTCTCCATCTCAGACGATTCTTCCAGCGCCATCTCCTCTTTCTTCTCCATTCTTCTTCACTCAACAGCGCTGGCACACACCCTCTTGCTCCATCTCGGCCTCCACTCACAATTGCCCATGCTCTAACCCAGATCTACCTCTGACCAAACACCCTCTCATCTCTGTCGAGCGCCGTCTTCCTCCCGGCGAGCCTCCACCAGTTTCGATTCATTCTCTATGGATGTTTGGGATCTATTCAATGACTTTCCATTTCCCTTATCGGTAATTGCGAAGTTGATATTTTTCTTCAATCACTCATATAAATGTATTGTTCCTTCTCATTGTAATCAAATAGACGAATTATAGAAATACAATTCCTCTTTTCTCTCAGTCTTCTTCTTCAGTTCATATTCTTTCTTCCTTCCAGCTTCTCTTCCATGATTGATTGAGCAATTCTCAATCCTTCATGGTATCAGAGCTTTTTCATGCTTCCGCATTCTAAATCAAATTTCAATTACATATCTGAAATCATAAACAATTGTGCAATTCATTGAAGATGTCCGGAGATAATCAAAACCTTGAAGAATCACAGCAAAGTCAGATTTTCACAGAAATCAGATTTTTCACAGGAGCATACAATTGAAGAACTAGATAAATATGAATCGGTTGAGGTACAATATCTTTCTATTCCTGCTTCACATCCACTATATCTGCATCCAATTAAATGATCATCCAGGGATGAGTTTGGTCACTCATATCCTCACTAATACAAATTATAATCAATGGAAAAGAGCTATGATAATAGTTTTTTTTTCCAAATTGAGACTTGGTATTGTCACTGGCATTCACAAGAAACCTAATCTGAATTCGAAATACATATCTCATTGGCAAAGGTGCAATGATATGCTAATCTCATGGCTTTTAAATGCCATTTCTCCTGAGATCAGTGCAAGTCTGGTTTATTTTAAAACAGCCAAGGAAATTTGGGATGACTTAGAATGTCGTTTTACTCAAGGAAATGGTACTCAAATATTTCAGATTAAGAAAGAAATGATGAATTTACAACAAGGAAATATGTCTATTACTGCCTACTTCACTAAATTCATATCTATTTGGGATGGATTTGAAGAGGCAATCAACATGCCTAAGTGTGTATGTTCCTGTTCCTGTGGCCTACTTAAAAAGATGGAGGAGTATAACCAAATTCAAAAGGTCACTCAATTCTTGATTGGTTTAAATGAAGCATATTTTGGAATTAGAAGCACCATTCTTGCCATGACTCCTCTCCCCAACATAAGTACATGTCTGTTCTTGTTAATGCAAGATGAAAGAATCAAAGAATGTTCCATATTACAAATACCAAATTCAGTGATTATAGATTCCAATGTTTCAACTGCATTGTTTGCTAAAAACTTACCCGGAAATAACAAAGGATATAACACCAGTGGAAGTGGTAATAAAGGCTCTACTGGAAATGGCAAAAGAGGACTATTTTGAGACATTTGCACCTGTGGCAAAAATGACCACTGTTAGGGTGTTTTTGGCCCTCACTGCTATTAAGGGCTGACACTTATCACAAATGGATGTATCTAATGCATTTCTACATGGAGATCTGGATGAAGAAGTGTATATGAAGCCTCCTCCTGGTCTTCCTCTTCCAAACTCTTAAACTCCTTTTGTCTGTAGGCTGCTTAAGTCTCTCTATGGCCTTAAACAGGCTCCAAGACAATGGTACACCAAATTTACTGCTGCCCTGATTGCCTATGGTTTTCAAGCCTCCAGAAATGATCATACTCTCTTCACTTTATCCAAGCCCACCTCCTTCACTGCCATACTAGTCTATGTAGATGACATCCTGATTACTGGTTCTGATCCCTTCATTATCTCTGCAGTCAAAACTCATCTGCATGCTCACTTTAGCATTAAGGATCTAGGGCCTTTGAAATATTTCTTAGGCATAGAAATTGTTAGATCTGCAGCTGGGATTTGTCTTCATCAGAGAAAGTATAATCTAGAAATTGTTTTAGATGTGGGCTTTTTGTCTGCTAAAGCCTCCAAGATCCCTATGAAACAAAGTCATGGTTTAGCTGCTGACAAAGGTACTAAGTTGACCGATTTCTCCAGATATAGAAGACTTATTGGTAGGCTTATCTACTTGTCCATCACAAGACCTGACATTACTTATGTTGTCCACATCCTGAGTCAGTTTCTCTCCTGCCCTAGGGTCCCTCATTGGGAGGCTGCGTTAAAATTGGTCAGATATCTTAAAGGGTCTCTAGGCCAAGGGCTTCTTTATTCTTCTTCCAGCCCTATCTCTCTCCAGGTCTACTGTGATGCTGATTGGGCTTCATGTCCAATGACTAGAAGATCCTTATCTGGCTATTGTGTTATGCTTGGTTCTTCTTTAATCTCATGGAAGGCCAAGAAGCAAGGCATTGTTTCTAGATCCTCTTGTGAAGCTGAGTACATGAGCCTAGCTAATGCAGCCTGTGAAATCACTTGGTTACTGTCTTTACTCAGAGACTTTGGTATCAACAATCTTACTCCTGTTCCTGTGCACTGTGACAATCAAGGAGCTCTTAGTTTGGCTTCTAATCCAGTTTTTCATGAACAGACAAAACACATTGAAATTGATTGTCACTTAGTCAGGGACAAGATTCTTGCTGGTCTTATTTCACCTAGGTATATTCCTACTAGGTTCCAATTAGCTGATGTGTTTACCAAGGCCTTGGCCTCTCCTGCTTTAAGATTCTTTCTTATCAAGCTCAATGTCTTCAACTTGTTTCATCCATTGGGCTTGAGGGGGGCTATAAATGATGAAAGAGACACAGATGAAGAAGATTCAGCTGCTACATCAAGTGCAAAGCAGCAGGATGACATAACTCCAGACTCAAAGAATTCAAGGGTGTCGAGTGAACAACTACAAAAGTCTAAGGGTGTCGAGTGAAAGATGCAGCTAGCGGACAGTTATAATCAGTTACACTCATTCAGGGGTGTCGAGTGTTCTTCTACAAAAATACAAAGGGTGTCGAGTGAATCTATCTGGAAGATGTTGTATTTTGTTGAATTGAAGCTGTTATACAGCTGGAGTTAGTTTGTTAGTTTGTTTGTAGATATTTTTCTTCAATCACTCATATAAATGTATTGTTCCTTCTCATTGTAATCAAATAGACGAATTACAGAAATACAATTCCTCTTTTCTCTCAGTCTTCTTCTTCAGTTCATATTTTTCTTCCTTCCAGCTTCTCTTCCATGATTGATTGAGCAATTCTCAATCCTTCAGAAGTCCTTCCCGGAATTTGCGCGAGAAACATCAACACTTGTTAATAAGCGCATCAACTGGAAGGAAATGCCAGAAGCTCACGTTTTCAAGGCGGATCTCCCCGGAATTAAGAAGGAAGAAGTGAAGGTTGAGATCGAAGACGATAAGGTATTTCAGATTTGTTGAGAGAGAAGCAATGAGGAAGAGGAAAAGAATGACGAGTGGCATAGGGTAGAAAGGAGCAGCGGCAAATTCATGAAAAGGTTTAGGCTGCTGGAAAATGCCAAGTTGGATGGAGTCAAGACGGGGATGGAGAACGGATTGCTGACTGTTACTGTACCTAAAAAGGAGGTTAAAAAACACGATGTCCAAGTCTATTGAAATTTCTGGTTGAGTTTGATCATGGTGGATTGCATTGTTCACTTGGTTTGGTGGTTTGAGTTGTGGTGGTTGATCGAAAGCTTCAAGCTTGCAGGCATGCTACATTTCCAGATCCAAATAGGAAGGGGAATAGGAAAGTGTTGATTGTTGACTAAGAAGCGTCCAAAAGGTGAATCTAGTTATATTGTAAAATTTTGGACGAGAAAATGTAATGGTAACGGTGGAAAGGGGAAATTAATCCAAAAAAAAGTTGAGGGATCATATTAATTTGTTTTAAGGTCCGAGGACCAAAACATTGTTTTTCAACATGTCTAGAGACCAAAATATTATTTAATTCTTTTATTTATTAGCATTTCATATGGATTAATTAATGGTAATTAAGCAATCTACCACCCAATAAGGTCTATTTTATTGGATATATTGTTAATGTTATCTATTGCAAGTAAAGAGTTGATTCTTGAAACAAAAATTGAACATATGGAAAATCAATTTTGCAAATTTCATATATAGTACACACACGGTATATCTCCCCATGGCCTTTCCCCTTTTTCTACATTCTTTGTATCTGCAAAAAATAATTTCCATCCGTAAGTAATACCGAAAGAAAGAGGCAATTGTGCATTTATTGTTGTTTTAAAATTATTTTATAAATTTAATACCATTTTATAGGATTTGAACAACTAAATTATGTGAAGAGATGTGCTTTGAGATACCTGCCACAAAGATTAGTAAAATATTTATGGAAAATGAACAGTATGTCCAATAAGGAATGAACACATAATTATTGCTATTAAAGTTGCTAAAGATCAATTTGGAGGGCCTTTTCATGTTTGTTCCAATCTAATCAGTCTTCTGTTTGGCGTTTTATCATCTTTATGATTGGTGAGAATATGTTGAGTTAGTTTAATTTACTTGTAACCTTCATCATGCATATATATATGTGTGTGTGTGTTATTATAAGTTGGAATACAAATAGGAAGAATTAACGAGTAAAAGGTAAAACGGTACCCTCGACGAAATTCAAGAAATTGCAACCTTTGATGCGCACATATATATCCTTGGAAAAATCAAATATAACATAAATTCAGACACATTCAACTGGAAAAATGAAAACAAAGTACATAAGTTTTAACAATAACATCCAATAAGTTCATGACTTCACATTCTTATGGTAGTAGTACATGTAGTCACGTACGGATATGTGATCCAAGCAAACCGCAGGCTAGGGTCATTTCCCAATGAAGTCCATATTTTTTCTATAATCACGCAGTACATATATTATATATATATATATATAGAGAGAGAGAGAGAGAGAGAGAGTAATATATATTAGCATCATTCACTAAAGTCAAATGAATTAGCCCTAATGGTTCAAAATAATTTGGTATTTAGCCTTGTAGTGCCCCATACTTATCTTCGGTCTTATCAAGAAGAAAATTTCAACAGCTCTGCTTTAAAAAGTCTTCGTGGTGGTCTTGTTGATGATGTATGAATTAATTCGGGTGTCAATGGAGAGAGAGAGAGAGAGAGAGAGAGAGAGAGAGAGAGATTCTTAGGGTTGAGGCAAAGACAAACAGAAGCATTCTTTTTTCGTCCCAAAGATCTGAGTTAATTTGATAATTAATTAAAAAAGATATTACGTACTGCAATTTTTATAATTTTGGAATGAGTACCTTTTTTGACATTTGATAGTTTTCTTGTTGTTATTTCTAGGCAAGTGCGGTTATGGACCTATTTGTGTCATTATAAAAGTGATTAAGAAAATATTAGAGATGGAAACACAGGTCAATGTGTGTGGTACGCTCCCAAAAGCACTTTGAAATATCAAGGCCCCTCTTTGTTGTTTTCTTCTTCTTCTACTTGTGTTTTAATATTGTCTCCCATCCAATTATTACTATTTTTTTTATATGAGAAATTATCAGCCCTAGCCTAGCTACTTGCAACAATTAGGGTTTATATAAACAACTTAAACTACTTAAATTTGGCGTAACCGGTGATTAGATGAGTTAATTAGTTGCCAAACCAGATTCCTCCATATGTTCATGTTGTTTGATTATCAGTAAGTGCAACACAAGAGAAAATAACAATTAAAACAAAAACCTAAAACAATGTATGCCAACTTTGCTAATAATTACCGACGATGAAGGATAATACATGATTTAGCACCATAACCCATTGTTCCCCGAGTAAGTCTCCTGCAAGACGGTTTTACAAATCTTAATGCATAAGACTGAGCCTTACTCTTTCACAGCTCAACCCACCAACACACTGTGGGTTGGGTAAGAGGATTCTTCTTACAAAAAATATGTAAGATCGTTTTACCTATGTTTTTGATTTGTTCCCCATTCATTTTTTTTTTTGTTTCGTTTGGGCTTGATCGAAGATATACTCAAAAATAAAAAATAAAAAAAAATTCCCTGGTTACTCAAAATATATATGAGTAGGAATAGATTGATCCCTTGACACTAAATATATATGGTGGGTGATTAACATAACAGAAAATCTCTCAACAGGAATCAATTACTAGGAGCAGCCAAGTGCAAAACGTTTGAAATGAGAAGTTATTATTATTATCCTTTTTTTCTAGTCATCTCTTTTTCTTTTTCTTTTTCTCTCAGTGGACAGCTAAATGTTTAACATTAATTCTAGTTTATAAACTCAATTATCTACCAAGACCTAAAGAGGGTAGCTCAATAATGGAACATTACAAACAAGGTTAGCGACAAACTAATAGGATCGATGGGGGCTTCTTCCTTGATTTTTATTTTACCTGCAGCATTGCCCTCCTCTTAATTTCTTAAACTAATCAACACCCCGGAATAAGTGAGAAAATTTATTTAGGAGTTTGTCACTGTGCATGTGTCTAATTAACAATCCCCGAAAAGCAAGAATGAACTAATCCAAATGTGTGCGTGTGTCTGTGTGTGTTATGACTTTTTTGGTTATGATAATAAAGCATCACATCACCCAAACTTTCTGCCTATAAAATTGGCTCTTCGATCACCATTTTTGTCAACAACAATCACAGAGTCATCATTGGTCTATTGTACTTTGGTTGACAATTAAGAAGACATACAGAAGAAGAAGAAGAAGAGAACAAGAGGGATCGAACGAAAAGGAAACCATGGGACGAGCTCCATGCTGTGACAAAGCCAACGTCAAGAAAGGACCATGGGCTCCTGAAGAAGATGCAAAACTCAAGGCTTATATTGAGCAGTTTGGTACCGGTGGCAACTGGATTGCTCTTCCACAGAAAATTGGTACTTTTCCTACACCCTTCATCTCAATCTCTCTCTCTCTCCCTCTCTCTCTCTCTCATGTTTTGTTGTATTTAGGCCTTTTTTCAATTTGACTAATTGGTAATTAATTTACATTCCTGCAGGTCTAAAGAGGTGCGGAAAGAGTTGTAGACTAAGATGGTTGAATTACTTGAGGCCAAACATCAAGCATGGTGGATTCTCTGAGGAAGAAGACAACATCATCTGCAGCCTCTATATTAGTATTGGTAGCAGGTACTCTTTCTCTCTCTCTCTCACTCTCCATAAATGGATTTCCACCAATTTTAACTTGTTCTTTGTATCTGTCTACGACCCTTTTGTTTAAAGAATAACTCGACCTCATGGATTGAAATATAATCATTGTATAGTCATTGATATGCACTTTACCCTTGTTTTTGATTAATCTTGTAAGAGACTGATCTTGTACAAACTTTTATGTCGTGACAGGTGGTCTATAATTGCAGCGCAATTGCCTGGAAGGACAGATAATGACATCAAGAACTACTGGAATACCAGGCTCAAGAAAAAATTACTTGGAAGGCGCAAACAAGCGCATATCAACCGGCTATCTGGCTCGAGCCAGGACCCTAAAGATGCGAGTGGTGCTGAAACCTTAAGCAGCTCAGCTATAGAAAGACTTCAACTCCATATGCAGCTTCAAAGTTTCCAAAACCCTTTCTCCTTTTACACTAATCCTGCACTTTGGCCTAAATTGAATCCCCTTCAAGAAAAGATGATCCAGCAAAGTCTCCAACTTTTGAACAACAGCTCTAACCCTAACCCTAACACTAACACTCTTATGCAAACTCTTCAAACTGGAGAAGGACAAAAGGTTGACCTCTATCAACCCTCCAATGCTTCTACCAGTACACTTCAACAAGACTACTCCTTATTCGTAGATGAATTGGAGAACTCTATAAATGGAATATCATCCCCGGATAGCACGATTCCGTCCAAGGCTGGAATCAACATTCCGGACTCAGCTGTTATCCCGAAATCAGAAGGTACTAGCAAATCAAACATGGAATTTCAGCCAGTTTCGACATTCCCAGCTGAACTTGATGACTTTCTGATGAATAATAATCAGATGGGGGAATTTGATTGTTTCAAAGAAATGGATGGTTCCAAGGACAACGCAGTTTGGTGGTCTAACGAATTTGACACTCATTCAGCATCCTCAAATTCCTGGGATTCGACTTCTGTTCTTGATCATCAGCAGGAAGTACGGTGCCAAGATTTTGTGCAAGGATATAGCATGCACTGACAAAGGGTATCGGGGAGTGGGACAAGGTTAATTACTTTCAGCTGCATAAAGAGGAGAAGATGGAAAAGCTGATATATGGTATTGTAAATTGTGTGAATAATGTCGTGTCCTTCTAGCTATATCACCAAATATTTTCGACATGACTGTATCAGAACTTCCTTTGTATTTATCTAAATTTCAAGACACCAAGTTCATATTAAATCTCTATAATTGTTCAATATTCTTTTTGAGCGACTCTATAATTGTATGTATGTGATGTGACAAAATTATAGCTTGGGCCATCCGTGTGTTGGGTTGGATATCTGAGCTTGAATCTGCTTCCTTGAACCTGGCTAAGAGCACAGAAAACATGAGTGGAAGTGCAAGGTAGGGCCTCGCGAAACCCCTTCGGCGTGAGAGTAAGTATCGAATGAGAGAAAGTCTAAAAGCAATTTGACAGAATGCCAAGGCTCAAGAAAGTGTGCGCTTACCTTGTTTGAGGCTTGTTGAGGGGTATTTATAGGCCCCCAATGTCATTGAATCCGTCTAGGATTTAGTTTCCTTAGATACCTTGCCAAATTAGGAGAGAATCCCTTGATTTTAGGAGTGATATGCAGCTGGCTGTGTGAATGTAGAAACAGATAAGGCAAGTGTCCTACCCGGATATGGAAACCTCTGACTTATCTTGGAGAACAAGTTTCTGGAGTTCCCTGCTCGGCTCGTGTCCGGGCGAGCATAATTATGTTCGGCCATAATGGATAGATTTGTAGATGATGTGTAATTCCCGGGCATGGCTCCTGGTCGGGCAGGCAGGGCCAGTGCTCGACCAGGTCTGGACGGAATGAGTCTAATCCTTTGCCCGATGTGAGTGTGGTCCCGGGCATGGCCCCTGGCCGGGCGGGCAAGGCCCACGCCTGTCCAGGTTTATCCAGGAACTACCATGTTCGCTGCCCGCTACCTTGATTGCTTTGTCCACTAAGCTGGTGGGTCCCATACTAATTATGCATGTGTTTGGCACGTGGTGGGCGCTTGTGCCCTGCTCGTGACCCGGCTTAGGCCGGGCATATCAGTGGCCCCTAGCTCCTTGCCTAACGAGTATTCATGCTCGGAGCGGGGAGCGTATCTGCTGGATGACGTTGCTCGGGACGCGGGCTTCAACCCTTATGAACTTTTCAGAAAGTAGTGATTGGGCCGGATGCACTTGTAGAAGGTTCTGGAACCCTGGTTGGTAGATAGCTGGTGCGTGCTGGAGAAGCTTGACGCTGAGAGTATCACTGGGCGAGTAAGATTGGGGCCCATGAGCCGTCAGGAAGGTGAATGAGTTGACGGGGGCTCGGATCTCGGTGTTGCGCATTAAATGCGCGTGTGTGCTGATGACGAGTGCCGTCTTTTCGAATTCTCTTTTGGCGCCCCCAAAACTTCCTCAACCCTGCCTATAAAAAAGCCGAAACCTCTCCCTCTCCAACCTTTACCAGCCTTGGGATTTCTAGAGAGAGAGAGACTATGTACTCTTGCAGTCGGTTCCCAGAAGATTTCCAGATTCCGGTGCCGCTGCTGCTTTCTTCGAGTGATACTTGGCCTTCATCCAGAACGAGATTCCCATAAGAAGCTTTTGCGAAATCCTGACAGTAAGTTTCTCACTTGTGCTGGGTCTGCTTTTCCATTTTTGAATTTATGGGTTTCTTCTTCATCTCCAAAATTTTCTAGGTAGAATTCGTGGGATTGGGGAAAGACCATAGGCAGAGATCAAGGAGAATCACCCATAGCGTCCTGCCTGCTAAGGAGGCATGGCCCTTGGGTATACTTAGAGTTAAGGCTTTTTTTTCTCCCCTTTTTAATTATTCTGCGCTGCGGGCAAAATCTGACCTTTACTTTCCTCAATCTCTATGTAGATGTCTGACGGAGAGTACTCAGAGAACGACAGAGAAGCTTTCAACTATGGTGGGCAAAATGACCCGCTGAGTAGTGAGAGGTCTCCCTCCCCAGACGTCGAAGTAGAAGAATGAGATGAGTCCGTGGCCAGAGAGGCCGTTGTGGCACGATCCTGTGTGCCTGTAATCACACTCACCGACTCTTCAAGTGAGCACAACTTGTCTGATGGAGAGGTGGAACAGGGTCGCGTGGCCGCTGGCGGGCAAGGCCCAGCACAGCTGCCCGAACGAGCGGAACTTGTGGCCGAGAAGAGGGCTGGGGGCGAGATACCGCTTGACGTTGTGGAAACCATTGCGGTTAATGAGGCCTACAACTCAAGAGAAGAGAGTTCTGATAACCTTCCTATAGCCCGGAGAAGGAGACGACTTGCCTGTGCGGGAAATGAGGCTACCACTTCTGGCGTTGTGCCCGACTGGATGCCCGAGGCCGATGAAACTCTCTACGCCGCACACTGGGCATCCTTAGATACTCATGCCAAACTCACTGCGTGGTTCACCTCGCTAGTAGTGGATCCTCATAATTACCGAGTAGAGAAAGCCCCCTTAGTAGACGGAGAGTACCCCCGCGAGCAGGACGGGAAGCTGCTATTTTTCGCGGACTTTTTCCGAGTAGGATTGCGCTTACCTCTGGACCCTTTTTTCCTCCGATTTCTCAAGGAATTTGGCCCGATGCCCGGTGATATGATGCTCAATACAGTCCGAGCCCTCATGGCGTATACTGTGGCATGCCGCCTGTTACGGATAGAACCAACTCTGAAGATATTCCAACGTCTATTCATTCTAAGCGTTGACGCTTTTGGCTGGGTAAACCTCCGGTCCAACTCTAGCTTTCTCATGATTCTATCCGAGGTTCCGGGCAAGGTCGAGGTCTGGGATAGTAGAGCCGTCTTGATCGAGTCCCGGACAGGTTGGCCAATAATGCCTATGAGCCAGACATGTATAAATGTTCCCAAGCTCCCCCATGGTAGCTTCACTACCGGTGATTCCGGTCGCTTGGCCACCATACGGGCTTCCCTGGGTTGTGTGATGGAGGGGGAGAAGCGAATTAGCCAGAAAAGTCTGTTCGATTGGAAGGAGTTGGTCTACAACCCCCGGAATCTACGCTTGGCCGGTGTGCTTCGCACTGTCGTACCTGGGGTCGAGCCCTTGTACACGTTTGATCCCGAGGAGGCCCATGTTTATTGGGGTGGTTACCATGGGTAGAGCTTTCGCAATGATTGCCTTGAATGCCGTAGGCTTGGGCATGATTGTACACACGTCTACTCTACTGCCCCTGGTCGACCATTGACTTTGCTCGCAAGTTCGTTTTTCCTCCAAACTGTTTGATTAACAACTATTTCTTTCATAACTATCGTGCTGATTCTTCCTCTTTCTGTTGCAGTCATGATGACCCTGAAGCAATTACAAAGGCTAGAGGCCGAGGAAAGCAGGAGGGTAGCTGCCCTGGCGAGTAAACCACCCCAAGTTGTTCCTACTGTTCCATTCGGCCCACCGGCCAAAAAACCTCCAACAGCCAAGAAACCAACTGAGACTCTTCCTCCCCCTCCTCAGCCGGCTGCCGGTGTGACCGCTACGGCTGCTGATGATGCCGCTGCCAAGGCGGTCAAGGTAGCGGGCAAAAGAAAAAGACATGCATCCTTCTCCACCCGCCGACCGATCTACCCGTCCCCGGGGCACGGGCTCCAAGCACACCGCTAGAGAATCAACAAAACCGTGGCTGCTTCCCGGCTATGAAATGCCGACGACTGTTACTGCTGCCCGGGCCATAGTGAGTGGGCTATCTGAGGTCCCCAATATTGGGCATATCGACTTGTCTGCCCGTGGTAGTCCTGTCGGGTTAGTGGGTAAGGGTATCATGAAGCGGCTTTTGCAAGAAGATGTCACCCACGACCGTGACACCGCCAGCCGCGTTCTGCTCGGACACATAGGGCTCAACTTGAGCGAGTTATATTTGTGATAATATCCCTTGACGATTTACGTTTATTGATTTATGCTGACTTTACTTGTGATTGTACTGCAGATCGCTTCCTCATGTACTAACATCTATGACCGCTATGTCGAGGAAAGAGATGCTCGCAAAAAGGTGGAGTCTGAGAAGGACGAGCTAGCGAGCTTTGTGAAGCATAAAACGAGCAGGTTGTCGCTTTGGACAAATCGCTGAAGGAGAGTGAGGCATCGGTCAAGAGGCTTAAGGCCGACAAACTATCGCTGGCCGAGGAGAAGACTGTGCTGGTGGCCCAGCAGAAGAAGTCCCAAGTTGCTGAGGAAGCTCTGGTTAAGCAGCGAACACATCTTCAATCATAGCCGGATGCTTTGAAGGCTCGGGCGGCCAAGGATACAGCGGCCATGGCCTCTTTCTCTGACTAGCTGGCAGCGGCTAAGGAGCAAGCCGTGAAGGATTTTGTTGCCTCGTCGACCTATGCCTCCCAGGTGCGCAAAGAAATATTCCCGTACTATGCGGTGGGCACCAACCACATTTTGCGCATGCTCGCGGGAACTGGTGCAGTTGACATGTTGACCATGGCTGACGGGGCGCTGCTCGACCCCTACTGCGCAGAAGCTCAGAGTTTGCACCACCTGGTGCCTTATACACAGGGCGAACTGGTGGCCCTTGCCCGGGATGATGCTGATGATGGTGTGGAGCCCTGGGTTCCCCCCACCCCGCTGGCGGTCAATATATGCAGCCTGATAGAAGCGAAGTGGGCGAAGAAAACAATGGGTGAAGAGGCCGCCACCCAATTGCAAGTGGAGTTGGAGGCTCCTAATGCCGAAGCCGCTGCGACCACGACCCAAACTCTTCCGGATCTAGCTTAGATTGCATGTACTCTGTCTGGTCTTCAGGCCTTATACTCTGGATTTGTATTTGTAATCCTCTTTACTCTTAATGAAAAATGGCTTTTGGTGAACAATATGTTGTATTTGCCTCTTTCATTTTTATTTTGCACGGTAACTGTTTCCTTACTCGTATCTTTCATGCATTTGATTAGTACAAACACATGTGCATACGAGGTGGTCCCCAAAATGTATCGAGCAAAAATAATCGTGATTACATCGAGCATGCAAGATTGTGCAAACGTTAACTTAGAAATATTAAGGTTAACTAAGCAGGCGTATTACTTTGGTTGAGAGTGTACGGGCAGGAGTTCGATCTAGGTGCCTGGTTCTGGTCAAAGCTTCTACCGGACATAAAGATTGTGATTTCCCGTCACAAGTGCTTGGTACAGGCCAAGGCTTTTGAGCGGGCATAGCCCTTATCGCTTGGGCGAGCTTCCAGAAGATTGCCTAGCGGGCAAGGTCCTACTTTGAGTGGCAACCAACAACCGGGCATGGCTCTTGTTCGATGCGGGTACCTTGAAGCGATTGCTAGTATATCAACTGGGTGTAGAGATATACGACTAACAGTGTTGCTCGGTCACTATAGGAATCCGAGGTAGCTAGCCGCTATCCTATAGGCTTGGCCCCTACCACTTGGCGGGCATCCTAGTATGTGAACCGGGCATGGCCCCACCTTACCCACGGAGAGGATAAGTTCATTAATACTTGGGTGTTTGAGGGAGGTTGACTGGGCCTAGCCCTATCTGCTCGTCAGACGAGCAGCTTAGTCATGCATACTAAAAACAATCGATAAATGACGACAAAATCTGAGCGAACAAATATGAAAAAACTTGCCTTTATTAAATAACATTGATGACCCTCAACATGGCTGAGGGTCCTGCCCGTTTGTGCACTGAGGACTGACTTAAGGATAATACTTTTTTAAATGATCTGCATGCCAAGGATGCTTCAAGTCTTTTCCTTCCCGAGTCCGAAGTGTGTAGGTGCCCTCTCTGACTATACCAGTAACTTGAAAAGGCCCTTCCCAGTTAGGTGATAGCTTTCCCCATTTTGCCCGTTGACCCGTTACCTCAATCTTTCTGAGTACCCAGTCTCCGACCATGAAAGCTCTTCTTCGAACCCTTTTGTCATGATGAGCCTTTGCTCGCTGATTGTAGTTGACCATTCTGAGTCGTGTATCCAACCTTCTTTCCTCAAGGAGATCAAGGTCTATTGCCCGGGCAAGCTGATTGTTCTGCTCGCTGTAATGGGAAACTCGATAGTTAGGCAAGGCCATTTCTACCGGGATCATTGCCTCAGATCCGTAAGTAAGTGCAAACAGAGTTTCCCCTGTTGGACCCTTACAGTAGTTCTAACCGCCCATAACGATGGTAGCTCCTCCGCCCATTTTCCAGCTCGCCCCTCGAGGTTTCTCTTGAGTGCGTGTAGGACTTGCTTGTTTCCGGCCTCGGCTCGACCGTTTCCTTGTGGATAAGCTACCGATGACTACCAATGTTTGACACCCAAGCGAGCACATTCTGATGTGAACTTGTTTGAGAACTGAGTGCCGTGGTCGGATATGATTGCCCACGAGAGGCCAAATCTGCACCACACTTGGTCGTGGACGAATTTGATGATGTTTGCTTTTGAAATTTTGGCTAGAGGCTTTGCTTCGATCCATTTTGTAAAGTAGTCTATGGTGACCACTGCATACTTGTACTTGCACTGTGCTAGCGGGAATGGGCCGATCAAATCGATTCCCCACATGTCGAAGGGCCAGGACGCAACGACTGGAGTTTGTACGGTGGATGGAAGCCTTGGTATGTCCGCATATGGTTGGCACTTGTCACACTCGCGGACATACCTCTCTGTATCTCTTCTAAGGGTTATCCAATAATACCCCGCGCACAAAACTCTTTCTACTAGAGCTCGAGTGCCCGGGTGGCCTCCACATTCCCCTTCATGCACTTCATATAAAACCCCCTCAGTTAGCTCCGGGGGAATGCAGCGAAGCATAGGTCTGACCTTAGATCGCTTGTACAGGATTCCCCCGACTACCGAGTATCTGCAAGCTTGACTTCTAACTATGGTGGCTTTAACTTTGTCTGCTGGAAGGACTCCTTGTTCGATATAGTTCTTGTAGTCATCAATCCAGCTTTTGGTCGCTGGCTCGATCTCCATGACTACTGGCCTATCAATGGCTGGAGTTTCCAAATGCTCAATCATTACTGAAGGATTCAGCAATGCTAAGTTTGCCTCAGCGATCTTGGACAAGTAGTTCCGCCGCAAGATGTTGTCAAGGGCGATCAATTGATCTCCCGTAACTTGAAATTCTTCAAAATTTCTTTGACAAGCTCGCAGTATTTGACCAGGGAAGGGTGATGCACCATATATTCCCCCTGGACTTGGTTCACTACTAATTGTGAATCCGAGTACATCGTGATTGTCTCGACACCCATGTCCACTGCAAGTTTGAGACCGACGATCATTGCTTCGTACTCGGCAACGTTATTAGAGGCAGGGAACTTAAACCGGAGGGCTAGCTCAAACTCTGTAACCTGGTCGAAAGCTATGAGAAGGATGCCAGCTCCATTCCCGACTTTGCTCACTACTGCCTACATACGCATCCTAACAAGCAGGTCAGAGCAACCGTTTTGCCCTGCTCGCTGCTATTGGGTTTTAGGTTCCTCCTGCCGAGTGAAGCTTGTTTCTACCAAAAAATCGGTCAAGGCTTGAGCCTTGATTGCTCGCCTAGGCAAGTAGTCTATATGGAATTCTGTGAGCTCGATTGACCAATTGAGTAATCTGCCCGATGAATCAGGTATGTGAAGGACTTTGCTCAGTGATGCGTCTGTGTATACTATGATTACATGTGCAGAAAAATAAGCCCTTAATTTTCGGGTAACTACGACAAGCGAGTAAGCTAATTTTTCTACATTAAAATAACGACCCTCAATAGACCGGTATATACATACTACAATGGCTTTTGAATATCTAACTCCCCACCCTAAAAACGGCTGCGTACCTGGTAGCTACATATAAAGGCTTAGGGTCAGGGGTGGCTTGCCAAGATATTCCCTGAGCTGCTCGAGGGCCTTGGCACAGTCTGCGTACCACTCGAAACCTTTGTTGCCGCGCAGGACCTTGAAGAATGGGTGGCATTTCTCCGCTGATCGGGAGATGAAGCGACCAAGGGCGATGACCCTGTCGTTCAACTGTTAAATGTGCTTGATACAGTACAACTGCTCCATGTCAAGTAAGGCCTGGATCTTCTCCGGGTTTGCCTCTATCCCGCGCTGGTTGACCATGAATCCGAGGAACTTTTCTGCTCGGACCTCGAAGGCGCACTTGCTCGGATTCAGCTCCATATTATGTTTGCGCAGATTGGTAAATGTTTCTGCCAGGTCAAGAGTATGGTCGCGGCTTTTTGTTTTGATGAACATGTCGTCTATATAGGCTTCCATGTTTCTCCCGAGCTGAGATCCGAAGACCTTGTTGACCATGCGCTGATAAGTAGCCCACGCATTCTTCAGCCCGAAGGGCATCATCTTGTAACAGTCAATGCCCCCCGCTGCTTGAAAAGTTGTCTTTGCCTTGTCTTGCTCGTTCATCTTGACCTGGTGATACCTTGAGTATGCGTCCAGGAAGCTTAACATTTCGAACCCATCTATGGAGTCTACGAGCACATCTATGCGGGGGAGCGGGTAGCAATCTTTCAGGCAGACTTTGTTGAGACCTGTGAAATCGACGTACATCCGCCATTTGTCATTGGCCTTCTTGACCATTACTACGTTTGCCAGCCAGGTCGGGTACTGGATTTCCTCGATGATGTCTGCTTTCAGAAGCTTCTCGACCTCTGTTTTAATGGCTGCACTTTTCTTAGGGGAGTACTGCCTTGGCTGCTGCTGAATGGGCCGAAAATCCGGGTCGACGTTCAAGTCATGGCGTGCAACCCTTTCACTAATACCTTGCATGTCCTCGACAGTCCAGGCGAACACATACAAGCTGTTCTTCGGCAGCTCGATCAACCTTTCCCGAGCTTCGGGGGGCATGGCCTTCCTGATTTTAATTTTCTGCTCGGGGTAGGCGGGATTGATGATTATCTCTTCCAGCTCGCCCTATGGCTGAATATCGGGCTCGTCGCGAACTTGCAGAGTATCCATTTCGATGTCTTGTGGCTCAAGGCGTCTAGTCTTGCGCCGGGAGGGTACTGGTGTCGGGGCTTGTTCGAGCTCCTATGTTTCCATGGGATCCACTGCTTCCGAAGTTTGCCCGAGCTCAATGTTGTTTATGGGAATGGAGGCTAAGGCAGTGTCGGTGGGGACCTCTTTTCCAGGAGCTGTTACAGTTTGGTCGGGAATGTCTACGATCAATTTCTGCTTCTTCCACTGGGAATCTCGAACATGTTCCCATATTTCCCGGGGCTTGCTGTTGAGGATGTCTACTCCATCCTCAGTGTAAAATTTAGCCTTCTGGTGAGGTATAGAGGTCACCATCTGGAATTTGGCCATGGCGAGGGCGCCCAGGATGCAGTTGTACACAAATTTGAGATCGATCACCAGGAAATTGATCATCTCTGTTCGTGTTTGTGCACCATCCCCCATGAAAACTTCGAGCTCAATGGGGCCTTTGACGCCCACTTGATGGTTGGTGAATCCTTCAAGCTTTCCCAGGTAAGGCTTGAACCGGGAATCTGACAACTCCAATTCTTTGAAGCAGGAATAGTACATGATGTCCTTGCACGCTCCAGTGTCGAGTAGCACCCTATGAACTTTCCATTCGTTTATTAGGCAGGAGATGACCAATGACTGCTCGGAGGCAAGAGGGGTACTTGCCAGCTCACTGCGGGTAAAGAAAATATTGGGCTCCCCTGCCCGCTGTACGCGGGAGAATTCACGACCTTAGAAAGGGAATATATGTGCTTCCCGATTTGAGTGTTGGACGGAAGCTCTTCTTGGATCAAATTGACCACTCTTCGAATCTGAGGGGCCTGGCCACTCTTCCTCTTGGAGGTCTTCCCTGTCTGTCATTGTTTGCATTGTTTCCGTCGCCCTGATCTCTCTTGAAGCGGTACAATTTGCCCGCATTGATCAACTTCTGTATTTCTCGCTTCAACACAAAGCATTCTTCTATGGTGTGTCCGTTACCATGATAGTAATCATAGTACCTCGTGTTGTCCCTGATGTGAGCTAGCTCTAGATCAAGAGGATAAGGGACTAGCAGTGCATCTCCAACTTGGAACATGATCTCTTCCCGCGTAGTGTTCAGCGGGGTGAATTGTGTTTCCCTGAATCTTTGTCCCAGGGGTAGACGTTCTCCTCCTATCTCTGCTTGGCGATTATTGCCCTAGGGCTGCAGTCGGTCACCGGCATGGCCAGGCGTCTCCGAGTCTTTGTTTTTGCCCTTGTCTGCCTTGGCGATTTTAGTCGAATAGAATAGGTGGGAACTTGCTAGCAACTCTGCTTTTGAGGCCCCCGGATTCATGGCCAACATTGTCTTCAACGGTCTTGCCTTCATGTTGTTCAGGTAGCAGAATGTAATTTTCGGGTCATTGGTAGCGGTCACTTGATCGAGCATCTCTTCTAACCTCTTCAAATAACTGCCATAGGACTCATTGTCACCTTGCTTGATTTTAGCATGATCGAACCGGTTCTTAGGCGTTGGTTCGACAGTGCCAAATTGTTCTAGGAATTTTTCCCGTAACATATCCCAGCTACCAATAGATCCGCGAGGAACTCTTCCCAGCCATGCCTGTGACTTCCCCTGGAGAGCACTCTCAAATGCTCGCATCTTCAAGGCTTCCATATCGGTGACCATTCGAATTTGTGTCTTGAATGATCTGAGCCAGTCACTTGCCTGCGTCTTCCCAAAGTACCTTTCAAATTGCGGGAATATAACCCCTTGCGCGGGTGGTGCGTTTTCGATCTCTGGAGTGAATGGGCTGCCCTCCAGCGGCTTGGTGGCTCCATAACCGGGCTTAGCCACAGCTAGGTTAGCCATTTGTCTCGCCATATCCCACTTCATAGCCTCCATACGCTCGGACAGGCGTTTCTCGGCATCCAAGGTAAGCCCAGATGAGCGGACATGGTCTGACTGTTGGTTGCGTGTTGGTGGCGGGCAAAGGGTTGGTTCATAAGATGCTCCTGTTTTCTATCAACTCGTGGCCTATGTCTAGGCCGGTGTGCCTCTCTCTCAGCATACTCACGGGCTCTGCGACGACTGTGACTTTCACTGTGAGCATGATGATCTGCAATGGTGCCTGTGGGAAAAATTCTGGTGGCTATACCTGCTTTCCGCCTGGTCATCTGCTCGCTTCAACCTCATCGGCTCTTTCTGAAGGCACGTGAATGACAGAGGGAATCCGTTTGCTGGGAGCGGGCAAATGTTGTGAGGCATGGCCATCACCAACAAGTGCGGGATTGCAGAGAGCTGGCAACGCTAAATCGGCAACTGGAACCGGGGCATGGCCCAAGGCGAGCAGTTGCTGGTTGAGCGCATACATCTTGTTGTAGTAGTCCGCCTGGACTTGGAGAGTAGCGACATGTTGATCTGGGGTTTACCCGGGCAGACTCACGTGGCTTCTCTGGCCATTCTCTCGCTGGCGACTTAGCCGTGTCCTGAGGTCTAACGCGCATGCATTGTGCTGCTCATTGATAATTTGTCTAGTATCACGTTGGCTAGCATGACTCTGGCTAGCACGCTGAGACGGCTTCTCCTCAACATATGGCACGTCATTGCCATGAGTTGCATGCCAAGGAGCAATCTTCTGATTCCTCATTTGCACCCCTTGGGTGCCTTTGGTGGCAGATCCCCTGGTGGAGGATTGTTATTGCCGGCCAACTAACTACCAGCCTGGTGATTGCTTGCGGCATGATGCTTGTTACCCTTGTCAGCCATTGCAATATGTAGATTTCTGGAAATCACACAGGAAGAACTTGAAGGGGAGAGTTGAGACTTCGAGTTTCCCGGCAACGGAACCAAACTGATGTGGCAAAATCACAGCTTAGGCCGTCCGTGTGTTGGGTTGGATATCTAGGCTTGAATCTACTTCCTTGAACCTGGCTAAGAGCACAGAAAACCTGAGTGGAAGTGCAAGGCAGGGCCTCGCGAAACCCCTCCGGCGTGAGAGTAAGTATCGAATGAGAGAAAGTCTAAAAGCAATTTGACAGAATGCCAAGGCTCAAGAAAATGTGCGTGTACCTTGTTTGAGGCTTGTGGAGGGGTATTTATAGGCCCCCAATGTCATTGAATCCGTCTAGGATTTATTTTCCTTATATACCTTGCCAAATTAGGAGAGAATCCTTTGATTTTAGGAGTGATACGCGGCTGGCTGCGTGAATCTAGGGAACATATAAGGCAAGTGTCCTGCCCGGATATGGAAAGCTCTGACTTATCTTGGAGAACAAGTTTCTGGAGTTCCCTGCTCGGTTCGTGTCTGGGTGAGCATAATTATGTTCGGCCATAATGGATAGATTTGTAGATGATGTGTAATTCCCGGGCATGGCTCCTGGTCGGGCAGGCAGGGCTAGTGCTCGACCAGGTCTGGACGGAATGAGTCTGATCCTTTTCCCGATGTGAGTGTGGTCCCGGGCATGGCCCCTGGCCGGGCGGGCAAGGCCCACGCCTATCCAGGTTTATCCAGGAACTACCCTGTTCGTTGCCCGCTACCTTGATTGCTTTGTCCACTAAGCTGGTGGGTCCCATACTAATTATGCATGTGTCTGGCACGTGGTGGGCGCTCGTGCCCTGCTCGTGACCCGGCTTGGGCCGGGCATATTAGTACGTATATATGACACACACACACACACACACATACACACACACACACACACACACACACACACACACATATATATATATATATATATATATATATATATATATATATATATATATATATATATGTATGTATCACTTCATCCGTCCCTAAATTATCGTCTTAGTTGACTCGGTGCACTGATTAAAAAAAACAATTGACTTGATTATTTATATTTGTTTAATATGTAATTTCCTTTCAACCCCATGTATATGTGGCCCATAATTAAAGTTGGGTGAAAAAGTAAGGGTAAAGTGGTAAAAGCGATGTTCTAAAAAGGTAAGTTTCAAACTGAACAATTATTTTGGGACAAACGAAAAATGAAAGGAGGACGATAATTTAGGGACGGAGGGAATATATGAATATTGTTTGTTCCCTCTAATGCAAAAGAAAAATGACATGCACATCCAACACGGCTCAGCATGACATACATTATTGGACATTACCTCTAGGCTCTAACATTGGCAGTATTTGTAACATTATTGCAACATATGTTGGCCTTCCTACTTGCGCCCCTAACTCAAGTTATAGTATAGCCAAATCAGGGAACATATTTTTAGGAATGTAGTGGAGCACGACTACAGAGTTAGACCCTCTCGCGCGAACACCTTACCTTTGAATACGTGTGCTAATTCATTATGTGGATCTCTTTCCCTCTGTTAAATAGGCTCTAAAAGAGTTGGTGAAGAATTTTGGACATAGGGAAAGATTAATTATGAAGGCCCTAGGATGGAGTTTATAGCATTGGAAAAGGCATTTGATGGAGGAAGATTAGCTCATTTTTGAGACATCCATTCACAAAATAGAGCCCATTTACTATAAAACATGAGCTTTTCAATCAGGATAGGGATTGGGCAATCAATCATGGTACAATAGTTTAACAAGTAGGGAGGGGAGAAAGGGCCAATTAAGATGTTTATTGATATTGCATGTTAGCAGGATTAATTACGTTTGCATAATGCTTACGGTCATCAACAATAGCCTCTCATCTTATTGACATTCTTGATTCGTTTCTCAAGGCTTAGTTTTAAGCTTGATTTCAGTCAAGAGTGTTACGAATAATTTCGTTACTAAGTTTATGATCAGTAGCTAGAACTAGGGATTGATTTAAGTTAATTTTTTTCTTTTCAAGCTATGTATGTAATTCATAACCATTGTCAGTTTAAAAAATTTCTTTTCTACAAAGTCGCCAATGTGCTTGCTCATCGACCAAAAAGGTTAATGAAGGTTTATGTCTCAATATATACCAATTAAGTTCGTTATCTAAGATTAATCATTAGTTACCTCGTGCGAACTTAAACTTATAGCGAAACGGAAGACTTTCTACTTGAGCTACGATCTTCGTATGTCATGATCAACAATCATGCAAGTCTCTCTAGTCGGATTGATATCACGTAGCACGAATATCAATACTGGTTCACACCGCAAATCCAAGCCTCTTGATGGTTAGGCTAGAGGGAGTATTTGGTGAGATAGAATATAGGAGAGAGGGGGGGGGTGGCCAAGAAGACGTATTCTTCTTTGGACGTGTTCTACTGTTAAGGATTTATCCATTTAGTTGCCTTATTTATATTATTGTACAAGAAACCCTATTTCTTGTAGGTTAAGTTAAGTCGATCCTGAACCCCTTCAGATTATGAAACTAATTAACTTTTAATAATATAAATATATTCCATGTGAGCGGAAGTAAATAATCAGGCCACAAGCCCAATTGCTAACATCTCCCACTCGCACACATGGGCTCACCTCTCTTACCACATCGTATCATCAAAACTCGTTAAACACTGCCTCTTCATATTGGAAATGAAGCGTGGGACATGACGAGAAAGATAAAGGGTGGAGCGCTATACAAAATCACCATCTGACCAGCATAAAACGTCCTCGTTAGAAAACAAAACTCGTTTATACCCCAGACCGTATATATACATCAATTTAAGCATCCTCAATCCCTCAAGAGCGGTGCTTAAACCTCAACATGTTTGTGTATCAAGATCAATCTCTAGAATTTCCTCTATTTCTCGTCATCTGGGTTTTCGCTCAGGTTCTTTTCCTATCACTTATCTGGGATGCCCTCTTTATGAAGGTCGCAAGAAAAAGAGCCTTTTTGATCCTCTTTTAGCCAAGTTGAAAAATAAGATCAACTCATGGTTTGGAGCCTTTCTCAATAAAGCTGGAAAAATAACCTTGATCAATTCAGTTCTTCAATCTATCATCATGTACCAATTTGCTATTCTTGATCCTCCGGCTTCAATCATTAAGCTTATCAATAGAATTTTTTCCAACTTCTTTTGGGGTTCCATTAATAGTCGGAATAAATTTCATTGGATTTCTTGGGAGCTCTGTTGTCGTCCCACAGCCGAAGGGGGGATTGGTATTCGGAAAATAGAAGATGTTGTGAAAGCCTTTTCTATTCAGATTTGGTGGCGGCTTCGGTCTTCTAGCAGTCTTTGGGCCTCTTTTATGTTGTCTAAATATTGCTCTTCTTTTCACCCCAGCCAAGTCTCGTGTTCAGGCTCCCACATTTGGCGACGGATGTCTCTCGTTCGTCACATAGCTGAACCTCACATTTCTTGGATCATTGGTCGTGGAGAGTGTTCCATTTGGTATGACAATTGGTCTCTCAATAGCTGTATTAACAGGCCTTCTGATTCTTCCCTTAATCAAGTTCGGGATCTTTTTGTCTCTCCTTCTCAGCTTTCGACTTCAGCTCAGACTATTCTCGGCACTAATATTGTTTCAGCTATTCTTCGCAATGGCATCGCCTCTCGATTTCAGGATGTCTTTGCTTATACGGAATAAAACATCTTCTGGTCGGTTTTCCCTCTCCTCGGCTTGGCAGATATCTCGTACTGTTTGGCCTTCATCTGCTTCTTCGAATTTCATCTGGCACAAGCTCATTCCTCGACACATTAGTGTCTTCATGTGGCGGTTGTGGTTACAAAAGCTTCCGTTAGATGAGAGTGTCATCACCAGGGGTATTCAGCTGGCATCCAAATGTTCTTGCTGCTCTACAGGCCATGCTGAAACTTATAATCATATTTTCCTAGACAACTTGGTTGTTTCTCAGATTTGGGCTGAATTTAATCATATGGGGGCAGTTCAGGCTTCTAATATTTCTGTTGCCCAAATATGTTTCTCTTGGTGGTATTCTCTCAACAGTTCCTCGATTCAGATTATTACGCCGATTGTTATCTTATGGGAATTGTGGAACTTTCGGAACCGAGCTTTTTTTGATGGCATTCGTTGGCCTGTTAGAACTCTCTCCAACCACATTAAACATATGATTGCTAATATTCTCCAAAGCAATGGGCTCTCTTATTCCTATCATGATTGGTCTGTTTTGCCTCGAGTTGGGCGTCTTCGTTCTAGATCTGTCCACTCTCTTTCTTGGTTGAAGCCTCCTATCGGTTCCCTCAAACTCAACACGGATGGTGCCAGTCGAGGCAATCCGGGGCCTAGTGCTGGAGGGGGAATCATTCGTAATGAGCAAGGTGATTTGATTTTTGCCTATTCTTCTTTTTATGGAGACTCTTCTAGTTTCGTTGCGGAATGTAAAGCTTTACTTCAAGGGATGTTATGGTTACAAGCCAATGGAATTTCGGGTTCCCTTATTGAAATTGATTCTAAAATCCTTACTGACTGCATTTTGGATCGTTACTCTCCTCCTTGGCACAATATCTATTTCATTCGAACTATCAAGTCTATTTATAGTTCGTTGGCTTGCTCCGTGACTCACTGCTATCGAGAGGCTAATGATGTTGCTGATTCTCTTGCTAATTTTGGATGTGATCAAGGCCATAACTTTTCCTTCTTTGCTGCTTCTGAGCTCCCCAGCCGCACTAGAGGGCTTCTTCTTCTGGACAAGACTGCTACTCCGTATTTAAGGGTGTCTTAGGTTGCTTTTGTGTTCTTTCTCTTGTAATGGTTCTTTGGTTTTCCCTTTATTGTAAACCTTTCTTTTTCGAGGTCAGGCTCCTCCGTCCTCCCTCTTATAAGGGCAAGGCTGGTTGTCCCCCTCAAGTTTGTATCTTTTCCTTTAATCTATAAAATCATGCAGGGTGCCGCCCCTGTTTCATAAAAAAAGAACCGTATGTTCAATATGATCTCCATGGCATTGAAACACAAAAATAGAGATGTATACCATACTATCTTCCTTAGACACTCATATCAATCACTCTTGATTAACTGCTTTCCCAACAATGCTCCGTAGGGCTGTATGTGTATAGCCCGTTGGTCGGCATGCCAAAGTAGCATCATCAACGTCCAAGTTCATGATATAGTTCTAAGTCACATAGGGTATAATCGTGACCTGGATTTGATCACTAGAACTCACACAGTGATGAAGCAGAGATCATTCAATCAATTTCTTAGGTCACATTATAGTCACATACAGTATGATGTGTATGCTATGGCGGAACTCCCACACGAATTAGGCATGTCATGCTCAAAACGCCATACGAACCTTTGTCTAGCCGCCCTTATGGCGTCTAACCTGAGTACTCAAAAGAAGTCACTCTTCTAGTGTCTCTTTTAAGATCTCACATTCAAACATTTCCTTGGGATATAAAGTCGACCTTTATAAGTCTCATCTTGGTCGTATGCCAAGGCGATAAATGTAATGTCATTTGCATACGCCCCTTCGTAGGTGCCAAAGACTTTTACTATCTCAACTTGCTCTCCCACCTAGCGACAAGGTGAATTACCCGTATGAGAGGGTCAATTCAATATCCACGACATCTTTTTAATCAAAATATATATGCTACGCAATTTCATATTAAAACATCCAATTAACATATAAAAGGAATATAATGAAAATGCAATTTATTCAAACGATAATGAAAATAATAATAAAATGTCAACAAAAGTGTTCTCAGAATAAATATCAGATCCTATGAAGCCCTAGACCCAATATATGATCCTGAAAGATATCTCCAGCTAGAGGTTTAGTCATAGGGTCAGCCAGCATGCTTCAAGTAGGAATATATTCTAGAACAACTTTCTTTTCTGCAATCATGTCTCTAGTGAAATGATACTTGATATTGATGTGTTTCGTCTTCCCATGATACTTGGGGTCTTTAGTGTAACCTAAAGCAGCCATGCTATCAAAAGCAATGACTACATGACGATCCACATGAGTCGTAACATCAAGATGTTGAAGAAAACTCCTCAACCACACAACTACTTGAACTGCAGCTGAGCAAGCCATGTACTCTGACTCCATCGTAGATAGGGCGGTGCTAGTCTGTCGCTTGTTACTCCAAGAGATAGCTCCACCACTAAGGAGGAAAGCGTATCCCGAAGTAGATTTATAACCATCTACATCTCCAGCCCAATCCGCGTTAGTGAAACCTTTCAAGCTCAAATCCCCACCTTGGTAACATAGGGTTAAATTAGTGGTTCCCACCAAGTAATGCAGAACCCTTTTCACTTCCATCAAGTGTTGAGGTCCAGGATTACTTTGGAATCGACTCAACATCCCAACTGCAAAGCATAGGTCAGGCCGAGTACACACCATAGCATACATCAGGCTTTCTACTGCATTCGCATATGTAGTCGTAGACACTCTTTTCTTCTCTTCTTCATTCTTAGAGCATTGGTTTGTACTAAGGAAACATCCTTTTTCCATTTAAGTGACAACTGTTTTTGATTTAGTCATGCCAAATCGTTCGATGACTTTCTTAATATAAGTCTCTTGAGACAAACTGAGAAATCTTTTCGAACGATGTCTAATGACTTTTACTCCAAGAACATAACTTGCTTCACTCAAGTCTGTCATATCAAAAAGCGCAGATAGCCACTCTTTAGTGGCATTTATCATCTCCATATCATTTCCAACTAGTAGGATGCCATCAACATATAATGACAGAATCAATATCTTTCTCTTGGATCGGTTAACATACACACAGTGGTCTTCCTCTATCATCACAAAGCCAATTGAGGTTATCACTTGATGAAAGCGAATGTACCACTGTCTAGATGATTGTTTGAGACCATAGTTGGAACCTTTGAGTCGGCACACTTTGCACTTTTGTCCCTTGACTTCAAAACCCTCTGGTTGAGTCATATAGATCTCTTCATCTAGTTCTCCATTGAGAAAAAAACAGTTTTAACATCCATCCGATAAAGTTCTAGATCCATGTGCGCTACTATCGCTAGTATTAGGCGAACAGAAGAAAATCTCACCACATGGGAGAATGTCTTCCCATAGTCTAAACCCACTCTTTGGGTAAAGCCTTTCGCCACAAGACGTGCCTTATATTTGTCGATTGATCCATCTGCCTTTCGCTTGACTATGAAAGCCCATTTGTTTCTAATAGTCTTGCGACCTTGCGGAAGGTTAACTAACTCCCAAACATGATTCTTTTTCATAGAGGAAATTTCATCTTCCATTGCAGTCAACCATTCATTGTTTGTAGGTAAAGAAAGAGCTTCTTTGAACAATGTAGGCTCACTAGAATTGTAAGAAGTAGTTAAGAAAGATTCCTCTTCGATCGCGAATCGACGACGAGGCATATTTTCACGTTTACTTCTTCGCTCTAGTATCAGACTCCCACTAGAATTCGTGCTCCCACTCGGATGAAGATCATCTTGACTCTCATTTGCGTCTTCTATAGGCTCAATCTCATGTTTTACCGTAGGATTAGGTTGAGGCAATTGCCCACCTTTGCCAAAAGATGTCATATGTTCTTCTTCCATCTCAAAAAGTTCAAAGTCTTTCCTAACTTCACCTATATGTGGGAAATCATTCTCAATGAAATCAACATTGCGCGACTCCGTTTCAGTCATTCTTACGTCAGGTTGTCCACCGTACATAACATAACCCTTTGAGGTATCTGAATACCTTACGAAAACACACTTGTTTCCTCTAGGGCTAGTTTTCCAAACTTATTGGAGGTACTATGGACAAAACATGCACAACCCCAAGGATGAAGATGCCCCAATTTAGGATTCTCACATTTCCAAAGTTCATAAGGGGTTGTGGGAACTGACTTAGAAGACACTTGGTTAAGTATGTAGGTGGTAGTCATTAGTGCATCCCCCCAAAACGAAATTGGGAGGTTGGCCCGTGCCATCATTGACCTAACTATCGGCGTATGCCCTTTTTCTCACACAATTCTTTAAATTGATCAGATAAATATTCACAAGATCAGTTCTAAAAGTTTTTAAGCTTTTATCATTTTGATTCTCAACCTCTGCGAGAAAACGCTCAAAACACTTAAGAGATTCATCGTGGTGAGAAATAAGGTAAACATAACCATATCGTGTGTAGTCATCAATAAAAGTGAGAAAGTAGGAAGCTTCATGACGTGACTTAACATTCATTGGTCCGCAGATATCTGAATTGACTAACTCTAATGGATGTGTAGCTTTTTTACCTTACCAAAAGGCTTTCGACAAGCTTTTCCTGCCAAACAAGATTCATACAAGGGTAGGTTGATTTTGGTGAGAGACCCTAATAGGCCTTTTCTGGCCAATCTAGTCATCCTATCTTTTCGGCTTTTCCTATATGTCCAAGTCTAGTATGTCATAACTCGGAATTAGAATCATCATAAACCATACAAGAAGAAGAATTACGAGAATCCAACAAATCTAATTTAAAGAAATTATTTGACAAAAAACCATGTCCCAAAATCTCATCACCAAACAAATATCCAAATGATCATCACTAAAATTAAAAGAATATCCATGTCCTAGCAATTGTACTACTGATAATAGATTATGTCGAATTCCAGGTGCATAAAAAACTTCATGAAGAGCCAATGTGCGTCCATTCCGCAATTGATGTTGGTATGAACCAACTCCTCTGACTTCAACAGATGAACTGTTTCCCATGAAAATTCTTCTTGTACCCGTAGGAACTTTTCAATAATCTACAAATCCTCCTCGATACCTCGTCACATGTTTGATTGAGCCTGAGTCTACAATCCATACAGGGAGAGAGTTAGTTAATAAAACATGAGAACAAACATAACTTTGCAAGGAGATATGATTAATGGGTATTCTTGGGCTCAGTACAAGTTTGAGCAAAATGACCCAAGGTACCACAGTTGTAGCACTTCTGCTTAGTAATATTCTTTTTTTCCTCTTCGACATTTAGCAATCTTGTCACTTTTGGGGCCCAAATTTTGAGTCTTCTTTCTTGCCTTTAGATTGTTTCTTGTGTTGCCCATGTGGCTTGGGCGGACCCTCAAGGGAAACAAGAGCAAGATTACGAGTCACAACACTTATCGCGTGATTCGCTTTATGACACTCAGCCTCAAGCTCAACATGGCGATATACATCTACAAAAGTCTGATTAGAGTCCGTATGAATCAGAATACGCCTCAAACTGCTCCAAGAGTCGGGCAGTGAATGAATCACTGCTTGAACTTGCTATTCATCAGATACGATAGAACCAGCAGCCTTAAGCTCACGAATCATTCCGGAAATCTCGCATAGTTGTTTAAGAATGTTACGTTTCTGGTCAATCTTATAGCTTTCAAACTTGTAAGTCAAAGTTCGCAACTTTATAGCAGAAGTATTCCTGTTAGTCCTAAAGGGCACAATAATAAGCTAGAGGGGGGTTGAATAGCTTATTAAAAACTTAAAACTTTTCGTAATAATTCCTAGAACAAGCACTTGCAATCTATTAAAAAGATTGAAGTAGCGGAAGACTTGTAACGAGGATAGACTAAGTCTGCTGGTGAAGTACTACCTGTAGACTTAGCTGATTACTTAAGTTTGCTGCTCAAGGGAATAAGTAAATACAAAGACGGCAGTATAAAACAGTAAGTAAGGAACACAAGTATTTTGAGATGGTTCGCACTATAAAGAGTGCTATGTCCACCACCAAGGTAGTCAACCTTAGATTTAAATGTGCACTATATTTTTCACTAGTTCTATTACAGAAATATCCAATGGATCGTTTATAAAATATTTGACTTGTGCTTGGGGGTGGGGGAATTGAATATCTAAAGAAACATAATATTCAAGGTGCAGAAGAATAGTAAGGAGTACAACAGTAAGAAGTAAATGATTTAGAATTGATGCAGATCTTCTTGTTGTTGTTGAGGACTTCGTTGATCAGTTTATGATCTCGTGAATGCACTGAGTATAAAGCTTGATGTTGTTGGATAGATTCAGAGCATTGTGTTCTTCAATTTTTAATGACAATATTTATAGCTGGGTATCCTTGAGATCGTTGGAGAAGACGAAGTGAGAAACAACTCAATTAGGTTAAATGCATAAAATGTTTGGAGCTGCCTTGTTGACTTTATCTTCAATCTGAGACTGATCGGGGAATGGGGAGGAGTAGGTGCAGCAACTGGCAGGAGGGCGACAAACAGAGTTGCAGACTGCAAGAGTTGGTTGTTTGGTGTCGACACCTACCACATTCAGGAGGCAAAAGTCTTCATGCTTTTTCGGAAAAGCTGGAGGGGCATGTCTAAGAAGTCAAACACTGATTTGAAGATGGATTAATTCAAATTCAAACTAAATAAAGCTGAATTAAATAATCCACTTAAGCTTGATATCTAGAAGAGCTAGACACATCATGTTGTCCGAGTGCAGACAAGGTCTGCCGGTGCTGCTTGAGAAGTCTGCTGGTGAAGCCTTCAGCCGAAGTCTTCTGCCTAAACCTATGAAGTCTAAAAACTATTCTAAGGCAAAGTTCTATACACAGTTGCCACGCTAACTGGTACACAACACATTTAGCCACTAAGTATAGAACCTAATGTAATGAATGAACAAATGCAAATCAAGATACATATGAGAAATAACAATCACTTTTCACATGCTAAACGGAAACTGAACCAAAACTTGTGCTCGACCCAACAATCAAGCTAGACTCAATACTTTTCACTGGTCTTCGTCAGTGAACAATCAAGAACTCATCAAGTTTTCTTTAATGAGCATTCGTTACATTTCATCCAACCTAGGATGAAGAAATGGGAGCTTGATATCAGGCTAGATGGCGCTAATACAAGACCATATCCCACTATTGGTCAAATAGTGAGGAGAAAGGGAACCAATGCGGCGACTCATTGCGATTGCTTACCCAAAGACCATGAGTCGTCCCATTACCGATACGATAACAAGAATGTCAACTGGACTCAATTGGGGGACAAGTAGATGTTTACTTATCAATCATGAACATGTAGAGGATCGAGTTCGACAAGAGCGAACTGATCCAAGTCAAGTAGATGTTTACTCACTTAAGAAATCAAGTAAGGACGAGCTCGACAAGAGCGATCTCATCCAAGTCAAGTAGGCATGTTATACTCTACGGCTAATAATCAATCAAGAACATTGGAACTAGTATTTTAGTTACGTTGCAAGCTTGAACATCAATCCAAATCAAGAATATTGAAACTAGTATTGTAGTTAAACAAATCTCAAACGTCGTAGGGATTGATCGTTGAGCCGGTATTGTTCAATGGCTCACTAGTATTGACTCCGTCGAGTCATTTATATAATTCCAATCAGATAAAGTTTGAACACTATATGTATTCTAAGACTCTTTTCTATGTTCTTGTTTGAGGCATAGCTAGGTTCTTGTTCTATTTAGGAACCCTAGTTCACAAATCACTAAGTCATGCACGAGTGGGAAGCTTAAGTTGATAAATGTCAATTCAAGCCTTAGATCAATTCAAGTTCGTAATTCCACATGTTAATGAAATCCATAAATCAATGCACGTTGATAATTCAATAGGGTATATTCATGAAAGCAAGAAACACAATATGCTTCTTAAGTCATATCATCAAATCACATAGAAGAACCAAATCTTGACAAGGTAAAAATCATGCTTTTAGTCACAATGTCAAATATACACAGTATTCCATATTCAATTATGAAATCTAGCTAAGTCATAACTTAACCATTAGTCTATCATATACTATCCAAGACTACTCCGATAGTCTAGGATCATGAAGCCATTTACTAAACTCTTCCTAGAATAATACTTTATTCTGTAACCCAAAAGTCCGTAGTAATCAAAGACTTAAGCAACACAAGAGGGAAGACAATTTGTAAGGTCAAACCATACTGGAAAGTCCCAGATAACAACTTAGTTATCCTTGTGACAAAAACAAGTAGACTCTATGTATAAAGTACTAAAGAAAGTCCCAATCCAAATCATCTCATAGAATAGTCCTCAAATTCATTATCTTGGGTTCCCCAAAACATTCACAAGGCGACTCTAGTGAATTGGTATTCCAACAACAACAATTCCATTTCCCTAGGTTTCATATATGCATAGATACATTCTTACAAGTCTTGGGACTTCAATTGAAGTCCGCCAAACATTAATAGTTCTAATTCATAATTGAACCAATCCAAATGTCTTTCATTCGAGTAACACATTTGCGACCCATACACATCGAATCCAAAGACTAGAGATACTATCATACATAACATCACTCAAAGACCTCCATTAGAGTCCTAAGCCACAAATCAACCTTAACACCAATTCGGTCTCACCTGATCAAATCTCAAGATTTCGTGATTGAGATTCAATGAACACGAGTAGTCATAGGAATTTATCCTAAGGCTCAAATAACAACTTCTATAATTAATTGACTCAATTTGGGTCAAATTAAAAAGTCTCAAATTCTAGGTCAAGGCATAAGTTCGGGATTCACTATTTTCGGGTTTCTAAACCCAACAACAATCAATCTTAAACCATAACTATTTCAATATACCCAATAAAAATCAGTTGGGTTCAAACATTAACTATCATATATTGATATCCATCAAAAACATATCGTTTCGACATGTATAACAATGACAAATCACAAGGAACAATCTCTAGCAACCTAACATCCATTTTGAGTTAGAAAGAGAAACTAGGGCTTATGTAACGTACCTTTTCCATTCGATAAACTCGAAGGGAAACAAAAACAAACCAACAGGGAAGACTCTACTCGGTGAGTGCTTCACGATGGTGGTCTCGGATCGTCAAACGGATAGCTAGAACACCGGGAATCGCCGGAACACACACTAATCTCACACACAATCTCACGCACTTTTTCTCTCTCGTTCTTAGCTGAAGACGGTCACCAATGAAGAGAGGGAAGGAGTGTTAGGGGTTATAAGGGTGCTTAAGGAAAATTATGCCCTCAAATGGGTGAAGAGGTAAGGGTAAAATAAGGGTAGAATAGAAATTTCACGTCAAAAATCGAGTTTGGACATCATCTGCTCGTAATAAGGAATTACCAATTGTTCGGGTGGCTGGGTTGAACACTTATGAAGGTGTTCGGTTGAGGTTGCCGAACATCTCTAAAGGTGTTTAGTTGGGCTGGACGAACGTTTCCCAAAATGTTCAGTGGTCAAGTCTGATCAAGGATTCAGGTCTAAAACAAGGCTAGGAAGGTCCAACACTTAAAGTGAAGTACACCTTGGGCAAATCCAACTCAATGCAGCATAATAATGTGTATTAAGGCCTTAGGAGACTCAACTAAACCTCAAGACAATGGAGGAATGACCTAGGGTATAACCGAGGTCATAGGAAAGAACTACGCAAGTGAACTCTCAACCGAGTCTAGTAACGAACAATGTCAGTTTACGACTTGTAACTTTAACAAGTTAAAGTCTATGGAACATATAAAACTAAGGTTTTGGCTTCTAGATAGCCTACTTACACCTAACAATGTTCTCTCCTCAAGTCAAGCAAGCGAGGTTACGGTTAAAAGGCACGTAAAACGAGAAGGTCAATTACACGAAGGTTCGGGGTCCTACATTAATGGCTTTACTGTCCAGCTTTACTAGTTTTCTTTCGTCCTCAGTCCATTCTTTTTCGTCTTTTGGAATTTTCGGAGGATTTCCACCGACAGTAGCTAGAAGGTTTGGCTTCATTGGTGCATGACGTCCTTCTAGCACTCACTTCCATAGCCTGTTGTCCATAGAATTCATAAAACGCATTATCTTATCCTTCCAAACATCGAAATGGCCTTCGTCCAATATTGGGACGTGGTTCGCATTTGACGTAGGTAGCATGTAATGTATTTGTGCCATTGGATCTTGTCTCTCAACAGGTTAATCTTGGAAAAAGTAGTTTTCGAAGAGTTTAGCGCTGATACCAATTGTTAGTCCTAAAGGGCACAATAATAAGCTAGGAGGGGGGGGGTTGAATAGCTTATTAAACACTTAAAAATTTTCGTAATAATTCCTAGAACAAACACTTGCAATCTATTAAAAAGATTGAAGTAGCGGAAAACTTGTAAGGAGGACATACTAAGTCTGCTAATGAAGCACTACCTGTAGACTTAGCTGATTACTTAAGTTAGCTGCTCAAGGGAATAAGTAAATACAAAGACGACAGTATAAAACAGTAAGTAAAGAACACAAGTATTTTGAGATGGTTCGTACTATAAAGAGTGCTACGTCCACCACCAAGGCAGTCAACCTTGGATTTAAATGTGCATTATATTTTCCACTAGTTCTATTACAGAAATATCCAATTGATCGTGTACAAAATATTCGATTTGTGTTTGGGGGTGGGGGAATTGAATATCTGGAGAAATAGAATATTCAAGGTGCATAAGAATAGTAACGAGTACAACAGTAAGAAGTAAATGATTTAGAGTTGATGCAGATCTTCTTGTTGTTGTTGAGGACTTCGTTGATCAATTTATGATCTCTTGAATGCACTGAGTATAAAGCTTGATGTTGTTGGATAGATTCAGAGCATTGTGTTCTTCAGTCTTTAATGGTAGTATTATAGCTGGGCATCCTTGAGATCGTTGGAGAAGACGAAGTGAGAAACAACTCTATTATGTTAAATGCATTAAATATCTGGAGCTGCATTGTTGATTTCATCTTCAATCTGAGACTGATCAAGGAATATGGAGGAGTAGGTGCAGTAACTGGAAGGAGGGCGACAAACAGAGTTGCAGACCTGCAGTAGTTGGTACAATTTGTTTGTGTCAGACTGTGCACCTGCTCTGCCACATTCAGGAGGCAAAAGTCTTCTTGCTTTTTCGGAAAAGCTGGAGGGGAGTGTCTAAGAATTCAAGCGCTGATTTGAAGATAGATTAATTCAAATTCAAACTAAATAAAGTTGAATTAAATAATCTACTTAAGCTTGATATCCGGAAGAGCTGGACACGTCATGCTGTCCGAGTGCAGACAAGGTCTGCCGGTGAAGCCTTCAGCCGAAGTCTTCTGCCTAAACCTGTGAAGTCTAAAAACTATTCTAAGGTAAAGTTCTATACACATTTGCCACACTAACTGGTACGCAGCCCATTTAGCTGCTAAGTTATAGAACCTAATGTAATGAATGAACAAATGCAAATCAAGATACATATGCGAAACAACAATTCCCATAAATAAGCTTAATGTTGTCCCATATTTGTTTTTGCAGTTAGGCAATCCTCAAACTCGCCAATTAGATCATTATGCATGCTACTCAACATAGTAAAACGTGCACATCGATCTTTCTTTTTCCACTTAAGGAATTCCTGCATGTTCTGGCGATGTTGGGTGTGATTAAATTACCCATCTCTGGTTCTACCATCACAGTATCTAGGTTTTCAAGAACCTCTTGTTCATTTAGCAAATATTTGATTTTCCTTTACCAAACACTATAGTTTGTGTCATCTAATTTCTCACCCTTGTTAAGTTCAACGATTACATTCTTAGAAGTCATTTCACTACAATCTATTGCAAGAAAAATAAGACATTAGCATATATATATTTTGATTCACTTTTGTTCCTAAAATCAATTACTAAACATAATTACATCATACACATAAGGAGGGAAAATCCACGAGGCTCGTAATCACAACCAAAGTATGCATGACGTACAAATATTCATAAATTGATAATTTAAACAAAAGAAATAAGATAGAACAAATCCATCAAGCACATATAATGTACATAAATATTTTCACTACTGAAAATAAAATTATTGGGTCTCGTATAGTCCCAATCGCAATTTTAGAGCCCAAAACGACAATTAATTATGCTAAAAATGACTTTAAAATAATTTAAAATTTACAAAGAATTTTAAAAAATTACCTAACAGTCCCAAAAGGTCACAGAATGACAAAACAACCCCCTGGAAGTTATTTTTGAATTTTTAATAAATCAAAAAAGACGTTTTTATGCTATGAAAAGTCAAAAACACATACTTTCAAGCTGAATTAATCAAAACAGAGGCCACCATTGGACTCAAAAGGCCCAAATTAGTTTAGACTCTCCGAAGGAGATGAAAAACGGCGATCGTAGCACCCCTCGCACACTCCACGTGCCACTACCGAGAGTGGGCATCATTTTTGTGATACACAGGCACTGACTGGATGCTTAGTCAGCCCTAGGGCTGACGTGGCAGATGATTGGACTGATGACGTGGCAGATGATGCCATCATCTGGCTCAAGAAAAAAGTTGTCCCATTGTGATGATATAGCAGGCGACATCGCAGCCACGACAGCATTGACTGTTGACCAGTCAATGGTTGACTGGTTGACTATTTTCGGTCTCATTCACCCAGTCGGAGAGTGTACTGCACTCGTCGCCTTCTCGAACTCTGATGAGATCGCGAACGGTGGCGTTGGATTCGCATCGTCGAGTACTTTCCAGTCATATACTTTTGGCATCAAAAGGAGTGCCACAAGAGACATGTACATCGAGGCCAAGAGTGGGGATCGTGGGACGCCTATTTTTCAACCCGGAAAATCGATTAGCGAACGTGATCCGCGAGCCAACTTCTCGAGGCCATAAAACGTTCATTTTAAGTCCAAATTAAGCATATAATATTTCATTGGAAAGCCCTCGCTGAGTACTACAAGTACAGACCCTAAAACCACGGTTTTATAGAATAAAAATAGGTCAAAACAGCATGTAAAGTTTCAGAAAAATCAATTTTCAACAAAACTAGGGTTTGCGATACTTTGAAAAATACCCAACGGATTTCAACAAGAATTTAGTATGTTGTTCACCTCATCATAGGGAACCTAGACATATAAAATTTTCTCAAAAATAAAATCGTTTTACACATGAAATAATAAAATACATTAGGTTCGTTATCGGGTAAAACTTTTAAACAAACTCCAAAAATAAAAGCATGCAAATCATGGCATAACGAAACGATCAATCAAGCATATAGGATTTGATACCAATGAAGGTTTATATCTCAATATATACCAATCAAGTTCGTTATCTAAGAGTAATCATTAGTTACCTCGTGTGAACTTGAACTTTGAGTGAAGCGAAAGACTTTCTGCTTGAGCTATGATCTTCGTATGTCACAATCAACAATCCTGCAAGTCTCTCTCCTCGGATTGATATCACGTAGCACGAGCATCAATGTTGGTTCACACCGCAAATCCAAGCCTCTTGATGTGGTTAGGCTAGAGGGAGTATTTTGTGAGATAGAATATAGGAGAGAGAGGGGGAGACCAAGAAGACGTATTCTTCTTTGGGTGTGTTCTGCTGTTAGCAATTTATCCATTTAGTTGCCTTATTTATATTATTGTACAAGAAACTCTATTTCTTGTAGGTTAAGTTAAGTCAATCCTGAACTCCTTCAGATTAGGAAACTAATTAACCTTTAATAATATAAATATATTCTATGTGAGTGGAAGTAAATAATCGAGCCATAAGCCCAATTGCTAACAGTTAACTTATTGAAAGCTCAAAAGTGGCTGGCAACCCTAACATTCAAACAGTGGAAAAATTAACTAGAACATCAAAGATATCGATAAAACACACTACGGTTCAGATTGTTCGGATCCAAACAGCTTTAGCCATAAGTTTCTAGGAAAAATTACAAGGCAGTACATCTTTTGAAACATGTTTTCAAATGAATCCAGCTATTTTTTAGGCATGTCTTTCAGGTATAATTTTGGAGCGAAAATACGTCACTTTCCCTTTATGCATGTATTCTTAGGATTGGATAATGAATTTGTGGATGACAGCCCGGCCTCGTCTCATCGTTTCAATCTCCCATTTCAAATCCCCAGACAATTTAATGTCTCCGTTGATTTCATATGGAGAGAACCTTCGGATTTTTCTTACGCCATGTTGGTCGCCATTTTCACAGAGAAAGCAGAGGAAAAAGATTGAAATGGGTATGGAGTGGCTAAGTTAGGGATTCCTCAAATTTATATTCAAATAGAGAGAGAAGGTTTTGTAGAGAGAGAAAGTTTGGAGGGAAGGAAAGGACCGATATGACACGAGAATGGAGAAAATCGAAGCTATCGAGAGAGCAGTACTGGGGTTTTAGGGGTGTGAGAGTGTTTCTTTGTAAGAAACTAACAGGGTGAGGACGGTGACTGTGACAAATGGGGAGGAAGGTGACGAGATCAAACTTGATTCTGCCATTGACGGCGAGAACAATGGCAAGAGCAAGAAATTGACTCCCTCCCATGTTCGATTTCTGTTTTGGGTTTATGATTTCATCTTTTGCCAGCCACGATGATGCTTAGAAAACGGGGAAATGGCATAAAGGATTTAGTTGATGGCTTGGAGGAGGAGGATCTGAAATGGTGGTGCTATTGGTGGCGACGAAGCTTTATAGAGATGAAGGCGGAACAGTGAAGACGCTTTACATGTCCCTATCTTTTTTGCTCCATAGTCTTTGATCATTCTGCCATAGCTCCATTGGGTCTATCCTTGTGTTGTTTATGGATCGGCTGGGAGGTCAAATAGTGGTGGGCATTGGTGTTGTGTGTGTGAGAGAGAAGTTATAGCTAAAATAGAAAATTCACGGTGCACAACCTTATGCATTTGGCATCAGCAACCTGATGCCAGAAAAGATGAAGAATGGGTTTATCAACCTAATGCCATGAGCATTTGGCATCAGCAACCTAATGTCTGGATTATTGGATTTTTTTTCACCTGATACCAAGCCTTGGCATCAGTTTTTTTGAATTTTTTTCACCTGATGCCAAACCTTGGCATCAGCTTTTTGATTTTTTTGTTCGAATAAACTGTGAAGTCAATGCTGATGTCAAACCTTGACATCAGCTTTTTTGAATTTTTTTAGGCGAGATTAGATCTATCATCGTTAATAACATTTTTGTCATTTGGCAACCAATTTGTAGTTACATGAAATGTCTAAAAAATTGATGGTCCTAGATGAAAACATGTTTCTAAAATTGTACCAACTTGAAATTTGCCCAAGTTTCTAGTAGCCACCCGATCGAGTGACTATCAACCATAACAATGTGGTGAAATGTAAGAGCAACTCCACCATGCCCCTTTTCCCTTGTTTTGATGTGAAAATCACACCAAAACATTCCAACCAAGCCCCCAAATCTTGCACAGTTGCACCAAAATAATAAATAGGGTTGCTCCAAATTTGGTGTTGATGGGACCTACTCGTTTTTTAATACAAAAATAAATTTTAAATACAAAAAATTGTTAATAATATGATATTATTAAATTAAAAATACTTTTAAACTAATTAGGATTTTTTATAGCTAATTAATACTCACCCGTTCAAGGCAAAGATTCTATGTTTCACATAAAGAATCGACTTAAAAAACTATTCATACAATTTTCATAATATTTCATCTTCAACATCCACTCGTGTTGTAATCATACTGGTTGTGCTTAAGGATTTTTGTAATTATAAAAAACTACAATGACATAAATATATCTCTTAATTATTTAACTTTTCAAACATAGACTCTTTGGGTGGAACGAAGGGAATATATATATTAAAAGGTTAATAAAAAATGAAAATATAATATGCTAACAAATATTCCTTTCGGTGTAAGATTTATTGATTTATTGTGATAGGTTGGAGTTTGAATAGTGGTTGGTATTTGGCACTGAAATTGCGTCATTTCGGTGCTGCAACTACCCCAATTTTCATTTGAAGACATATAATTACAAAGTACAGTCCAAAAACATAGAAACAAAGTCAAGCACCCAATTAATGCATCGCGTTGCACCAAGTCAAACACTCACTCAATGCATCCATTACAAATATTGATGTATCGTGTTGTAAAATTATAATTAACCATACCTTCATGTCATCCGCCTTCTTCTTCCTCCTCATCCTCCTTTGTCTTCGTCCCAACTGAAAAAACATTCAACCTAGCTGATGTAGAATAGGTTGTCGAGACTTATTTGAGCAAGATTTTAGAGAAGAGTTCGAAGTTCAGGGGGTCCAACAACAATTTCTGAAAAGCTGGTTCTACGGGTAGTTTTCACAGTTTTCCGTTAGTTTTCGTTACGCACTAATAGAATTCATTTAACGGTCAGAAGAACTTTAACAAAACATAACTTTTGCGTTCGGAAGAATTATGGGGGCCGCCGCATATCAAATTCGAGCTCTCATCGAGCCCCTCACATCACACGGGCCATTGGCCTGTGACGAGGGGTCTTTCTGGTCCATAAACGCGGTCAAACATAAGTTACATGTCTTTGAAGATTTTAGGCAATTTTATTAATTTTCGTTATTTCCTTTTTTTATTAACCCTTTTACGGTTTGGATTGTTTAGGGTATTTAAACACTTTCTTTTCCGTTTGTAAGCAGTTTTTTAAAAAAAAATTAAGAATTTTCTTTTTTCTCTTTGCTTTGTGCTTGAGAACCTTTAAGTCGTTTCGACTTGTTTGTTGGAGATTCCTCGTGGTAAGAGTCTCTATAAATTGTTACACTGCGTCACCAGCCCAAGTCTATTCTAGTATTGTACTTAAGGAATCAGAAAAATCGTTTACCTTTCGGAGGCATTGCCCCCGAACCCCCACGACGGGATGCTGCCCCCTCAACTCCTGTGACCTGACTAGGCATGTCGATCCCCGTTTCATTACCGCAACAAATGTTGTTTGGAGCTGTGGAAGGAGTCAATCTGGGTGTTTTAGGAATAAATTTTTGAAAATAAACTTTAGCGGTTGAAAAAAACACAAGAAAGTGAAGCGATTAAATATTTGAAAAAGATATCGGCTAGCAATTTTTCTACATATAAAACTGGCTAAACTTGAACAAGGAAAGCCCAAAATGTAGCCCACATAATTGGGCTACTCTCGAAGATAATAGTAAAAGCACTGAAGATTCGACAACTACAAAAACAAATGCCTCACGATATAGGCCCAATTGAAGAATCTGAAAGTTGCTAGAAAGTTCGTTACCAGGTGGATTTGCACTGTAAGTTCGAGAAAGTACCAGTTCATTCGTCTAAACCTTATAATTGAAGGAACAAAACATAGTTTCAAACCAAGAATAAATATCGAAACCCAACGATCTATTAGTTCGCTCAGCAATCAAACTATCTGGTTTTCCCTAACTTTCCAAGTAACCAAACTACATAATTCTACTGTCAGACAATATGTCGATTATCCCAAACTTCTTCGGAAACCGACGCGATGGCAGCAGCACCAGTTTCGATCCATTCTCTATGGATGTTTGGGATCCATTCAAAGACTTTCCGTTTCCCTCATCGGCAATTGCGGAGTCTTTCCCGGAATTTGCGCGAGAAACATCATCACTTGTTAATATGCGCATCGACTGGAAGGAAACGCCGGAAGCTCACGTTTTCAAGGCGGATCTCCCCGGAATCAAGAAGGAAGAAGTGAAGGTTGAGATCGAAGACGATAGGGTGTTGCAGATTAGTGGAGAGAGAAGCAAGGAGGAAGAGGAGAAGAATGACAAGTGGCATAGGGTAGAAAGGAGCAGCGGCAAATTCACGAGGAGGTTTAGGCTGCCGGAGAATGCCAAGTTGGATGAAGTTAAGGCGGGGATGGAGAACGGAGTGCTGACTGTTACTGTACCTAAGGAGGAGGTTAAAAAACCCAATGTCAAGTCTATTGAAATTTCTGGTTGAGTTTGATCATGGCTGATTCCGTTGTTCACTTGTTTCTGATAGTGGTGTCAAACTGTCGATGTAATGATATGCAAACCATGAGAACAGAAAAAGTAATGTTCGAGTCAAGAATTTTGATGTAGGTTGTTATTGTATGAAGTTTGTATTTTGGTACTAAATAAAAAGAGTGAAAATCTCTGTTTTCATTGTTAAATTTTCTCCATCCGATGAGTGCAAATCAAAATTGTGAATTATTAGTCCTCTCTTGATTTTGAAAGAATCGCTCTCTAAAATTGGTACTTTAAAGATAAATTAAATGAGTATTTAATACTGTACTTATAAAATTCTTAATAGCCACCATTACCAAGTACCAACCGCCCTGCTCTCCCATCTAGCCCACAATGACTGGGCCTCCCACTCCCCTACCTTACCGACTCGGCCTTCCACAATCCCTCCCCCATCCAGCCCACACCGAACTATCTAATCCATATACCTTTTTATTTTTTTATTTTTTAACTTTCATAAAATGAGAAAAAGGCAATTTGGTCCATTTTTTTTAAAAAAAATTATGTACTCCCTCCATCCCTAAATAATCATCCTAATTGACTCGTCGCACAGTTTAAGAAAAACAATTGACTTGATTATTTATATTGGTTTAATATATAGTTTCCTTTAAAGCTCATGTGTATGTGGCTCATAATTAAAGTAGAGTGAAAAAGTAATGGTAAAGTGGTAAACGTGATGTTCTAAAAAGGTAAGTTTCAAACTGGATAATTATATTGGAACGAACGAAAAAGAAAAGAAGGACGATAATTTAGGGACGGAGGGAGTATTAATTATCTTATAGGTGCAGTATTAAATATTTATGTTAACTGTATTATAAATATGTATTGTTTCAATTAATGCCTTTGTAGCCATCATTAGTGCCAGTATTATTACAAGATTGGGATCATTCTGTGACTAACTCTAACCTTAAACCTCTATTCAAATTTCTCATCTACAAATTCGAGGAGAAAAGTTAGAACTCTATCAGTAGTCCGTTAATGTTTATAAGATTACTACTCGGTAGACAATGTCTCGCAGAACCTTGTGGATGTAATTTGATTCTCAGATTTCAAGAACAAAATTGCAATGCATCATTTGATAAAACTATCCATCATATAATATCAGACCATTTGTTATTGCGATGCATAAATTGCACTGTAGCGGTTTCAAAAAAATGTCGGTCATCGAAAATTCGTCAAAATGTACCGGCTTACAATTTTCTTTTGAATTTTAAATAACAACTTGAGTAATTTTCACCGTTTTGCGGATCTTAATTAATAAAATATAACTTCACTCACTCACAGCTTAACCCACCAACACATGGGGATCGAACCGTAGCTTAACCCACCAACATGTGGGAATCAAACCGTGACAGTCTTACCTAACAACTTTCTATTTGATTTGTATCTTTTTAATCCACTAAGTCTCACTTTGAGTTGCTACTATGTTACAATTTGATAGCGTCTCAAGTTATCTGCTCCATCACCGGCTGTTGGTATTTGTATTTGCGTCTCTTGGTTAAAGTGGCATCTGCTGTGATACTTTGATGTTTGAGTCATTTGTTTTGCAGGTTTGGGCATTTGACCGACTCAAGTGTTATGGAATTTGATTTGATATCATTGTTTATCGGTATTGTTCATCCATTCTTTGATAGAAAGATATGATTGTTTAGTTTTGTTTCGCATCTATTGTTATCAAATTGATAAAACTATTTCGATATGTGTCACATCCTTTAATGTTGGCAAGTTCCTTGGGCAATTTGTGCTCACCCTTTCTCTTTTCTTCCTTCCAAGTGATTGTTAGAGGGAAGCTTGGTGTCTGATTTGGGTTTTGCAGTTAGAAGTTGTATAGTGATGCATGATTCAGCTCATCTTTGTACATTGTATTTTTGTCTATTTGCATAGTTTATAGTATAAAGTTTTTGGAGGTTCGTAATTATTCAGGTTATCGATGAACCCTTTGGGTTTGCTTTGTATCCCAAGGATAGTTGCTCTGATGTATTCGTACACAGTGGTATATATATATAATATTTTGCAGTTAGAAGTTGTATAGTGATGCATGATTCAGCTCATCTTTGTACATTGTATTTTTGTCTATTTGCATAGTTTATAGTATAAAGTTTTTGGAGGTTCGTAATTATTCAGGTTATTGATGGACCCTTTGGGTTTGCTTTGTATCCCAAGGATAGTTGCTCTGATGTATTCGTACACAGTGGTATATATATATATATATATATATATATATATATATATATATAATATTTTGGTCTATTTTGGCAGGTTGGATTTGATTTTTGTTTTAGATTTGTGTTCGATTTGTTCTTCACCTCTTGTGAGACGTGTAATCATGATCTCTAGGGCGTGATAGGTAGCCCAACCATGTTGATGATGGCCCTGTGGAAGACCTCCGGAAAAGGAGCACATCGGAGAGTGATGACTACATCTGTAGAGACCAATTTTTTAACGGTATGTCTGATTCCTTATTTGATATTTACCAAAATGTTGAGTCTGCCAAGAAACTATAGAATTCTCTAGAGTCTAAGTATATGGATGAAGATACCTCTAGTAAGAATTTCTTAGTTAGAAACTTTATGAATTATAAGATGGTAGATTTTAGACTAGTAATGGAACAATACAATGAATTGCTTATCATTTTGAGTCAGTTTGCTCAACATAGGATGGAAATTGATGAGCCTATTTCAGTGTCCAACATTATAGATAAATTGCCCTCATCTTGGAAAGACTGCAAACATATGCTTAAGCATAAAAAGGAAGAGTTGACTATGGTTCAACTCGGTGGCCATTTGCGCATTGATAAATCTCTAAGGGCGCAGGAGGGCGGCAAGTCCAAATGTAAAGAGGCTATGGATTCGACTTCCATCAATATGGTGGATGCCGCTAAGGATTCTTTTAAGAACAAAGGCAAGGGCTAGAAACTACCCTTAACCAACACTAGCAATAATACTGTCATGAAACCTAAGCAGTGGCGGATGCACGTTGTTGACTTAGGGGGCAAGTGCACCGCTCAATTTATTTATTTTTTTAATTTTTACTCTGTAAAACGGCGTCGTTTTACAGAGTGACACCACTGAACATTTTTTCCCCAAATCTAGGGTTACTTTGCACGCACCGCAGTCCGCAGACAAAACTTCAAAGCGGTGAAAAAAAAACTTTGGAGATTGCAATTTGCGAGTCTGCGACACCGAGACACGACGGAAGCGATCAGCGAGCTTGAAGCTTTGGCGTGGAGGTGGAGGCGTGAGCCGTGGGGAAGAGTCGAAGAGGGGTAGCCGAGTAGAGGCTGGTGGGCGGCGCAAGCTGCAGGGAGCGCGAGAGTGTAGCAACAGACCACAGCGGCCAGATTTGATGCTTGGAGCTGGAGCGGTTGGAGCCTTGAGACTAGCACCACTTGCACTGGTAATTTACTTGTACTTATGTTCTGTAACTTTTGTTTTGTTCATGACTTCATGTGGGAATTGAAACTGCCAAACTGGATTTCTCATTTGTGGCCTTGTGGGGTTTTGACAAAATCATTAAACAACTTCTTAGTCTTCTTACTAACTTACTCCAAAGTCCAAAAATATATTAATTAGAAAATTCCAAATCTGAATTCTGATTTCAACTTTCAAGTTTCAAGTCTTGATATTTAATATTTTGATTAAACGATAAACTGAATGTGGGGTTCTTTGAAACGAATTAAACATTTTTGTCATTTTGTGTGGTTAATTAACTGATTTGATAGTTTAATTGATAAATTTGCTGGAATTGTTTCTATTTACCCGAAATTAGGGCTTTTGATTTTTGAATTTGACTATTTGAGGTTAAAGTCTATGATGAATTTGCTGGAAATTATATAATGGTACTAATTTGTGACACTTCCAAAAAAAAATTATGTAATAGTATTAATTTGTGACACCGCCGAAGTTTATCTCTGGATCCGCCACTGAACCTAAGGGTCCATGTTGGATTTGCGGTAAAAGTGGACATTTCAAGGCTGGTTACCGGGTGAAGAGGAACAAGAAAGGAGCATACAAGAAGAGTTTTGGGCAGGGGTCTAAGGACCAAGGTCCACCTAAACATCAAGGTCAGAATCTAATTTGTGGAATTAATTATGATGTGAATTATGTACCACTTATTTCTGAGGCATTTTATATGAAGGATGATGTTACATGGTGGATGGACTCGGGTGCAATAAGACATGTTTGCAAGGATCGTAGCTGGTTTGAGAAGTATGAACCGGTGAATGATGGATCCTTACTTTTTATGAGCAACGAGTCAAAAATTGTCATTGTTGAACAAGGAACTATTGTATTGCAGTTTAGTTACGGCAAAAGTATTTGTTTAAAGAATGTATTACATGTACCTTGTATTCGTAAAAACTTAGTTTCTGGTAGTTTGCTTTCTAGGGATGGTTTTAAGCAAGTTTATGAGTCAGACAAATTTATTTTAAGCAAGTGTGGTGTGTTTATAGGATTTGGATATTTATGTAATGGTATGTTTATGTTAAACAATAAGGATGATGTTACGTTGTAAACAATATTATGGCATGTTCTGATGTTGATACTTCAGTTTAATGGCATGCTCGTTTAGGTCATGTTCATTATAAACGCATGTTGTTAATGTCGAAGAATGAGTTTATTTCATCTTTTGACATGAGTATAAATAAGTGTAATACTTGTATGTTGACTAAAATTGTTAGACAACCGCTTCGTAGTGTTGAAAGATCTTCTTCAATTCTAGAACTTATTCATAGTGACCTTTGTGATTTATATTCCACACCATCTTTAGGTAATAAGAAGTATGTGTTAACATTTATAGATGATTGTACTTGTTTTTGTTATGTGTTTTTACTCCATACTAAAGATGAGGCAATGGACAAATTTATTATCTATAAAAATGAGGTTGAACTTCAATTATCTTCTAAGATTAAGAAGATGCGTACCGATATAGGTGGTGAATATTATGATCCATCCTATTTCATGTCTTGTGGTATTATACATGAGATTACAACTTCTTATATGCCATAACAAAATGGCATGGCGGAGAGGAAGAATCGTACTCTTAAAAAAAGATTAATTCAATGTTATCTTACTCGGAGTTGAGTGAAGGTTTTTGGGGATGTAAGAACAATATTAACTAGGATTCACAAAATATGTCAGTACTGTTCGCAATGTAGCTTGTTACTGTAGCTACACTGAGAAATACATTGGTCAGAAAATCAAAAACAGCGGAAGACTTTTAATTTAAAGCAAAAATAAACACAGATGATTATCAAACAATCTATAATGCTTGTAGATCCTGCCTTATGGCCAAAAAGATTTCACTAAAAAAATGATGTGTTTTATAAAACAATATGTGAAATCACCAAAACCAAAAAGCTCCCACAAGACAACACGTCTTGGAGAGCAAAACCCACAGAAACAAAGGTTAAGAAAACGTGGGATTAAAAAAATAAGCTTCCTAGAAACCTAGGAAAGCAAACAACCACAACAGGTACAATGTAGTTCGGATTGAAGCTGCATTCCAAGTTTCATCCAAATTCCAGCAGTAGAACTTTTCTGAATTTTCTCTCTAATTGTATTCTGTATGCTCTAAGCTTTTCACAGCTCTGTTCTCTCTACTCTGGACGTCCTCTTCTCTACGCCATGCTCCATATAAATAGCTGGAGGACTCCTACAAATTAATTAGGAAACAAACTCCAACATACTAAAGGATTAGGAGTTAGGTTTAATAACCAAATAAACCATCTTTATTTTCTAGATTTTATTACTAAATATATAAGGACTTTTAGAGAAGATTTAGGAAGGGATTATTACCAAGATTTTGTTTCCAAATTGGTTCCAAAACTTTAGGACCAAGAAAAACAAAATACTACCAAGATTTTGTTTCCAAAAATACACCTAAATTTTATGATCAAGAAAGTAGTAAATAAGGTAAATACTTCTCAAATTTTTTGAACCAAGAAAGAGCACAACAATAAATTCAATGGAGTAAAATAGGCCAACCCTATTTTACCCTTACAATCTCCCCCTTTGTTGAACTTTTCTGTTCAAATCAAATGACAAGTGTTTATTCAACACCAATCAAACCATCTAACTTGCATCGGTTAGAAAATCACATCTCCTCCTAAATTTGTGCAAGGTATAAAATCAGAAATCATTTACTAAGCACAAATCAGAATATACCAATGATGCAATCACATGCATACAAAACAAACATGAAATAGTTTATGGGAGAAACAATCACAATGATAAATCTACAAATACATCATCATCACCAGAAATAAGAACACTTGAACTCTTTCCCCATATTTGACCGGAGAAGGAAGAGGGAGAAACAATCTTTTAGGAACTCTAAAAAATCCAATATTTTGAAAAACACAATTAAGTGTTCACCATGACTTGATCCCACCCCTAGAAATAACTGAGCACCTCATATCCAGATTCAATACCTCTTAGTTCCACACAAAAATTAGACATCCACTAAATATTTTTCAACATGAAGATTTTTGGAAATTGATTTGCACAATTTATTTTAGGACAAAATTTCACCAAGGTGATATCCTTACCAACAATGCATGTCCTAAAATTTATGTATAAAACATGATTACAAAAAGTTAGGCAAAAGAATAAAAAATGCAATCACACACAAGTGATAAAGACCAGATCAAAGCGTGTAGTTCCTGATGCAGCTGTATTGGGAGATGCATTCACCAAAATTGTGATTTTATGTTCAATTTTACATTTTTTTTCTTAACCATACTTATTTCCCACAAATTTTCTCATAAATAAAATCCATATGTACTTTATTTCCCTAGGAATATAACTCTATTTTATTTCGAGCTCTAAAAACAAGTCACTTGAAACCTTTCACACTATTTACTAAGAGAAACCATTTTGTACATGATCAACTCATGAAATCCAAAAATTCATAGTCCCAAGAGAGGATAGCAATAAACCTTGTTCATATGTAGTTATTTTCTTTTAGGTAGCTTTCACACTTTTCCTAGGGTATCCATTTTTCTCAAAATCAACCTATGAGAACCAAAGTTCCATAGTACCAAGATAAGATGCTACAACACTTGTACTTTAGGTAACTCTTTCCTTTGTGGTCTTCAAACATACTCAAGAACTGGGAGAAAGTGAGAATCATAACAAAAAAATCACAATTAATTTTGAATGTAATTCCCAAGCAACAACAAAAGACACAAACATGTGAGTCAATGATCTAGAGTGCCCACTAAAGACAAAATGCAATCATGCCTATATTTTTTTTCTTTTCTTATAATTAACTAAGTGTAAAATCATATGACACACATACCAAGAGATTTCCTTAGATTTGAAAATCTATTCAAAATCAAGACTCTTAGTAAATATATCAGTCAATCGATTTTTTGTCCCAACATGTTCAGTGCAAATAATCTCTTGTTCAACCATGTCTCTAATAAAGTGGTGTCTTATATCAATATGTTTTGTTCTAGAGTGTTGAAGTGAATTTTTTGCTATAGTGATTGCACTGGTGTTATCACAATACAAGTTTAAGACATCACTGTATAGTTCATAAATTTTGATCATTTGGTTCATAAAAGTTGTCTCAACACAGTTCTGTTTTTTACTAAACCAAGAAACCAAATTATTTTCCAAGTAAAAACACCTACTAGATATAATTTTCATATCATCTATTTGGTGAACAGTAATAGGCAAAACACACAAATGGGCCACCCAACTTTACCCCTTTTTGCAATTCGGCCATCGAAACTTTGAATCATCTATTTTGGCCACCCTACTTTTGTTCTATTGCAAGCGTGCCCATTTTTTGGATGACGTTAGCCCAAGACGTTAATTTTTTGTAAAATTCCTATTTTGCCCTTGTAAATACAGATCTGGGTTCATCTTCAAACCCACCATCAACAAACCTTTCGTTCTCTCTCTCACGCTCAGTTCGGTCGTCCACATGGCAAGGTTGAGGTCAGTGTTTCGGTCCGTGAGCCTCGCTATCGTGCGTCATATCCGTACAACGCGCCTCCCTACGGTGTTCCGCCGCCGGAGTCGAGAGACTACCCCGCCGTCATGAATGGCGCCTCCCGTGGGCTATGCTCCTACGATTGCGCCTCGAAGCTAGTTACGGTCAAGGCAGGTATGGGCAGGGGGTTATGGGCAAGGCGGATATGGGCAGGGGTATAAAGAGGAGAAGAAGGGTAGTAAGTATGGAATGGGAACGGGATTGGCAGTGGGGGCAATGGCTGGGGTGTTTGGTGGACTGGTGATAGCGGAAGGCGTTGATTACGTGGAAGACAATATTGATGATGACGTGGCAGAGAAGGTAGAGGACGATTTGGGTTATGATGATGGGAGCTATGATTTCTAGATCCTCCATTATTGCAATTTATAAATCCCATCTGGTTTTTATTTTTGGATGTGGAAGTCAAAATTTTCACATTTTCGAATTTCAGTAGAGATCTGGGTTACTAGATTTCACCGCGTCCTCTCTCTTCTCCGGCGAAAGATTCAGAGCCTCCACTTTCAAGCCCTCGATCTGGGTTACTGGATTTCATGTCTGTTGTTTGCTCTAACTTTCCCTTTCTTTCTCTTTCTGGTAGTCTCCCAAGGTCAAATCCGGAGTACGGGCGCAAGAGAACCTCGCGGGAAGAGGGATTGAAAAAGTATATTTTTGTTGAGTTCATTCTCTTGTCGATTCTGAAACTAAAGAATCTTTTTTTCCTTTGTTGGGCAAATTGTGCTCTATGCTAAATGATTTTGTTCCTCTGCATTTGGTTTTTATGGAATTGACAGCTTCAAGGTGGAATTTTTTAGGTTTTATTTTGTTTCCCATTTTCCGTAATCAACAGATCTGTTAGATGATTTTTTTTTTGGTATTTCAAAATCTTTTTTACAAATGGGTGCTTTAATGGATGGTGTTCATGGAAAATGTTGTAGGAAGATGAAGATAAACCCAGATTTATAACTGAAGTTCAATTTTTTACATTTGGGTCCCTTTGGGTTTCTAAAACCACACAAAGTTTTAGTATTTACAGGGGTAAAATAGGAATTTTACAAAAAAATAACGTCCTGGGCTAACATCATCCAAAAAATGGGCACGCTTGCAACAGAACAAAAGTAGGGTGGCCAAAATAGATGATTCAAAGTTTCGGTGGCCGAATTGCAAAAAGGGGTAAAGTTTGATGGCCCATTTGTGTGTTTTGCCAACAGTAATATCTAGAAAGCAAGCTAATTTCATATAGTCAACCTTATCTTTCTTCCTAGTAGACCTACCATCATGTACATTACATATCACTTGAGAAGAAGGATGAACTTTCTGAATACGGTTGAGAATATCTTGGTTGCGATCAGTCACACTAGAATGTGTTTCAGGTTGTTCTGTTTTTGTTTTAGCGTCCTCAGAATTTCTGACCAATGTAGCTTCCGGTGCAGCTTGTGATGCAACTGCATCCAGAACTGCATCCTGAACCACATATACTGGATTTTTAGAATTTGCAGAATCTCTATTTTTTGGAACTGGTACATTATCTGAATGTCCATCAACTGCAGAATCTGAATTTTTTGAAATTGACCCAAGATCACCAAAAACAAACAAACCCTTTTTTACGCAAAGTATTAGGACATTGAATAGTAAAATGACCAAACCCTTGACAAGCCCTACATTGAATAGAATCAATATTTTTATCACTTGTTGTAGATTGTTTAGCAAAAGGGTTGGTTAAATATTTTTCAGAGGTTTGGAAAGAATTTTCTTTGGGAACAACCTTAATAGACTCATGTTTGAAAGCAATTTTGGTGTTTGAAGAATGAGATCTATTTTGTTCTTTTGCTTTCAAAATATTTTTAAACTTGGTTGTTAAAAGAGTCATTGACTATTCATTAAAATCAAATTCCTCAACATTCCAATTTGAGTAATTCATATTCGTTAATGTTGGGGGACGAACAAAATTCTCATATTTGGAATCCATCATGGCTACAGCCAGAATCTTCTCTTAGTGACGTCAAGGGGAGGCTCTAATACCAATTGTAAGAACAATAGTAGTTAGGATTCACAAAATATGTCAATGCAGTTCGCAATGTAGCTTGTTACTATAGCTACACTAGGAAGTGCATTGGTCAGAAAATCAAAAACAACGAAAGACTTTTAATTTAAAGCAAAAATAAACACCGATAATTACTAAACAATCTACAAGCTTATGCTTGTAGATCCAGCCTTATGACCAAAAAGATTTCACTAAAAAAATGAAGTGTTTTACAAAACAATATGTGAAATCACCAAAACCAAAAAGCTCTCACAAGACAACACATCTTGGATAGCAAAACCCATAGAAACAAAGGTAGAGAAAATGTGATATTTAAAAATAAGCTTCCTAGAAACCTAGAAAAGCAAACAACCACAGCAGGTCCAATGTAGTTTGTAATGTAGTTCTGGATGAAGCTGCATTTTCTGAATTTTCTCTCTAATTGTATTCTGTATGCTCTAAGCTTTTCACAACTCTGTTCTCTCTGCTCTGGACGTCCTCTTCTCTACACCATGCTCCATATAAATAGCTAGAGGAATCCTAAAAATTAATTAGGAAACAAACTCCAAGGTACTAAAGAATTAGGAGTTAGTTTTAATAACCAAATAAACCACCTTTATTTCCTAGATTTTATTACCAAATATATAACGACTCTTAGAGAAGATTTAGGAAGAGATTATTACCAAGATTTTGTTTCCAAATTGGTTCCAAAACTTTAAGACCAAGAAAAACAAAATACTACCAATATTTTATTTCCAAAAATACACATAAACTTTAGGACCAAGAAAATAGTAAATATGGTAAATACTTCTCGTATCTTTTGAACCAAGAAAGAGCACAACAATAAATTCAATTGAGTAAAATAGGCCGACCTTATTTTTCCCTTACAGGGGATAAGCCATGTTAACGGCTTGTTATTTACTAAATAAAATTCCAAACAAATGGAATCCTATCACCCCTTATGAGTTTTGGCATAAAAGGAAACCAAACTTAGGTTACCTACGAGTTTGAGGTTGTAGGGTGGTCATGAGACTAACCGCGCCCAAGATTAAAACCTTGGGTGAAAGAGACATTTATTGTATTTTCATTGGGTATGCTATGCGTTCCAAGGCTTATAGGTTCTATGTCATAGAGCATAATGATTCAGTAACAGTTCACACTGTTATTGAATCAAGGGATGTTATCATTGATGAAACTAGGTTTACTTCCATACCTAGGCTAAAAGATATGACTTCCACTATTGTTGGAATAGAAATTAATGAGAATTAACTCTAGATTTACAATCCAGATACTCCTAACCACAAATTAAAAAAAACACACACACACACAAACAATTAATCAAATACTCCCACAAACAAGATCCGTCAAATTGAGTACTAAAAGACCAACACCATACCTCTACATTCCCAAAAGAAACTATAATACATACATTGCACATAGAAAAGGAAGTTGGCGACATTAAAAGACTAGAATAGATCATTCACAAATTAAAGAAAAATTTCGGGAGATATATTATATTACCTTCGTTCTTGATTGAGAGAGAGAGAGAGCCAGCGCGCACGGAGACGGAAGAGAGCAATAAGACTAGTGTTGGGAAAGGAGGGACATGGTATATTACATATACTAGGTTATTACCTGTGCGATATACGGTTGATTTAGTGTTGTTTCTGAAACTTAGTTTTGTAGATAGAATCTGCAAGCCATTTGAGTGAACCAACAACAGTAAGATGTTCACATAATTAATAAATTTAAAAAAATCGTGAGATCACACAGAATCATCAAATCGAAAATTTATGCAAATCATAAAATCAAACAAATATTCTTAGGGAGGGTAGAGGAAGTACCATGAAGACAGACTCGTCAAGGAGGTGTTTGATGGAGGGAAAGTATTTCACAGTGGTTGTTTGTAATTTTGGTGGAACATGTTTAATCAAATTCGATAAAATCTATTTTAAATTGATCGAGTTTTGGTAAAATAATAAAAATTAAAAAAAAACTTCTACCAACTGAAACTTGTCTAAATCAAATGTGATAAAATATATCCGACACAAACCGATTTTGGCAGCAAAAAAATGGTAAAAAAAAAAAACAAATTACCATGAGAATTGAAGAGTTTTAATCAATTAAAATACGTCTATATCAAATGTGAAAAAATCTATTCGCAAAAAAACTTTTACCATAAAAATTTGAAGTCATAATCAAGTGAAACGTTTTAAAATCAAATGTGATAAAACATATCTAGTATTAACCGATTTTAACAGCAAAAAATGGTTTTAAAAAAAAACAAAAACTTTTACTATGTATAAATGAGACACCGGTTTCAAAATCTATCAAGATTTGATTTTTGGTAGCAAGAAAAAGAATATATATATATATATATATATATATATATAGAGTACCGTATGCATAGTTTTAATAGTTTTTTTTTTTTTTTTGCAAAAGTTGTTTATGATAAGATGATTTTTTTAACTTGTAACAAATAATTAAAAATTTTAATTGGAATAATTTGAAAAAAAAAACGAAAAATGAGGTAAATATTTAAAATTGATCATATGAATATGTAATCGAAAGATAAAAACCTAAGAGAATTGATAAAATCTACCCGCAAAAAAACTTGTACCATGAAAATTTTGAGTACTAATCAGGTGAAACTCATTTAAATCAAATGTGATAAAATATATCATGTATTAATCGATTTTGGCAGCAAAAATTGGTAAAAAAAACAAAACAAAACATTTATCATGTATAAAGAAGACACCAGATTTAAAATCTATCCACTTTTAATTTTTGGCAGGGAAATTTTTTTTTTGTACTGTATGCATGATTTTAATAGTTTTGTGTGTACAAAAGTTGTTTATAATGAGATAATTTTCAAAACTTGTAATAAATAATTGCATTTTTTTAATTAGAATAATTTGAAAGAAACGAAAAATAAGGTAAATATTCAAAATTAATCATATGAATATGTAATTGAAATATTAAAATCTATGAGAATTGATAAAATCTATCCACACAAATGCAATTTTTCCATGAAAATTTGGAGTCCTAATCAAGTGAAACGCGGCTAAATCAAATGTGACAAAATCTATCTCGTACTAATCGATTTTGGTAACAAAAAATAATTTAAAAAAACTTTTACCATATATAAAGGATGTACTGGTTTTAAAATCTATCTGATTTTAATTTTCGGCACAAAAAAAGATTTTTTTTTTTACAACTTCGCAAGAATGTGTCATGTCAAAGCACATAAATCTTTTAAAACTTTAAATATTCAACATAAAGTTGTCATGTGGTAGCAGCGACTTTTGTTTTAATAATAGTTAATAGACAAATGATAGATTATTAATTAATGATTAATAAATATAGATTAGTATAAAAATAACATAAAATTATCCCGTATATAATTTGTATAAATTAAATAGTAGGAAAATTAAAAGAGATGAAAATTGAAGAGTTTCAGTGAAATTAAACTTGTATAAATTGTATAGGATAAAATCTAGTTTAATTAAGCGATATTTGAAAAAAAAAATAATAAAATCCCAAATTTCTATCATAAATTTACTTGTTAAACTATATCCGAAATCTATCTTATCAAATTAGTTTTAGGATTTTTATTTTATCTAATTAGATTTATGATTGTTATCTTAAACTAATCAATTTTGGAAAAAAAAAAAACTTACCATTTCGAAGGTGACACGTGGTAGGATCAAATTCCTTTAAAATTTTTAGCTTTAAACAGAAAGCCGCCACGTAGCAATAGTGGCTTTTATTTTAGTAATAGTTATAGATAGATAAATAATATATTATTAATTAATGATTAATAAATATATATTAGTAGAAGAACAAATAATATAAAATTATCTCATGGATAATTTGTATAAATTAAATAGTAGTAAAATGAAAAGAGATGAAAATTGAAGAGTTTCAACCAAATTAAACTTGCATAAATTGAATAGGATAAAATATAGTTTAATTAAGCGATATTTAAAAAAAATAACCAAAAAACAAAATTCTAAATAACTATCATAAATTTACTCGTAAAACTATATCATAAATCTATCTTATCAAATTAGTTTTAGGATTTTTATCTTATCTAATTAGATTTCAGATTTTTATCTTAAACTAATAAATTTTGAAAAGAAAAAAACTTATTATTTCGAAAGTGACACATGACAGCATCGAATTCCTTTAAAACTTTTATCTTTTCATAAAAAGTCATTAAGTAACAATAACGATTTATATTTTAATAATAGTTATTGGCTAGAAATTCGTGAGCGTTGAAGCTGTGGAAGTTGGATCAATTAGGGCCGGCCCCAACTTTTGGGGTTGCACCTTCATAACTATTAGTATTAAAATATATATTTTTTGTTTCATTATTCAGAGGACCACTTTATGTTACTTATTTTTTTCACATAATTTGTTTATACATGTCATTTCAATACATATCTTTTAACTGCTATTTTTGAAAAAATACAAATATTTCTTTCAAACGAACTTCAATTATTTCCTTTCTACTTATTGTAAAATGAGTAAAAAAATACAATTTGACTGTAATACATGTACTTGGTACTATACATAAATATCACTAGTAGAAAAATAAAAATAAGAATTTTATTCAAATAATTTTTCAACTTTTCATCGTCACAATAGGCCTGGTAATTGGATAGATTGAGTTGGAATGAGTAATGAGTTGAAACGGGTCGAAACCCGTTAGAACCCAAATATCAAATAGGTTGAAATGAGTTGGGTTGGGTCAGAACGAGTTAAAAAGGGTAATATGTTAGAGCGGGTCAACCCATCTTAGCCCAACTTTTCCTCCAAAAATATAAATTCATAGCATAAGACGTTACGGATCAAAATAGGTAACAGGCTCAATCCGTTATTACCCGATCCAACCAGTTGATATTATTAGGTCAAAACGGGTTACTCACTTTAACCCAAAAATGAGTTGCGAGTTGAGTTGGGTAATTAGTAGGTTGGGTTGAATGGGTAATGAGTTATATTTGAAAAGTGTAACACCAACAAATATACAAAAAAAAAAAAAAAAAGTTTCAAATAATTACTGGTCAAATCTAGATCTGTTAGCATTTTGCAAAGTAAAATCATAAATAAAGTCTTCAAAAATAAGTTTTTTCAACATATCATTGTCAATGCATACATTTTTTAATTCATTTAAAATTTCTTGGAACATAATTGAGCGCAAGGAAGATTTTATCAATTTTTGTTTTGAATTGTTTTTGCTGATGCGACAGTAATTGGTTTTAATAAAAACTTTAGAAAACAGTTTAAAGTTGTAACAAGCTCAAAAACTTCAATGACTAATTTTGTTTCTTTTGGCAAACACATTTGCAGTAGTTGCAGTTCATAAATTAAATCATCAACATCAATATCAAATTTATCATTATATGCTTTAGTTTAATTGACCTACCTCAGCAATACAAAAATAAAATTGGAAAACCAGGCAACCAACTCATCAATTTCTTGATCAATATATGAAAAACGAATTACACTTGGAAATTTGAAGTTGAGAAAGATTGAAATGAGGATTGAGAGATCAAGAAAAAGAAAATTTTGCATGAAAAATAAAGAAGACATAACTAGTAGACAACTAGAAACCGTTTTCTCAAACCACTCAAAAGCATAGATTAATATAACCTAAACAAAGATGACATAACTCCTAGACAAAAGCAAACGAAAGATGATAAAGTGGGATAAACAGCAAAATATATCAAGCCTAGTAGTCGTAGTCAGAGTCATAGTCATAGTCATAGTCATTGCCATTATAACCATGGCCATCATCATAGGTGAGGCGGTTGTTGTTGTAGCTGCTGCCATTGTCATTATTGAAACTGACATCTCGAACCCTCTCTTCAGTGTAGTACTCGGTGAAACCACGCTTATTCCCAACTTTGAAAGTGGAGCTCTTCTTGAACTCCATCTTCACACCAACTTGCCCACCTGTGTACGATTGTCCACTCGAGACCTTCTCCTTGGTTGTAAAGCGTTCATAACTTCCACTCTTCTTGTCCAACTCTTGGTTCATCTTCGATACCCTCTCATATGACTGTTCTTGGGCTCTAGACCCGTCTCCGAGCTTCCTTGCCTTACTGCTATAGCCAGTTGTTGTTATTGGGGAACGACTAACTAACCCAATGGTTGCAACAACCTTTGGAGCAGGCTGGCAGACCTCACGCCCGGCTTTGTTTGATCCTTTCGTCATTTCAAATGTTCTTTCTCTACGACACAAAGGAGATGATATGTAGAGAATTAATTTTAATCGAAATGCATCAACTGACAGAAAATTAACCATGTATATGAAACATTCAAGATTTTTGCTCAAAGTATAATAGAATAAAATTGAATGAAAAGACTTCTTGATATTATTGATGTCTGATGATATATAGGGAGTATATATACATAGACCAAACTTGGTGAGTAAGTCTAAAAGATAACAACAAATCAATCTAAAAGATTACAGCAAATCAATAAAGATTACTGGAGAATTAATATAAATCTAATGAGATAATTAAAGTGGATCTTTAGAATCCTTATCAGAAAGTACCAATAATCGCTACAAAATTAGACAAGACACAGATTAGGATAGACAAAGAGAATTTGGAACAGAAAAACTTTAAAATTATCATCTACAAACCCTCTTCTATCAAGCCTTAGAACATCTCCAATATGATAAATTCTTATATAACTTCTTAGCCGAATCTCACTACCACTTATACATTTTTATCTTCTTACCCACTTAAGAATATATCTCTATTGTATGTATAATCTTCTTATATATTTTCTTACACAAAAATTATTAAATTTAACATCATCTCAAATAAAATAAAAAACTCTTCCCCCCCCCCCCAAAACACCCACCCCTTGTGGTGGCTGACAGCCGCCCACTTGCTTTGTTTTTTTCCAGCCAAAAGCAACTTATTTTGGAAGTTATTTTCTCTCACTCTCCTATTTGGAACTTCTTACTTTTAAGAAGTGCTCCACCATTATTAATATTACATTCTTAATAAAAAGTGGGATAAGAATTGAGTTTTTTTAATCATTGGGGATCTCTTAATTCAACCAATAAACACGACCGCCAAGACTTAAATCAACTACATAAAAGTCGCTATTCGCATATGAAGCGGACTTCATACCAGAAGCGGCTCAAGCATGGAACACAAATTAACCCACGAATTACAATCGTTGATATTGGGGAAGGCGCAACAGTTTTAAGCAGGCACACACACACAATCAAACAACATAAGGATTCACTCATACGTACAGGCACGACAATCAAGCAACCGGGGATAGAAAAAACCTTGATAGTATGTGATCATTAACAAATAACTGAAATAAGATGACTACTGTACTATATAAGACCAACAATTTATTACCTCAAAAATGACGAAACAAACAAACAAATAGATGGGGAAATGATATAGACGACATACTAGTTGCTATGTAAAGAGAAAGAAAAATAAGGAAATTAAGATGCGTGTTGGTATTAGATTATCTTACCTAGCTCTGTTCTTGATTGTGATTTGTGAGAGTCAGAGAGAGAGTAGGGAGGCTAGTTGTGGCACAATTATATAAAGGAGTTCGTTGGGTGGTGTGGTATTGTGGTAATGCCACGTTAACTATTATAAAGAGTGGTGAATTAATATAGATAATGGCCCGTCGTTTCACCACCCACGTCGGTTTGAGTGGCAGTAAATTCGTACCCATATTCTAACCTTTTAACAAGTTTTTCTTTGAGTAATGCCAGGGCCACTCTAATAGCACTTAAATTTGTGCATCAAATAATGTGGTTTTCAATGTGTCATCTTATTTGGTATTTTATGGGCTCCACTATAAGTTAAAAAGTTATGTTAAAAACATGACACATAAAATGCCACATCATTTGATGCACAAATTTGAGTGCTATTAGAATGGCCCTAGCATTACTCTTTTTCTTTTTCTTTTTTTCAATCCTGATTCCTGAATGTACTGAGTGGCTGGACAAGCCATTGCTAGCGGGTCAAAATACGTTTACCAATTATGCAAGTTATTTAGTCCGTGATACGCATAGGTATAATATGGTATATATGTATTTTTTATAATAATAATATAATTTTTGAACATTGTGATTAGATTGCTAATTTCTTTCATGACTATAATTTTATTTTCTATTATTATTAATATTAAACAATTTTTTTACCTACATACTTTTAAAATTAATATAAATTTCTAGTTAACGTGAGATAGCCCCTAAGGGGGTGGCCCAGTGGTAGACAAGGGGCTTCACAAAGTGTGAAGTCTCAGGTTCGATCCCTTCTCATGCCCCCCTTAGGAGAAAAAAAATAATAATAAAAAAATATTTAAAAAAATAGTTAACGTGAGATACATATTTTGTATTAAAAATAATAATACTTTTTTTATCTAAAGACTTTTAAAATTAACATTTAACTTAATAATAATATTAGAAGTCATTTTGTTAAAAACTTTAAAATCATAATTCATTTTTAAACAATGTGAGATATTTATTTTATATTTTTATTGGTAATGAAAGTTTAAATCTTTTATCTAAAGACTTTAAAACCAACATCACATTATAACCATGTGGTATACATAGTTTCTATTAGTAATAACTAGTATAATACCCGTGCGATGCACGGAGAAAAATATATTTGAAAAATAAATAATTTTAACGCTAACAAATTACACAAATTTTCGAATTTCATACAAAAAATAAGTTTAAGTGAAATAAGGAAGTAATAAATACAAAAAAAATATTAAGCAAAATAAATCTACCGATGAACATTTCTTCCAATGGAATGTTTATCATACATTTTAGAAAACTACTTTAAATACAACATTCGTCGTAGTACAACTATTTGATTTATCATTTTTAGATAACAACATTCGAAGTCCTTTCGGATTAGTAATTCTAGTGATTTCAATATAAAAAAATTAAACAAATATTTAAATCGTAAAGATAAAAAAAGAATTTATTTAGAGTACATCACTAACAAAAAAATTTATTATGAAGTACTCCTATAAATACAACATTGGTCGTTAGACTTGACAATTACCATCGGGTATCAAAAATTGAACGCCTTTAAAATTGCTAACATTGAACAAAGCAACTCACCCGCCCAATGCACGGACTTTATATCGATATAAATAAAACAATTACATTAATGATAACAAAATAAGCAATTGTAACATAAAAATTATGAGTTCGACGTAAATAAATTATACTCCATTCATACCAAAATCAATGACTTTCTAGAGATTTACACAGAGATTAAAGAAATTTATTAAAAGACAGATCTACCTATCTTTGTTTTAATTTTAATTTTTTTTTTCATATTCTGGATGCATTAAAGCATTCTCAATACAACATTTTAAGGACAATTCTGGTGAATGTGGATAAATTTGTTTTGACATCCTAAAATTTCATTTATTTGAGACCTTTTTTTTGCTAAAACGATTTTTATTTTGGGACAGATGGAGTACATATAATTATAATGCAATGATTACGAAAATTATACAAAGTTGATAGACCCAAATTTCACCCTTCACTGAGTGTGTGAATATAGATTTGGGAAAGAAAGATGCAACTTTATTTTTTTGTAATAAATGAAGAACCCAAGATAGATTATGGGGGCCTAAGCCGTAAGGTAATTTATTATTCTAAATTACTCTATCTTATAAATTGGACCAAGCCTTCTAGATTTCCAACACATCGCACCACCCCCATATTTGAGCACATTAATTTAACTTTTATTCCTGAGAAGTGTTTGTGTGTGTTTATGTCACAGGGCCTAAAGTTTAGGACTCAGGCAGACGACGTCCAAGGGGTGCTTTTCCACTTAGTACTACTCTTTTCGGAGATGGTTTGGTGGTGGGATTTATCATCGGTTTAGTCCAAAGCAAAGCTTGAAGATATATTTTTAGCACAAATTGAAAGTCATAGACAGGAAGCAAAAGGTCAACAAAACATGTTTAATGTACCTAATCTTTTTGGATGGAGACATCATCTTGATGTGGTTATACTATAATACAAAGGGTCAACTACTTAACCTGAAATTGTGAGTCAGAAGAGGTTGTTCAATCAAGGAGAAACTAAATTTTCAAAACACATGTCTACCAAAGAACTACTCAAAAAGAGTCTAATCTAGAAAGTCAAATTTGTTGATGTACAATAATGAAAAAAATAATTTAAATGTAAAGACAAAAAAGTAAATATTCGATTGCTTTCAATATTAACAAAAGCTCGAGATAAATCAAATATAAGGGCAAAATTGAGTAGTAAAATATGGTGTTTATTCACCTTCTAGTGAACTAATATCTTCCCATCAAAAATTTGTGTAGCCTCTTTAGCAAGTACATTTTTATGTCTATGCCTTTCAGTTTTTGCTCTTTCCAACTTAAGCTGACCTGTAGACTGAAAGTATGTCTACCTTGCCAAAACTTCATTTTTCCACTAGCATTGTATATATTCTAGTCTTCCTGGATAAACACACTACATCTACCCTGCCACACAATCATATTCATTTAAAGTTATGAAGTAGAAAAATTTAAGTTCCCAAACTAAAAAATACAAAGTCAAAGTGTGTGGAAGCATAAATGGTGTAGTTAGGGTTAAGGCTAAAAGATTTCGATCCTTTGTTTGGAAGCATAGCAAAATCGAATAAGACACAAACTTTTCAAGTAAAACACACAAACTTGAAGAGTTAACTGTGTCGTTTGATCGCGGAGAAACACTGGTAGCAGCCTCACTTTGCTATCAAGATATTTCTTAGTTCATCGGTTCTTCGTCCACGACTCCCCCCATTGACACCTTTGCCGGTGATGTTTCTAAGCTAAATCGCTTTGCTCAATTTCTTTCCTGATCTACTACAGATAGTCCAAATTCGGCTATTAGCTATCAACTTCAGCTCCAACCAATAACACCAGTATTAAATGGACAAAAATGATTCACATCTATATATTCTTCTTCTATATGATGTGAATATTTTACCATACAAATGGCTTTTGCATACAAAAAATTCACACACACATGTTTTATGGAACAAATAAAGAAAAAGAAAAAGAATTATTGAGGAATCAATCTATTTCTATTCCATATTTATTAAATAAATTTTTAAAAGTGGACATTCATTTTAAACAGGGTATTCGTAAAGGCATGTGAATTTCTTTCCATACAAATGATTGAAAAGATTAATAGCTCTCTTCCAGCAGTTTGAAAGATGTGCATTTGAATCCTTAGTTGGAAGTTTGGACGTGCATTTGAATCCTTAGTTGGAAGCTGCCAAGTTGAAACTACTTATTAGGTCCCACAAAATGCATAAATTTGACCTCTTGCAACATAAGAAAAAAATCATAAACGAAGAAGATTTATATATTGATATATATCTTATGGTTTTTGCATCAACTCTAACATCAATTTTCTATTTCTCAAATGGGGGATACTTCATACAGCACGTGTGAAATACTTAATACAACACATTTTCCTGTAAAAATACTATATTACCCTTAACAAAAAAAATTACAGGCAAAAGGACTGGAATCTGGGCAGTCCCAAAAAAATTATTTTTTTTTTGAAAGACAAAAGGACTAAAAACAAAGCAGTCCAAAAAAAAACAAAAGTTAAACGGACTGGAATCAAAGCAGTCCAAAAAAAATTAATTTTTTTTGAAAGGCAAAACAACTGGAATCAAAGCAGTCCAAAAAAAATTCATTAAATCACAAAATGGCAAAGGGCAATTTGGTTCAATTTTTTTAAAAAGTGTTGTATTAAGTATTTCATAGGTACTGTATTAAGTATAAATGTTCTCAAATAACATAATTTTCAACCTTTGCATAAAAGAAGTAATAGCCGAAAGCAGCTGAGGAGGACTTCACAGACAAAGTAGAATCAAGTCTCTGAACTTGCTAGGTGTATCCCTATCAAGATAAAGGCCTAACTTGGCAACTTCCAACTAAGGATTCAAATTGAAAAGACTTGTGAATCTTTTCAGTCATTTGTATGGAAACAGATTCACATGCCTTAGAAATATTCCTCTCCTTGCTTGTTTCAATAAGAACAACATCATCCACAGACTTTGTGTCTTTGATCACTTCAGCAGAAGAGTTATCACTCATTCTTCGAGCATGCATCCCTTACTTGATTCATAAATGAACCAAGACATTTATGATATTTAGTAAATATTCTAGCTGCTTATGAGAGAATCGTGAACAAAGAACGATGAACTACTTAAGTTGAAAGAGCACAATGAAAAATAGGTGAAAAAATCAAACCATTTTACACTAATCTCGATGTATATTTCAACAAAATCTTTCAAATTTCAAAACCACCAAAAAAGTCTTCTCTATTTCTGAGATGAGTTCAAGACTTAACAAAAACAATGGTTCATTTTTAATTATCCATAACAACTATCTTGTAAACAACCTTAGACAATTCTCAATAAGAAGACCGAATTTCAGAGTAAAAATTAACTTACTATAATAATTTTCTTGCTTCCACTTAAGCACTGAAAAGAAACGTCGCTATCCCTTAAGAAAATTACAGATGGGCTTTGTGATATCCTGCATATCATAGGCTTAGTGTAACAGGTAATATCATAGCCAATTCAGTAGAGCATGAAAAGAAACATCACCATCCCTTAAGCGAATTACAGACGGCCTTTGTGATATCCTGCATATCATACGTGTTACATACCATAGGCTTAGTGTAACAGGTAATATAATAGCCAATTCAGTAGAGCATGATATACCCACATTTACACTTAACAGAGAGAGAGAGAGAGTTTGGGGGTGGGGAAGAGAGCAATACAACACCTAACAATGCAAAATCTACAAAACAATGTTCAAGGTTCTTTCTTCTACTACCACAAAACTAAAAAAAAAATCAAAATAAACCAAATCTAAATATGGAGAAAAAGAAAAGAAATGAGTACCTGATGAAACCCATACATCAATTTAAGAGCATCACATTCGTACTACCTTTTTTTTTTTAGGGAAACAGGGGCGGCACCCTGCTAGATTTTATTGAATAAGAAAAGGATACAAACTTGAGGGGGACAACCAGCCTGGCCCTTATAAATGGGAGGACAAAGGAGCCTAACCTCAGAAGGAAAAACATAGCTAATAAAAAAACAAACAAAAAGAGAGAATTAAGAAATTCAAATTCTAGCAGTCCCATTGGCATCCAGAATGACGTTCCCTTTGATCAGAGGAGGGAGATCCGCTAAAGTATGAAAAACCGAGTCCGAGCCCAGATCCAAGGCTAAATTAGCCAACCCATCAGCCACAGAGATAGCTTCACGAAGCAGTGACGAAAAATAAAATTAGAATTTTGCTTCATCTCCCGCAAAGCACGAATAAAATACGACAGCTTCCAAGGGGAATGGTGGCCCAAGTTCAGACAGTCACATAAAATCTTGGAGTCCATTTCAATAATAGCGTTAAAATGATTATGCGTGTAAAGCCATGAAACCCCATAGAAAAGAGAACGAGTCTCATATTCAACATTGGAGGAAGAGCCCATAGTGATAGAGTAAGCGAAAATGAGGTTACCTTGGAAGTCACGAACAATACCACCACCACTACTAAGACCCGGATTACCTCTACATGCGCCATCCGAGTTGAGTTTAAGGATACCTTCAGGAGGCTTAGACCAAGAGATTGCCCGAATAGAAATGTTTTTCCTATGACCATAGGAAAAGCCTCTAGAATTACGAATACATGCATAATTTGCTACCATCAAAATTAAAGAGAAGTCGTGATCCACCTTGACTTTGAGGGAATAAAAGGACTGAGAGGAACCATCTAACACGGCTGAATTTCTGAATTTCCAGATGTGCCAGAGGATAAGAGAAGGGAGAATGATATGGGCTATGGAATTCGAAGAAAGCCACCCATCCATCAACGTTGTTGAATAGAATGCCCGGCTATAGAGAGATCATGAGAAGAATTATAAGCAGTCCAAAGATAAGTGGCAGCCTCACTCTGAATAAAGAGATGGGAAAAAGTTTCAATACTCGGCACATTGCAGCAAACACACTTGGATACTATATGAAAACCTTTCTTGCTCAGGGCCTCATCAATCGGGATCTTCCGAAGGAACAGTTTCCAGATAAAAATGCCAATGTGGGTGGGAAGAATTTTGTGCCAAATAAATTTAGAGGATAAAAGAGACGGGCCCCCATCTGACAACAAATCAATGGCTGAAGCAAGAGAGAAGGAACCATTGGAAGTGCAAGACCAATATGGATTATCACATTCAGAAGATGGCTTGATGAGATTGTCCTCAATATATTTGATGGCTGAAGTGGGGAGAATAGAACGGGCAGTAGACAGCAATCGCCCATTATTATCAAAAAGCTCTTTAACCTTTTCAAAAGAGCAACTTGGAGGTTTGGGCAAAAGTTGGTCAGGAATCTAACGATCCCACCAAATAGAACAGTTACCATTTCCAATTATCCATATAATCTTGGGCTCAACTAGATTTTTGATGCGTTGAAGCCTATTCCAAATATGAGACCCACGACGCAAAGATTGCACTGCATGAAGATTAGAGCAATATCGAGCTTGAAGGAAATCTGACCATATGTTATGCTGGGTACGGAAACGCCACCATAATTTAACTGAGTATGCCCGAATCATCTGGAAAAAAAAAGAAGGAATTCCTAGGCCGCCTTTGATCTGAGGGGAGCAACATTTCTTCCAGTTCACCCAGTGAGCCTTGTGTTTTCCATCAAACTTTCCCCAGAAGAAGTTAGCAAAAAGATTCTCCAGAGAATTTATAACAGCAACTGGAGGCTCCAAAGCAGCAAATAGATAGGCCGAAGTAGATTGCAAAACATGCTTAATTAAAGTGATCTTACCGGCTGGATTAAGAAAGCTTCCCATCCAAGAATCGATTTTAGATTGTAATTTGAGCAGCAACGGATCAAATATGCTCCTGATTTTTCTGCCATAGTAAATGGGGCAGCCGAGATACACTATAGGGAGAGAGCCCAGTTGATAACCTAACATAGAAACAATGGCTGAAGCATTCGATGAGGAAATTGAAGGGGCAACATAAACGCAACTTTTAGCAGCATTCACTAGCTGACCAGAAAGGGCTTCATAATTATGTAGAAGGGAAGCATGATGTTGGAGAGATCTCCTAGAGCCATTGCAGAAAATAATCACATCATCGGCAAAAGCGAGATGCGAAATAATAGGGCAGCCGCTTAAAGACGAGAACCGAGCACTGGGAGTTGCGTTGTGAAGATCATTCAGGCTTCTACTTAGCACCTCCGAGGCCAAAATAAATAAACTAGGAGAGAGTGGGTCTCCCTGACGAAGGCCACAAAAAGATGGAAAGAAGCCCGAAGGGTTACCATTTATAAGCACTGAGAACCAATTTCCAGAGATAAGGCGCCAAATGAGGTCAATAAATACTTCAGAGAACCCAAAGCGTCTTAAAACTTGGATTAGAAAAACCCAAGAGATACGATCAAACGCTTTAGCCATATCTAGTTTAATCACAATATTGGATCCAGTGACTTTCTTGCCAAGAAACGAGACCAATTCCTGAGCCAATAAAATATTATCTGAATAATTCTCCCCTTGGTGAAAGCACTCTGATTGGGAGAAATCAGAAAGGGAAGAATTATGGCAAGTCTCATAGCCAATAGTTTGGAGATAATTTTATTGCAAAAATTGCAGAGACTGATTGGGCGGAGATCCTTAAAGCTTTGAGGTTGATCAATCTTGGGAATGGTAGCAAGAAGAGTACTAGACCACGAACGAGGGAGAGAAAACCCAGCAAAGAAGTCTAAAATGGCAGTATGAAGATCTTCCTTTATAATATCCCAGCAAACCAGAAAGAAGTGGCAAGTGAAGCCATCAGGGCCAGCCGCACTTTCGCCATTCAAGCTTGAAATAGAGGCCAGAATTTCTTCAGTAGACGGTTGAGCTATAAGATTTTCATTCCAATCATCAGTCACCAAATGAGGAATCATAGAAAGCTCAGTAGATAGGGGCGGAGAAGCAGATTGGAGCTGGTTGCGAAAATAAGTAATAGCCCCATTTTTAATATCTTCAGCACTACTAAGAAGGCTGCCATCTTCAGACTAAATGGAATGAATATGCAATCGTCGTTGATCTTGGCGAACAGATGCATGAATATCACATTCGTAATACCTAGGCATAGAAATTGAATAGAATTAGAGTTCGTGAAATTTTGTCTTCAACTGGTATGGGTAAAATCACATTCAATCACCTACTAATATATGAATAAATATCTTTCAACAATTGAAGTTGAAGCAAGAAAAACAAATGTTCACTTATAGTTATCTAGATATAATAGCACAATCAAAATTTTAGGGCTAAAATCAATTCAATCCACACATCAAGGTTTAAGTTGTTTCTTCAAGCTAATGAGAGAATGACTACTTCCATATGATACAAGATTGAGCGACGACACGATATAGAAAATTCAAAATTGAGGAAGGGCGGGGTATAATTGCGAGAATGACTACAAACATATATAAATAGAGACAAAGAAGAGAGAGAGAGATGACTTTCTGAAGAAAATTAAGATCTCAATTAAATATGCAAAACCCATATAGCCAGTTTATTGAACTCTTTTTGAATGTTCTAATCTGAATCTGCTCCACGTTAAGTGTAAAATTCAACTCATGAACATAACAAAAGCCTGAATAATTGTAGACAATCCAAAAACTAACCTGTTGTAAGAGAATAAGGATAAAGATTGTAACATTTATTTACAAATTCATTTAAATGCTACGAAAAACCCTTTCAATTTGAAGATTCATTCTTTCTAAATAATTAAATGTATAATTTTCTCCACAAATTAGCTTCAAAATTCTAGTTGCAATCTATCTATATATATATAAAAGCTAGGTAGTCTAAAATAGGTAAAATCCCGCCAAAATACACTTGCTAAAAAAAGAAAGTCATATTTGAGTATTATTGTATAGTAGTTAACATGCAATATATTGATTACACAACTCTAAGTTTATTGAAAATATGCAAATATGCACATGTTGTAGAAAATACCAAGTTTCATGTAGTAGTATTTAATAGGAATAGCATATAGAAATACAAATCTATTTTGCATACTAATTTACGTTAATTAAAATGAGCATAACACCGGAATAAGAACATATAAAAAACATTTTCATTGATACATGTGATTACAAAATAAAATATAACCACAATTAATTATAAAAATGTGCTAAAAATCTTCATATATGACATTTGAAATTGTGTCTCTTTCATCAAAAATTATAATATCAAAACAAAATATATTTTTACAAATAACCACAATTAATTATAACTTATTGAAATGCAAACCATATAATGATCTAAATTTAGCATGTTATATAAAGAATTATCGCTATATCATTTAAGATCCTAAATTTTAATAACAAAAATATTAATTATTAAACTCTATAAAATTATGATAAAACAATTTATAAAATATTGTTAAATGATATCAATTATATCGTATAATTTGTTCCCTTATATGTTTTTTCTTTATTTTTTATTTTGTTTATCATTCATTTTATTTGTGTATAATTTACAAGTTTTTACGCTTCCAAACAAATTATCCTTAAGGATCCAACTTTAATACATGTGTACAAAGGGCGTCTTGTCACTGTTTTGACGCTTTGCTATCTATACAATTACCAATATCAAAAAAAAAATCATGTTCCTCAATTGCAATGTGCACTTCCATATCAATACATGTAAAACACATTAATCACATGTATCCAGTTAAATAAGGTTCATGGAGGTTAAAGGCAGTATGATGGAGCATGAAAACCAAACACAGTAGACGAATGATAGAAAGATCTTATTTCTTGATCATGTATTATACATTTCCTTCATTACCAATAGAAGGTTAAAAAAAACTCCAGGTTATAACCTCCCATTCGACTTATCGAAATATAATAATAATAACCTCTCATTCTATATTCATCAATAACAATAACAACACACTATATTTGGCATTGTTTCTTGTTGTCATGCAATGCAACCACAAAATTTAGGACCAAACTATCATCCAAACACCAGCAAGACCACGCAAAAGTTTCACCATTTATTCCAATAATGAAGCAAAGTTTTTCTAAGCATTACATTTTAGCAAATATTCTATTGCATTTATGAAGCACAAATTATCGGTCGGGAAGTGTTCAGGTTAGAGTATTGCAAAGCAACTATCAAGGATGCAACCCTCTGAAATTTAAACCACTCTTAAAATATTTCATCCCGTTAAATAAAAAACATCTAATCATTACAACATGATGAGCCCAAGATTTCCACTAATTTTCCGGGAATTTTATGTTATTTTGTGCTATTTTTGAGTTAATTATGCTTTGGAAATATTATTATTTGTGTTTTTGTGCTTAATGTAGGTTTTCATATATAATCGAGCTTTTATACGGTGTTTAGCACGAAGTTCGAGATAATTCCGGGCTTTAAAGTTGAAATGGTATTTATTTGGTGAAATTCCGTTAAGTCCCGTTAAGAGACCCAAGGCAAATATGAGCTAACAGAGGCTAATGGAGGCTGACTGTGCAAATAAAGGACTAAAATGAAGACCTGGAAGCAGGAAGGAAGGCGGCACTAATTATAGAGAGACCAGGGGCACCAGAGTAAGAATTAAAATGACAGGGGATGCCGACGCAATTATCTAAAGTACCTATGCGTTGTCGGCTGGCCAGTGGAGACACATGTCGCCATATGACGCTCCCTCACCAAGGCATGACTCGCGGTTCAGCTTCTTGGATCCGGGTAACCCGCGTCCCTCACCCGCTATCCAGCCCACTTCTCTCTCTTTTTCCAGCCTGTTTCACCAGTGGGTTGACCCGCGTCTTTTCTCCCTGGGTTTTCCCGTTGCCCAGCGTGCCCCAGCCTCAATTTCTTTCCCTTTTTGCCCCTAAAGATCCCTTGCACTGCCCATTACACCCCTGCCTTCATTGCTCCCTTTGTGTCTTCACTTTTAATACATCCAATCGGCCTTCATTTTGAAACTAAGTCCCCATTTGGGGCTGTTAGCTCTAAATGGGGCACTACCTCCATTTCCACCAAATTTTCTTCCATTCCTCCATTAAATTGTTCGATAATGAAGGTTTGGAGCTTCAAATCAAGAGCCAAAGATGCATTTACAAATGATTTCAACCCCGGAATGCGATTTGCTCGGTTTAATTCTTCATATCTCTATTTTTTATAGTTGTATAATTTCTTGGGTTGATTAATTTTGTAATTGAAGAATTGGTTTATGCTTAAAATATTTATGGAATGCAATTATTTTTCTATGTCCAATGTAGTGTTTTAATTTAATTTATCTCTTTATTTAGTACACAATCATGTTGGTTATTATTTTGTGAACTTAATGCCTTTAATTATTTAACCAATAATTATATGATTTTAGAAATATTTAGGATCCGCGAGAGCTACCTTTATATTTTGGATCAATTAATTTAATAGTTGGTATTTTGTGACACACACCGATAGCCATAATGAGACTAGGTTTGACACGCGATCGAACCACCTTAGCCATTTGCGAGGTCGGGGAGGTAATTAAGGGTAGACTATAAGATGCGAGAGCCCGTAGATAACCAATTTTATTTGTCTCGACTATCAACATGACTTGTAGAAAAATATGGAGAATTTCTTTTTGCGAAGTATTACTCATACACTTGGTTATTATTGTGTGATCTTCATGCTTTTAATGGTGTAGTGAACCATTAGATGATCATTAGAATTATAGGATAAGATGCGAGAGTCTGTCCTATTAATTTCGAAAATCACAATAATTGTTTGCGTTACGTGAGACCAAGAGGAGATCGTGCATAGATAGTCATTGGGCGCTTGCGTTAACATCCGGTTATTTTCTCCTATGTTATAAGAAGCGAGAGCCCGTAACTAGGAGTTGTAGCTAGATTTGCTATACGTTACGAGAGCCCGTAGCGAATATTATAGTGCGTCTGACTACCAAACTTGAGTTGAAGAAAAGTAAAAAGAGAATTAAATTAAACACGGGCTAGATTAGAAATATTGCATTCCTATATTTTTATCTTGATTTGTTGTTGTCAAACCACCTTCGCAGTAGTGTAGATTTTAATTGCTTTCTAGGTTGTTTATATTTTTAAATTTTAATTCATTTTAGTTTTCGTTCAAATATAATTAGTTAGCATAATTTCGGTACTTAGTTGGAGTGAGAATTACGCGCATTCCTCGTGGGATCGACTCGTACTTACGAACTTTATTACTTGATACGACCGGGTAATCTTGCCCGTGTTGCGTTTTTGCACACATCAAGTTTTTGGCGCCGTTGCCAGGGAATGATTTAATTTTTGCTCCTATTTGCTAATATCGATACCAAGCGAAGCTGATTGTATTTTGAGCATATATTTTTTTATTAGTTTACTTGCTTTTGTACTTATATGTTTTGCATATTGAGTCGCTTTTCGAAACCCTCCCGAGTTTGTGGGTTTGTAGGAAGGTGTAAATAGTGTCCCCACATAAAAATATTTTCTTTTCTTTTTTATTCCATAATTGTGTTCCTACTTCTTTTCTTTTGAGCTTGATTTGATGCAAGGGTTAAGCGTTTTATTGTAGAAGGCTGCTTGTAGAGATTCTTGGAGTTGATCTTTTCGACCCTGACTTCATAAGAATTCAACTTTGGGGGAGTTTATTTCCTTCCCTTCTCCTTTTACTTTAAAGTTTAGGGAGTATGGTTAGGTTGATGAACTTTGAAAATTCTGAAAATCTTGTGCTTTATACGCCCCAAATTATTTATGCTTTTGATCAATCGTCTCTCCATTTTTTGCGCTCTTTGAGTTTTGCTTGCATTATTTTCTTGGAGTTAATTTTGAGATTACTATATGCATAGTTGAGGATATGTTTGTGATTCATGTGGTAGCATCACCTCATTCATAATAGATACTGCCCAAGTTATTGATTGAAAATTTCTAATGCTTTGCTTTAGTGATGGTTGTGCATGTCTAAGAGTATCATTTTGTGAGTCTAAATGCCGAGAGTTATATTTTGATGATGAAAAGTTTGGTTTGGGCATATGCGTATGACAAGAGCATGATATAGGCCATCTTTGGACCGTTTGTGCCTTTCTCTATCCTACCCATTTATCTCGCAATAATCCCTAGTGTCCCCATTGAGCTCATATAAAGAATGGTGTGTGCCTAGAGCACACAATGACCCCCATTCGACTTCATTTCTTACACCCGCATTATCCTATTCCATGAACCTATACATTTTAGCTGTCGCCCTTCAAGAGAGCATGACTTGGAATGAATTATTTTATTTTTGTAATCTTGTTGGGAAGTGTGTGCTTCATGAATGTTTTGTGTTCATTAATGTTGATGTTGGGGATTTGAATTGTTGTTGAATGGTGGTGAAAAAAAAATGAAATGAAAAAGAAAAGAGCCCCCTTGGAAATCAGTGAAAAGAAAAGAAAATGTAAAGGGTGGACACAAAAGAGAAAAAAATGTCATTGTTCTTCAATTTTCTCAAGGAGATATAAGGATGGTGCTTAATTGTTTGTGGTAGTTGAGACACCTTTTTAACCCAGAGTTTAATGTTTAAGGGGTTGTTGAAGTGGGTTTGTGGTTATTTGAAGAGTTATGCTTTAATGAAGCTAGTCATCTTGTGAAGACTTCAAATTCTTTGCTCTCTTGGCTTGCTATCCTATCCTTCATTTGTAGCCCAAACCTTGGCCGAACATTACAAGTTTTATAAAGTTCTATTGATATTGTCATGCCATGTGTTCTTGCCTTGTCTTGTGAGGAAAAAAATTAGTTAATAACTTTTTTCGGTTTGACTTTGCATTTGGTATCTCGGTGGGCCATTCAATCTACGCTAGAGCATTGCTACTTTTGGGTAAAAAAATGTTTTAAGGTATGAATGATTGTTTGAGGATTGTTTGATAGCATATGAATCAATTCATACCTCTATTATGCATGTTTATAATCTTGGATTGATATCTTAAATAGTAATACTTGTGGGATCTTAATTGAGTGTCACCTTCATTTCACTCTGTTCTCGAGCTTTTTCATAATTCATTTTCTTTGCTCGGGACGAATCAAAGTTTAAGTTTGGGGGTGTGATGAGACCAAGATTTTCACTAATTTTCCCGGGAATTTTCTGTTATTTTGTGCTATTTTTGAGTTAATTATGCTTTGAAAATATTATTATTTGTGTTTTTGTGCTTAATATAGGTTTCCATGTATAATCAAGCTTTTATATGGTGTTTAGCCCGAAGTTCGAGACAATTCCGGGCTTTAAAGTTGAAATGAAATTTATTTGGTGAAATTCCGTTAAGTCCGTAAGAGACCCAAGGCAAATCTGAGCTAACAGAGGCAAACGGAGGCTGACAGTGCTAACAAAGGACTAAAATGAAGACCTGGAAGGAGGAAGAAAGACGACACTAATTATAGAGAGACCATGGGCACCGGAGTAAGAATTAAAATAACAGGGGATGCCGGCGCAATTATCTAAAGTCCCTATGCGTTGTCGGCTGGCCTATGGAGACACGTGTCGCCATATGCCGCTCCTCACCAAGGCATGACCCGCGGTTCAGCTTCTTGGATCCGGGTAACCCGCGTCCCTCACCAGCCCAATCACCCGCCATCTAGCCCACTTCTCTCTCTCCTTCCAACCCGTTTCACCAGTGCGTTGACCCACGCCTTTTCTCCCTAGGTTTGCCCGTTCCCCAACGTGACCCAGCCTCAATTTCTTTCCATTTTTACCCCCAAAGATCCCTTGCGCTGCCCATTACACCCCTACCTTCATTGCTCCCTTTGTGCCTTCACTTTTAATACATCCAGCCGGCCTTCATTTTGAAACTAAGTCCCCATTTGGGGCTGTTAGCCCTAAATGGGGCACTACCTCCATTTCCACCAAATTTTCTTCCATTCCTCCATTAAATTGTTCGATAATGAAGGTTTGGAGCTTCAAATCAAGGGCCAAGGATGTATTTACAAATGATTTCAACCCCAAAATGTGATTTGCTCGGTTTAATTCTTCATATCTCTATTTTTGATAGTTGTATAATTTCTTGGGTTGATTAATTTTGTAATTGAAGAATTGGTTTATGCTTAAAATATTTATGGAATGCAATTATTTTTCTATGTCCAATGTAGTGTTTTAATTTAATTTATCTCTTTATTTAGTACACAATCATGTTGGTTATTATTTTGTGAACTTAATGTCTTTAATTATTTAACCAATAATTAACTGATTTTAGAAATATTTAGGATCCGCGAAAGCTACCTTTATATTTCGGACCAATCAATTAATAGCTGGTATTTTGTGACAAACACCGATAGCCATAATGAGACTAGGTTTGACACGCGATCAAACCATCTTAGCCATTCGCGAGGTCGGGGAGGTTAGAGTTGACTATAAGATGCAAGAGCCCGTAGTTAACCAATTTTATTTGTCTCGGCTACCAACATGACTTGTAGAAAAATATAGAGAATTTCTTTTTGCGAAGTATTACTCATGCATTTGGTTATTATTGTGTGATCTTCATGCTTTTAATGGTGTAACGAACCATTAGATGATCATTAGAATTATAGGATAAGATGCGAGAGCCCGTCCTAATAATTTTGAAATCACAATAATTGTTTGCGTTACGTGATACCGATAGGAGATCGTGCGTAGATAGTCAATTGGGTGTTTGCTTTAACATGTGGCTATTTTCTCCTATGTATAAGAAGCGAGAGCCCGTAACTAAGAGTTGCAGTTAGATTTGATATACGTTGCGAGAGCCCGTAGCGAATATTATAGTGCGTTCGATTACCGAACTTGAGTTAAAGAAAAGTAAAAAGAAGATTAAATTAAACATCGGCTAGATTAGAAATATTGTACTCCTATATTTTTATCTTGATTTGTTGTTGCCAAACCACCTTCGCAGTAGGGTAGATTTTAATTGCTTTCTAGGTTGTTTATATTTTTAGATTTTAATTCATTTTAGTTTCGCTCAAATATAATTGTTAATTTTTGTACTTAGTTCGAGTGAGAATTACGCGCATTCCTCATGGGATCGACTCGTACTTACGAACTTTATTACTTCATACGACCGGGTAATCTTGCCCGTGTTGCGATCCCACGAGAAATGTACGTAATTCTCTCTAACTAAGTACCGAAATTATGCTAACTAAATATATTTGAGCGAAAACTAAAATGAATTAAAATCTAAATATATAAACAACCTAAAAAGCAATTAAAATCTATACTACTGCGAAGGTGGTTTGGCAACAACACAACACCAAGCAATCACCACTACATAATTGAATGAACGAATCTGATGGGACCCTAGTTGTAAGCTACAAATCGTCTGAAACACGGTAAGACAACCCTCAACATGAATCATTGACCAATGCTCAGACCACCTTCAAAGAATAAAAAATAACACATTCACATAAGCAAAATGCTTTAAATAAAAGGCGAACTAATCTCAATTTAACTATACAATAATAAAATAACCAATCATATAGCAAACCAAGTATCATAAGCCTCACCTTGTCAATCAAAATCAGCACCGTGCCGGCAACAGAACCACCACTTTCTCGGGCATAATCCATACCAGATGTAAACATTCACTTCCCTATCCAAAAAAATAACTCACCACAAAATATGAATGACTACAAAGTTCTCTTTGCTAACCCCAAGGAAGTAGATAATCAAGCAATCATTCAACAATTCAGTTCTATGTATTTTTATTTAAAAAAAATTTAAACAAAATCACTTTTATAAGCAATGTAAAATACTTCTCTTTTATTGCTAATAATTGTAGATTTTTAAAATTAGCATCACTCTCTAACCAATGGGTAATACATATCCTTATTTGGTAATAATAATATAAGTCTTTTATTTTAAAACTTTTATAACCAACATATCTTCCTAAATAATGTGGGATACATCTTTTCAATTATATTGATGATAAAAGTAAAAGATTTTTATCTAAATACTTTTAAAACCAATATCATTTTTTAACAAATGTAGGATATATCTTCTATTAGTAATAATAGTAAAAGTCTTTTATCTAAAATTAAAATCAACATCACTTTCTAACTAATGTAAGATATGCATATTCTATTGATAATAATGGTAGAAGTCTTATATCTAAAGACTTTAAAAACAAACATTACCCTATATCAAATGTATGATACATCTATTCTATTAGTAATAATAGTATTTTTAAAACCAACATTAATTTATAACCAGTATGTGATATATCATTTTCTATTGATAATAATAGTTGAATACTTTGTAACCAATGTGAGATACATACATCTATTCTATTTGTAACAAAAAGTCTTTTAATCTAAAGACTTGTTAAACCAACATTTATTTTTAAATAATGTGAGATACATATCTTTTATTGATAATAAAAGTAAAAGTATTTACTATAAAACTTTTAAAATTAACATCTTTTTCTAAATAATGTAAGATATACATTTTTCATATTCTAACAATGTGAGATACATCTTTTCTATTTATATTGGTAATAAAAGTCACTACTAGAAAGCGCGTCTTCAGCAACGGAATTATTAGCGACGAAAATTTTTCGTCGCTGATTAGCGAAGGAGCATCAGCGACGGAAAATTTCGTCGCTGAAAGTCACCTTTAGCGACGGAATTTTCCTCGCTGAATTCTGAAAACTTTCAGCGACGGAAAATTCCGTCGCTGAATATTTCAGAATTTAATTTCAGTTTATTTTCAGTGACAGAAAATTTCATCGCTAAAAATAAATTTAAAATAAATTCTGAAATATTTAGCGACGGAAAATTTCGTCGCTGAAAGTGACCTTTAGCGACGAAATTTTTCGTCGTTAAAAATAAATTGAAAATAAATTCTGAAATATTTAGCGACGAAAATTCCGTCGCTAAAGGTTACCTTTAGCGACTGAATTCTATGTCAATGGATCGGATTTTGTTCCGAATTCAATCGAAAATTTTGAATATGGATTTGTATAATGGTCCAATAACTCAAAATCAATAATTTCTTTATTAACGGATCGAATATGGATTAGCCATATCCGATCCGTTAATTATCCGATCCAAAAATAGCATATTTCTTATTATACATATACATAATATATATAATTATATATGTATGTTGTCTTTTGATCTTCCCCCCTTTCATATTCTAATTATTTTTTATTCATATATTTAAATTTAGGATCGGATATTTAATCAGATATGTTAACTGATGACGGATTCAGATATGGATTGACATACACTTGATCCGTTGGATTATCAGATCGTATCGGATTGTCGATATAGGGTTTCGGATCGGATTTAGACTTACCTATATTTGATACATATCCAATCCATTGACGGACCTAGCTAAAACTACAAACTAGAGGTGTTCATCCGGTTTCCCAAATGGGAACGAAACTGTCGTCAAAACGGAACCTTATAAACCGCAATTGTTTCCGAACCATAACCACCGGTTCGGTTACGGTTTGTTTTTTCCATGAACCTTGAACCATCAGTTTGGAACCGAAACTGTGTAGCACTGTTGGTTCCAACGGTTATTTTTCAACTTTTGACCAATTTTGCTCAAAAAAAATACATTGTACAAAGTTTAAAGATGTACTTCCTTCGTTTCGGGTAGAGAGTCTCCGTTTGAAAGTCAATTTTTTAAAAAATGTCATTTTTAGTGGTTCATTAGTAATAAAATTAACAATTTTATACCTTAATTTTTGAAAGTAAACTTTTGAAGTGTAATATCTCAAAATAGAATAGTAAACTTTTTACCCATAACGGAGGGAGTAATTCTCTTTTAAAAAAATATTTAATTTTTAATTTTATGGTTTAGAACCGGAACCGTATTATACGATTCATTACTGGAACCACATTATACAATTCATAATCGGAACTTTAAACCATACATACATATATACATACATACATACATACATACATACATACATATATATATATATATATATATATATATATATATATATGTGTGTGTGTGTGTGTGTGTGTGTGTGTGTGTGTGTGTGTGTGTGTGTGTGTGGTTCGATTACGGGTTTTTGGGACCGAATGAGCATGTCTACCGCACACCATGTTTTTACCTTAAGGTTTAAATCTCAATTTGGTCTCCCTACTTTCGGCTAAAAGTCATTAAGCTCACTCTACTATTTTTTTCCTCAATTTAATAATTCTATTTGGACATAAATATCAAGTTCATCACTCCATCCAATTATTTTGTTGGAAACCTTAAAAAAATTCTGAAAATCCAAAAATACTCTTACATACTAATATATTTAATATAATTTTCAATCTTTCTCTCTCACACCGGATGAAAACTCTCCCTCCTCACAAGCTAAAATAAAAACACAAACCTAGATTTGAAAATATCAAACTCAGATCTCGAATGTCATCTTTCTCACAATCTCCAACACCCAACTGGTTGTCATTTGACCCGCCCAACATGGTGGAAGGATCTGGTCGTCGGAAGTTCACCGGCCACTCTACGCCAACAACTGCAGCTTCTTCGAAAGGCCGGCCACCATCATCTTATTCTCACTATCTCCGCCCTAACTCTTGATTTCGTACATGTGCTTTTGTGTGTGTGTGTGTGTTTGTGTTTGTGCTCAAGTGTGTGAGAAAGAGAGATAGAGAGAGAGAGAGAGAGAGAGAATTAATCGTAAACCACAACATCTTCACCACTTTCCACAACATCACAACTCCCCACCTCCCACTCCGACGACTACTCGCCGACGAATGAGTACCCACATAATTAATCGTCGGCATCTTCTCCGGATCATCAGCCTTCCGGCAAAACGACAACAACAAAGACATGAGCGAAATCCCATCTCCCAAAGTGTGATGCACGTGCACGACGGCACACTTGTGGGCCAATAATACGTGGATTTCCCACAAGGGTTTATCAGTGCTGAGCGAAGTGGACACGGTGAGGTCGGCCACATAATCGTTGACCACATCATCATTGTTCTTGTCTGATGCGTCGTCAGAGAGGGGTTCGTTGTGGACGATGATGTGGTTGTCGATGTTGACTTGGGTCTTTCTCCAGTACTCACGGCCGTGACGGTCAATGACCAGGCAAAGAGCATAATCTAGGGTGTTTGACCATCATTGAACTGGAGACGGCAGATTAGATGGCGTCGATGCTGAGGGGCTGTGGAAAGTGGTGAAGATGTTGTGGGTGGATGTCTTCTTCTAGGATGGGGAACTAATGAGCTCTCTATTTTTGCCTGAAATTCTGCTTCTGCGACGGCGTCTCCGTCGATACTGGGGCGCGAGCCCACTGTGGAGCAGTTTTTAATTTTTATTTGTAAGGTTTAATTTTTATTTTTTAGTTTGAACCCTCAATTATTAACATTTAGAGTAAAACCCCTCAACTTAATAAGGGCATTTTGGTCTTTTCATTGATTTCCATCCAACATAACTGAGAAAAATGACTTAAGTGATCTTATTGAATGTCAAAGTCAAGTAGAGTGATTAAATTGAGGAAAAAAAAAGTAGAGTGAACTTAATGACTTTTGGCCGAAAGTAGAATGACCAAATTGAGATTTAAACCTTACCTTAATTATCATAACGAACTACCTAACAAATACCTAGGTATCCAAGACAACCTATCTACACATTCGTAACTCTAGAGACGTGATTAATAAAAATCATTTGGTCAATTTCTAACTCAGTTACTATAATAGTGAACTTAATATCATTATTGTTGAAGTCACGTGTATTAGTATAGTGACCAATGGTAAAACACGAATGGAAAAAGAAGTCATCCTCCAATTGCTAAGTACAAATAAATTGATATCTATAACCTTATGGTCCGAGTAGCGATCTTAACTATAATTTACAGTAGCATAATAACAAATTGATATTGATTCGTAGCAGATGTTTATGAACAAATTAGGTTGTCTTTCATATAGAGACGGACGATTAATTTTTTAAGGATCGGAAATTGTTCTCAGCCTTTTGATCTGAAAATGTCAGGATATTGGGGTAAATCAAAAGAGCCAACAATAAATCTCCGGTCAATCCATCAACCCCTCCGATCAGCTCCGCCTCAGTACAAATATTTATCCCATCGATACCACCTCCCAATAAAATTCCACTCCACTTGTCCAGACCGACAATGGTAACCTTCGGTTTGGCAATTGAAATAGTTGACTATTCTCTCCCCAACCAGCAGATAAACGACTTCGGATCTCCTGTACCATAATTGTGTGCCACTCATATGTACCACCAATCAAATTAAGACACGTGGCTTTGTTTGGGCAGCACCTTAACCTCAGTTACCTAACTGGACCCGGAGAAATTTTAGGATAGACTGAATCTCGGTTGGAAAAATCTTGCGTATCCAAGAATGAATCTCAAAGATTTCGACATGTCGTCTTCCAAAATACGGGTTTCGCAAGGAGGTGGTTTCGCCGGAAGGGGGAAAAGCAGAGTTCGTCACCGAAGCTGGATTGGAACTCGCCAATTTGTTCTGCAAAAGCTTCTTCCTGACTCGAACGCCAACCGGTAAGAACACTTCGATGTATATACACGATTTTAGGTTGTATTCATCTACAATTTTTCATCACAGTCCATTAATTCATAACAAAATTAATTGTATTGAAACAAAAAAAATTGTAGTCGACTGGTCTTGAAAGGGAAAATCTAATTTTTTTTCTCCCTGTTTACGTTTTGGTGGGTGGGGCTGGAGTGAATCATCATAATCATATACTAGCTTTTGGAAAAGGGCTTATAGCATTCCTAGATTTCAATTACTCCAATTCAAAATTCATTGAGTTCCTTGATTTTTTCTCCCTGTTTCGATTTTCGGTTTTGATACTTTAGTTGTGCTGCACTGCTACTGCTTGCTTGTTCTTTGATCAGATGGTTTGTGTGTATAGACCACATTCATGTTCCTTGGTTTGGATCAGATGGTTCAACTTGCATTGTTGCTAGCCCAAGATCACTTGATTTCTGACCTTACTAGGGATGGCTCTTGTCAAACGCGTTGGTTCACCATCTATATTATCTTTTTGCGTGAGATTTTATGCTCATGTATGTTGTAATAAATTGACATGTTTTATTGACTGACGGGTTAGGTTGACTTCCTACTTGGTTTGAGGTTCAGTATTCTAAATCAGTTTATCTATCAGCAACTAGAGTGTGTAATCAAGGTTATGTTGTCCAGTTATGGTCACATTGGTGAGTAATGAAATGGTAGAACGTATTATTGGTTCAATTTCTATTGATGGGGGAGTTTGTCTTGACAATTTGAAGGCAAGATAGAAGTTATTTCACTTACCATGATCCTTAATGATTTTGATATCTGAGGTGAGACTTCAGACCTTTTTCTATGGCATTGGAGAGGGTTATATTGTGAAAGAGATCTTTCTTATCATACCACTGTGCCCTGAGGAACTTGATCTTGTAAACAAGATTCCACCCTATTTTATGGGCTGAAACGTATAAAGGTAAAACTGAACTTAAATTGTTGTCTTGTAGATGTTGATGGTTATGAAATTTACAAAATTTGTTGGTTTGTGAAAGAGAATGAGCAAGTGTAGTGAGTTGTGTTGTTAAAAGGTCGTGACTCGCTTTCCTCTTTCAGTAGGTGGATGGGCATCATATGCATATCGTTAAGGTGCTTCATGGACATTGCAAATATTCAATGGTGCATTGTGGGAAATTGAGGGAATTACTAATGGAGAGAAGCCAAGTCGAGTTAACTCTGGTATTTCTTGACCTCTGTTGATCTTACAAACTTGTTTAAAATCTGGGTTTGTAGGTACTAAAATCTGCGTGCTTGCATCACTGTCTCTCTCACTTCATGTATTTTCCATTTCATATATGTTAATACTTTTTGTTCAAATTTTATCACAAAGGTGTTGGTGTCCATGTGGTGACTCAAGGTGGAGCCTGAAATTTCATATGTTCCATGTATTTTGCTATCTACACCTTTTTTATATTGAGAACAATGAAGAGAAGTGGACGGAAAATGGAAGACCTGTTCAGGTTCTGCATGAGCTTAGCATGATTACTATACTATGGCTGTTGTACATGAGAAACTAGGAAAATGCAATTTCATTTTTAGTCTCCTTGAATTCTTTGTTCCTTGCTCCACCTTGTGCTTTCCTTGCCTGTGTGCTTTTGATCTTGCAATTTTGGTTACTGCAGACACCATTTTAAGCATCTGTGCTACAGCACAGGAACTGGGCAGGTGATTCAGTTGATAGTGGTGCTTACTGGTTAGAATTGAAAATCAGATCTGATGTGCTTTGTTCTCTTTGCCAAGAGTATCTATGGTGCAGCTCAGCTTAGTCCTAATAGTAAGTTCAGCTGTATTGGAGTCCGATGGACAGAAGGAGTGTATCTTACAACTATTAGAGGAGATTTAATGAAAGAAAGAGGAAGAGGTGAGAAAAGATAGTTAAAGGAAGCCTGTAAACCAAAATTTTTTCTCAGGGGGTGGGGATTGCTGTAATCTACTCTAGTATAAAGGAAGCCTAAATACATTGTTTGAGTATGGGTAATTATCAGTAGAAGGCTCCCTAAATGTGGAAAAGCGTACTGTAACCTTGGAAATTTTGTAATGGGTATCAAATACTGATATTCTAATATCAGTGATTTATGTAAATTTTGATATCATTGATATTGTTTACTAAATATTAATTTTACTTTGCTTTTATCAGATTATTGATGTCGCAGCACATTTACTTACTATATGTGCCTGTTGCCATCAACCGAGTCAACTCAAAACATGCCATGGTGTGTGGTTATATATATAGGTGTAAATGTTATTTTGTATGTATGCCTGATGTATCCATCACCATCATCTCTCATACCGTGCACCACCTTTGTCTACGTAACTTCTTTTTTTCCAATACCTCTTCCACAACGATGACCTTGTATTGCAGGGATGACTCCCTCTCAATGACCTACAGTTGTTGACTCGTCACTGTGTCAAAATAACCAAGCATATGTGCTGGATCTATACATTCTTTGGTCTTTAATGTATAAACTCCATTGAGTTATATCAAATGGATTTGTGTTGGGACCTATGGAACAGGGACACTCTCGAGACATACATTGAATATGGTCTTGACTCTTGTGAGTGTTGGAATTTTTTCAAATCCATATTTTAAGGTTTTTAAATTGGAAACATAGGAAATATTCTCTTAAGAGTTCCAAATTGTACAATGGTGTCTTTATGAATCTTATGTAGTTGTTGAAGCTTGAAGTATATGTAATTTTCATGATGTTAATTTATAGGTTCATGCACCTTTTTTATATATACCGCATCATGTTCCCATTGTTGTTTACTACCTTTTTTCAGAAAAAAATGTGACGACTTTCCTGCTTCCTATTGTGTCTTGCCATTACGCCTATAATGTTGCTGCAAGGGACTATAACTTGCTATAGGGTTTGTTTTTCATGTCTTTTGATTTGAATCAGCCTATGAATGCCAAACCTGTATCTGGATTAAGCTTAGCATAGTTGAATAGTCCATCAACAAATGAGATTTTCTGAGAATGAGTATGAAGAGACCCCCACGTCCATCATTCTGGTAGTGGTAGCGGTTGTGTCTGTTGATCATTTGGTATTAATCTAACAAATGAGATTTCTCTTTTGTTTGAGACATGCACAGGACATCTAAGAGGTATTAGTTGATGAACTGAAATTAGAAAAATTTCAAGCCTTTTTTTATCTCGAGATGGTCTGCTGGGTCTTTGATGAATGGAGTATGTTCCGAGTGCGGAGGGCTAGGATAATATGCTCTCTCTCTTTCTCTCCCCCCCCCCATGCTCTTCTCTATATATATGCTCCAGTTCAGTTTTTTGATAAGCATTCAATTTTTGATGCATGTTATTTCTACTCCAAAAGCGAAGAGTTTGAAACACTTTCTCTCTAATGCTATCCAAGTCGAAGACCCAACAGTTCCTCTCATAAGCGTACTAGAACTTGTGCAAACACAGTCACATGCACACAAAGAGAAGAAAAGTGGCCAAATAAGCTACAAGAGGTTTATCTTACATATCTAACGAATCAAACTGCATTCTAGGTCTTTCACTGAGTTGATATAAAATAATGGCTCGAACCAGCATAGTTCAAAAACAACAATGCCTAGTGTTCAATACAACTTAACACATTGAGAAAACAACTCATGAATATAACGTGGAGAGATCCTTATAACCATTAGTCGATTACAATGACAACTCATTCCAAGAGTGAAAAACTAAGATAAATTTACTTTGCTTCTAATTTGTAAATTTGAAACTTTGTCCACTTCATGTACATATACCATCTCTTCTCCCTTTGCACCTTTTACCCTTCTTGACGACTGAATTTATCGTTATTTAAGCTGAATCCTTTGCTTCCTCGTGGTGATAGCTGAGCTTATCAACAAGTACAAATAGCAAGAAACATTGTTAAAAGTAATGTCATAATTAAGCTAGTGACAACAAGAGTCAATAAAAAGATTTAGCATATACACCTGTTGGAACTTGCTTGTGCCTTCTTGGCTATTGTGTAAATCATAATTCATGAAACTTGTTTCATTCATTTGAAAGCCAAAAAACTACAACCAACAAAAATAAATTTATATTAATAAATACAAATTCTACAAAAATAAAAAGTAGAGTGTAATAATTTCAATAAGATTTATGTAACCATGAACAAAAAAAAAAGGAAATACCTGTGGTTGTCCGAGTTGCAAAGATGATTCGAATGGAACTCGCTGAGGCTTCAAAGATCCAACAATGGGATTACCGATTCTCAAATTATATTGACTATCTTGCGGAGTCTAGTTTTGTTTGAATAAAAATAAACAACAGAAAATTAGAAACTAATTTGAAAAACAATAAACATTATTACGATGTGAAAATGTTATGCACACAGCTTACCCGCAAGAATAGCGGTAATGGAAGAGGAAAATTCTGGTCATTAGTCATATTCATAGTATGCGCACCAATATTGCTAAGAGTATTGTTTAGCTGCTAAGAGTTTTTGTGTCAAATGTTTCAAGAAACAAATGAAAGATTAGTTAGTTGATACAATTTAACATATAATCTCTTTAAGCAACACAAAATGAATATGGTTAAACTACCTGATGTGATTGCAATGTTTCGACAACTTGTGATGCTTGAAAGGACCGATCATTATGTGCATCAAGATTAGAAACGCATCCTCGATCACTTAACGGTTGTAATACATTCTGCTTTTGCTTTCGTTTCTTCTTTGTGGTTGCCTTTTCAAGTGCACTTACTTTTCTCTTACCAGATTTACCATTAGCTTTCGGTTTGTTTTTTATTCCATTTATTCTTTTATCGTGATTATTTTCTATGCCTTCAATGGATTCAAATACATCAGGTTCCAACTGCAACATGACAGGAGTAGCTTTCTTAACTGCTTTTTCTTCTGTGCAAGAATCAACTTGATCCAACAACTTTATAAGACTTTGTTTCACAATTTCATAAGCTTTTTCAGATTCTGAAGCCTTGGTAACTAGTTGGATAGACATGGAACACAAGTCTCTGTAGCGTATTCCCATCATTGCCTTTGGGTCCACTTCAATTGTACTCTCACAAGTAGCTACTCGACTCCCTTTCTTGGCTTCTTTTGTCCACCTCTTTAATATATATTTATCAGGAATCTTCACAATATTTCTTGAGGAAAATACTTTTAAAGCATGTGAACAAAGAAACCCAGCAAACTCAAATTTCTTGCAACTACAGGAAATAGAGCCTTCCAATGAGTCATAAGAAACTGTATGAAAATACTTTTTCCGTATGGGGTGATTTCATATGTTGTCACCGTCTCAACCTCACCACAATCTTTTATACTGCTATCATATGATTTAAACAACTCTCCTTGAAATGATTTCAGCACCTCTGGAGTGTAGACAATAGATGCATGTTTCATAATTTCAACTACAAATGCTACCGATGGTGTCGTCTGATCTGCTCTAAAATCAGATCGAGACTCTTCGTAGCGACGCTCATTAAGTAATCTTTGAAAATGCTCAAAAAAGCGAAGTAAATCATGTTTGTATGAAACGTACCTCTTTAAAACACTATTCATGCTCTCACTACGTTGAGTGGTTGTCATATCTGCACAAAAGGTGTCTCGTCCATAAACTAATGCCCATTTCTCCTTTTTATTAAACATTCCCATAAGCCACTCATTGTCATGTAGACAGTATTTATCAAGCATCTCATTCCATGCGACTAAAAAGTCGTTTTCATCTTCATAGTCATAAATGCAACTACTAAAGTCTTTAGTGAAGTCTTTGAACCTTTCAAATACACCGCCAAGATGAATAGCTGCATTTTGATAAATATGCCAAATACAGAGACGGTGATATGTTTCAGGCCATTGAGAAGCCAATGCACTTGCCATAGCAGCGTCTTGATCCGTAAGAATTGTCTTTGGCTTTTTGCCTGCCATAGCTTTTGTAAAAGTGTTAAATAACCACTTGAAAGTGGCTATAGTTTCATCATATAATAATGTTGCTCCAAAAATAGTGGTTTGTTTGTGATGATTTACACCAACAAATAGTCCAAAAGGTCTACCATCCTTGTTCGTTCTGTAAGTTGTATCAAAGCAAATAACATCACCGAAATGAACAAAATCTAACATCATTTTGGCATCTGCCCAAAATATATTTGTTATCATATCATCTTTATCTACTTGTATTCCATAAAAGAAATTGGGATCCTCTGATTTCATATTTTGTAAATACTCTAATACACCACCTGTGTCCCCATTCCTCATTTGCTTAGTGCGTTTGGTTCGCAAGTAATTTTTGTAATCATCGGGAATGAATCCAAGATTCTCTCGCCCACCACTTTGTCTAGCCATCAATTCAAGAGTAGCTTTAGGAGCTATACCAGAATTTTCTGCCATATCAGCTTCTGCTGCTTGAGCACGAGATATCTTCCTATGAGATCTGTGTAAATGAGTCTTACTTGGAGTTGTAAAGGAGTGATTGTGTTCGGCAACAAACTCAACAACTTCGTAGTTATTTCTACCTAGTCGACAACTAATTCTCATCTCTGCTAAGCAAAAACATCTTGATTCAGGGCGACTGTTTTTTACACTAGCATCTCGTTTGTCTTTTCCCCTTTTCCCCTTTTCCCCTCACGTGAACAACAAAATGTCATGTCCAGTACTTTCTTTGTGAAGTTGTCCTTATGGCTTCTACTCCATCGACACCCGAAACCCACTTTTTTTGCATAAACACAGTAAAATTGATAAGCTTCCTCCTCAGATTTGAACTCCATGCCAACTCTAGGGATATCTGCCTCGCAAATTTTGGAATGAATTTGGTCTATGGTCAATCCATCAAAAATGTTTGTCAAATCAGAAACACAATCGTCTTTGCCCTTATTATTTATATCAGGATTGATATCAGGTTTGTTTACAATAGCTAATTCAAAATCCAATCTGCGACATGTGGGTAATTCTGATCCATCCATAACCTTCGGAAGTAAACATAGTTTTATCATAATCCTCCACATTAAATTAAACGAAAGACGATAGAAAAGAGAACTGAGAAATATAATAAAAATACAAGTAATTGTGACATCTCATTTGTGGATTTGGAAACAACTTTCACATGATAAATAAATAAAAATTTATAAACCAGCAATATATCATCTCATTCTCATGGTGATATATCAAAACCCATGAATGCTACAAGTCGTAATACATAAACAATAAAAATAGGATTTTTGAGTAGATTGGGGTGATTATTTCAAATCAGGAAGAAGAAAAACTGATTGTAGAAAAAGAAATAGACTCCTAGTGTAATGTAAAAAGCACCATTAATTTTATAAAGTTATGCTTGTTTAACTATTAATTTTTACTTCAATGTTTTAGTGAAATGCTCATAGTTATTGGGTGCCTCTTGTTTCAACTGCAGGGTTCTAGTATTGACAATAGGATGGATAATATTCCTTTCGGCTTATATTCCTGTGCACGTACTTTTGAAAGGGCATGATAAGCTGAGGACAAAGTTAGAGGTAAGAACGTTGCTTTGCCATCTTCCTGTGCCTTTTTTAAGGATAATTATTTGAAGCGCCGATGTACAAAGAAAAAGAATAGCCTACACCTCGTAAACACAGGGAACTACCAAACTAAAAATCAACATCAAATTCCCAGCCGATTTTCCCTGAAAATGCCATCAAACTTTCTGCAAGGAAGCACTCTCCAAAATAAACTGGGTACTGTAACAGGGGAGTTCCACGCCTTCAAAAGTCTCCTTTTTCTCTCCAACCAGATATTCCACAAATCAGAGAGGAGTCAACATCCATCTCTTCTTTTTCAGCTTTCCAATAGAAGCCCCAGTACAGGAAAAAGTTTGACCTGTCTCAGATTTTGGCATAACCTAGGTAACTTCAAAAAATTCCAAGTGCTAACATAACATCATACTCGTAAAGCCTAGGGGTATTCGGCCTAGTTTTGTTGCTGAATTCAAAGGAATTTGGGGCAGTTTTTTTCATCCAAAACGTGGCAGATTTTAGGGCTGTTTTGTTGAGGGTTTTGTGAGGGTTTTGGGACTGTTTTGGTAATGGTTTGTGCGGATTTGGGGCTGTACAAAAGGGCTGGGACAGATTTATAGTGTGCAGATTTTTACACCGTATCAGTTATGGTTCACCTTCTTCATTTCGGGCAGATTAAGGGCAGCTTGAACAATAAAACGTGGGCTGATTCTGTGACTGTTTGGGCGTGTTCTAACGGAGGAGATAGTTGGCAGCCTGTGTTCTTAAAGGCGTAGGGACTGTTGTCAGTTCCTAGGGGTATTCGGCCTAGTTTTGTTGCTGAATTCAAAGGAATTTGGGGTAGTTTTTTTCATCCAAAACGTGGCAGATTTTAGGGCTGTTTTGTTGAGGGTTTTGTGAGGGTTTTGGGACTGTTTTGGTAACGGTTTGTGCGGATTTGGGGCTGTACAAAAGGGCTGGGACAGATTTATAGTGTGCAGATTTTTACACCGTATTAGTTATGGTTCACCTTCTTCATTTCGGGCAGATTAAGGGCAGCTTGAACAATAAAACGTGGGCTGATTCTGTGACTGTTTGGGCGTGTTCTAACAGAGGAGATAGTTGGCAGCCTGTGTTCTTAAAGGCGTAGGGACTGTTGTCTGTTCCTAGGGGTATTCGGCCTAGTTTTGTTGCTGAATTCAAAGGAATTTGGGGCAGTTTTTTTCATCCAAAACGTGGCAGATTTTAGGGCTGTTTTGTTGAGGGTTTTGTGAGGGTTTTGGGACTGTTTTGGTAACGGTTTGTGCGGATTTGGGGCTGTACAAAAGGGCTGGGACAGATTTATAGTGTGCAGATTTTTACACCGTATCAGTTATGGTTCACGTTCTTCATTTCCCATTACTATATGTGTCTGTTCGCTTTCGTGAAATGGTAGGGGATGTTAGGCAACTAGGATGTTGTATTTTAATAAAGTAAGAGTTACTGGGATCAGAATTTTAAGAAGGATTTGTGATCAAATTAGAATGACAAAGTCCAAAATAAATGGATTTTTGAGATCAGTGTGGTTCTAATCTCTCTAATCAACTATCGAAAGTTAGAACAAGTTAAACCACATCAACCATCTCGCTTTTAGCATGATTCAAACTCCCACCCTCTAATACACAGAGTTGGTACATGATCGATTGGGCTAGCTCTTAAATACATCAGAGTTATAAAGAAGATCTATACTCACTTCAAATATGGGCTGGTTAAGAACAAGAAGGCATGTATTTTAGTGGTTAAAACACAGAACATCACCATTTCTGTTCCATTGTTAATTCTTTGAAGCAGTTAGCAATTCCACAAGAATAAGTCTCATATTGAGAGGTACATCTATGAAATACTATCCTTCAAGCAAGACTGGGAACACTATTGACTATACAGAAACAAGAGGGAATTTCTCGTTGGGCCTGCCAATAAACGTAACTCACCTTTTCTCAGGGGTCACAAATTTTTTTTGCTGCACAAGCAGCTTGAGCCACTCCAGTCCTTGAATACCAATCCATAATATCATGATAACCATTCTTGAATTCACAAGCAGTAGCAGTGCAGCATTGTCATTCCCTATTTCCCAATCTGTCATCACCACTTGTTCTCACCTAGGTCTCTTTCTTTAAGTAACAGTAGCTTTAATTTTTCTTCCTATTTTTGAAGATATATTTGGTTTGGTGCAACCTCATAACCTAATTACAATTAGCGGCAGGTCGAATCAGTAGCCAACCCTGGTGGTGGGATTGGGAATATGCATAGAGAAGATGATAGATGGTGAACCAACGCGTTTGACAAGAGCCATCCCCAGTAAGGTCAGAAATCAAGTGATCTTGGGCTAGCAACAATGCAAGTTGAACCATCTGATCCAAACCAAGGAACATGAATGTGGTCTATACACACAAACCATCTGATCAAAGAACAAGCAAGCAGTAGCAGTGCAGCACAACTAAAGTATCAAAACCAAAAATCGAAACAGGGAGAAAAAATCAAGGAACTCAATGAATTTTGAATTGGAGTAATTGAAATCTAGGAATGCTATAAGCCCTTTTCCAAAAGCTAGTATATGATTATGATGATTCACTCCAGCCCCACCCACCAAAACGTAAACAGGGAGAAAAAAAATTAGATTTTCCCTTTCAAGACCAGTCGACTACAATTTTTTTTGTTTCAATACAATTAATTTTGTTATGAATTAATGGACTGTGATGAAAAAATTGTAGATGAATACAACCTAAAATCGTGTATATACATCGAAGTGTTCTTACCGGTTGGCGTTCGAGTCAGGAAGAAGCTTTTGCAGAACAAATTGGCGAGTTCCAATCCAGCTTCGGTGACGAACTCTGCTTTTCCCCCTTCCGACGAAACCACCTCCTTGCGAAACCCGTATTTTGGAAGACGACATGTCAAAATCTTTGAGATTCATTCTTGGATACGCAAGATTTTTCCAACCGAGATTCAGTCTATCCTAAAATTTCTCCGGGTCCAGTTAGGTAACTGAGGTTAAGGTGCTGCCCAAACAAAGCCACGTGTCTTAATTTGATTGGTGGTACATATGAGTGGCACACAATTATGGTACAGGAGATCCGAAGTCCAGATAAACGCATTATTGGTCAAGAACTCTTTGCCCCCGGAACGCTGGGAGTATATTTTAGGAGTTGGGAGTTGATGCTATAAAATAGAACCATACACTTGAATAGACCACAACAGGTGATAAGGAAAATAATAGACCACAACAGGTGATAAGGAAAATAGTAATGCTAACCATTTCAGAAGCAGCAAATGTACATTGGAATTTCATGTCCCCACTTGAATTAGCGAACATCTTACGAAGAAACAAAAATAACAGAAGTAATTCAGCACTAAAAGCAAGAAACAAGTAACCAGAGAGAGCAAACATAACTCCACATCAGTTTACTAAGAAGGCCCATGATGGCAGTATCAATACTAGTCAGAATCAGATTCAGATTCGTAGTAAGTGTTGTACTTATTGGTAGCAACAGTGTTGTAATGCTTGCTGGCGCCTTGGTCATAACCCACACTCTTGCTGCCACCATAGTTGTTGCTGTGGCTACTTCCATCATAGCTCACGTTACGAACCCTCTCTTCCTTGTAGTACTCGGTGTAACCACTCTTATCACCAACTTTGACAGTGACACTGCTCTTGTATTCATCCTTGACACCATACTGTCCGCTGCCCCTTGCGCGGTACTGCTCCCCAGTTGAGAACTCCTTCCTGGCAGTGCATCTTTCATAGCTTCCAGTTATCTTGTTTTCATTATTCATCTTGGCTACCTGCTGATATCCTTGGGCATTGGAAGACCTGGCATAGCTAGTTGGGACAAGAAAACCACAATATTCACTTGGAGCAGAGTCCGTGACTTGCCCCTTCCCATACTCATTTGTTCCTTTCTCCATTGAAATGCTAAAACGAATTCAAATAACGTAGAAAATTACCCATATAATCATTTAGGTTAAAGGGAAATAAATGCAAATGCTGAACAAAATATATCCCGGGCCGCCTTACCCAAATTCTTATTTGGGCATTTTCGAACCATTGGAGAATGAATTCTTCGCAGAATTCTTCGCAAAATATTTTTACAGAACACTTAAACGTAACACCAAAATCCCTAAACGCAACACCATTTAAAAGGTAAAATTACTTTGCTACCCCTCTTCACATTTAAACTATACTACCTCCTCCCTCCTCCCCTTCACGTAATTTTTATTACGTGTCATTATTGATTCGATTTCCATTGTTAATTCGCATGATATCGCATGCAAATTAAATTGATTTTGATTCGATTTATTTTTTTTTTCAATTACGAACAAAAAACCGTTGATTTGCATTTTTTTTCGATTTCGGACAAAATAACCGCTACACACTAGTGAATATTTTATAAAACAACCGCTACAAACTAACGGATGTTTTATAAAACATCCGTTAGGATATAAAACATCCGCTAATTTGTAGCGATTGTTTTATAAAACATCCGCTAGTGTCTACAAAAAGTAACTATCTATTAAATATTAAAAGGGATATTTAGATAATTTTATACATTAAATGATATTGCGTCTAAGAATTTGATGTTGCGTTTAGGATCACTCATTTTTTTTTATCCAATACTCACATAAGGATTCACCGGCCAAGAGAGAAAAAGGGACAAAAAGGGATAGAGTGTGGCACGTGCGTCTCACGCAGGATGATGGCGCTTGAAGGGCACTCTGCCAGCTGGTCCCACCGGTTCTCCACTTTATTCAATTGCTTTGTTTTTTTGTTTTTCATTATTTTTTTAAATGTGATCGTTGGCATTGCATTGCTGTTTCCAAAAAGTGAAAATAATACTCACCATTATCAAAATATTGTCTGACACACCGTTTAAGAAAAACAAATTGATTAAATTATAAATATTAATAAAATATGTAATTTCCTATAATACCATTTGAGTATGTAAACATAATTAAAATAGATTAAAGAAGTAAGGATAAATTAATAAAAATGTTTTTCTAAAAAAAATATTTTGAACCAAAATAATTATTTAAAAACAGACGGAAAAAAAACACAAACAATAATTTAAAAGCGAAGGGAGAACTTTTTTCCACTTTTTCAAACAAGACTGTTCTAACTTCTTTATTTATTTATTTTTCAATTAGACCATTTTTTACTTAAAAAAATTAATAATCATCAAATCTTCTATTTATAAATAACCCTCCAATCTCCCAATTTCATTCTCTTTTCTAAAAATTCCCTCTTCATTCTCTTTATAATTTTAATTTTTTTTTCACAAATGGATGGAATTTTTGTAGTGATCAAAATTCCTAATCTAATAATTCAATAAATCAATTAAAATTCAATAAATCAATTAAAATAATACAAAGTAAATTTTATTTATTTATATATATTAGTTATATATTACTTCATCCATTTTCAAAATATTTACTTTAATCCGACATACCGTTTAAAAAAAATAGACTGTAATATAAATATTAGTAAAATGTGTGATTTTTTTAAATACCCTTTAATATATGACCATAAATAAAGTAGACAAAATTTGCGTAAGACGGTCTTACGAATATTTTTATAAAATAGATCCTCCTTATCCGACTCACCTTGTGTTGGTGGATTGAACTATGAGAGAATGAAATTTCGTCTTACGAATTAAGATCTATAAAACAATCTTAAAGAAGACCTACCCATTAAAGTAAGTATAAAAAATAGGGATAAAGAGGTAAACATGCTTTTTTTTTTAAAGAAAATTTTGAAATAAAAATTATTTAAGAACGGACGAAAAATGAAAGATAGCCAATAATATAAAAACTGAGGGAGTATTTATAAATTATTTTTATTATTTAAACCAAATATTTTAGTATGAAATATAATAATTAAAGTTAAATAAGTTTATTTATTTGAAAAGTATAAAAATAAGAAAGTACCAAGAATAAAGTAAATGATTGAAAAGAATTGAGGAAAAATAAAAATAATTGAAAAGAAAATTTTTTTAAAAAAAAATTCTTAAAATGTGCAAGTGGTAATGAGACATAGCTAAAAATTAATGTTAAAAATAAAACTAATGGAGATGCTCTAAGCAAAACAGTAAGTTTTTCAAAAAATCGCCCTTGGTGCCACTCCGACACGATAATTTCATTCAAGTTGGCAAAAAACTTTGTTTCAAGAAAAATTGCTTTAGGCGCGGCCTACGCCTAGCATCCACATAATATTACCGGACCACCTCCAAAATACCAAATTGGGGCAAACCCCTTCCCCCAATTTGGGGGGTGAATAGTGTCAGCTCAAATTGGGGTTGATGGGACTCACTCCTTTTTAAAATAAAAACTTTTAATAATTTATATTATGAATTTAAATATTTTAATTGATTAATAACTAATATCAGCTATGTGATAAATATTAATAATGTAATTTATTTTAAAGTATTAAACACTATAAATTATAATAAATTGATATATTATGTAAATTATTTTGTATTTATTATCAATAAAGAAATAGTTATACTAAATATTTGGACAACACAATCTCAATCCTAAATTTAACAATAACATATAGCTTGAAAATAAAAATGACATACAACTTAAATTACTAATTTATAAATATTATTAATTATATAAATAATATTATAAAAATAAACTTATTAAATATAATAAATTATTAATTATATAATCTTAATAATTATAATTTTAAATGTTAGTAAAAAATCAAACACGATCTCTCTCTCTCTCGCTCGGACTCCATCAAGCAAACACGATCTCTCTCTCTCTCACTCACGCCGGAGTCCGGACTGTCACGGTAGTCTTCCCTTTCTCCTTCTCTCATTCCCCCTCTTTCTCTTTCGCTCTCTTTCTAGTTTCTCCCTTTCCAAAATTACCCACTAATATTTATGTAAAATTAATAATTTACTACAACAATTTCCAAAAAATTGAGAAAAATCGTTTCGCCACAAATTAAATATGAAATATGATTACACCACTAAGAAAAATGATCAAAAGTGGACAATTGAAAGATAAACAAGCGCCCTCCCCAGAGAAAAAACGGGTAAAACCAGCATCGCATCAACAGCTTGAACCATCCCAAAACAGCTAGCTATTAACCATGGGCTACAATCAACTAAATGGCACAACCAACATCCTACGAAACTTAAACTTACCGGATCTAAAATCACACACCGAAACACACGCACAAACACAAATCCACAGATCTATAAGAAGATCAATAGCTTAACTAAGGATGTTGGGATTTCTTTTCTAAAACATTTATATACGTACGGAAACACAGAACACTTGATTACTCAAAACACGCCCAAACACAAACTTAAATATTGAGAAGTTTTCACATTGTACTATTAAAACTACTAAAACAAAGCACGTAATACATGAGGAGTAACCAAACAAGCTTAGTATTACAGTAACAATCCATGAAAATGAGTATTATTATAATACATTAATGATTTAACTAGGTGATCAGACATGCATATACCTTTGAAGAGGAAAACTCGATGATTGTCTCGCAGGCGGCCTTGCTCCTGTGCTAGGTGAGAGGGTAAGCTACTGAGGTTAGAGTAGGGGAGTAGCAATAATTTTCTGCGTTATTTGAGGGGTAAGAGCATCCCAACGTGCTATTTGTAAACTTTTTAGGGTTAGAGAATTGTGCAAGGAAGTCTACCTACGAGAGAAGGAAGTCCACTTAAATGAGAGAAACTTCGTTTCCTTCTTAAACAAGAACCCGCCAAATACATAAGGAATTGAGAGAAACTTGAGGGGACATCCCTCACTATCTTTGGTGAGTGGGGGTTTTTGTTTTTATTTGATAATATTATATTTAATATTTTTTTATATAAGAAGTTATATAAAAAGATTATATAATTGAAAGATATATTTTAATTGAGTAAGAAAATAAAAAAGTATAAATGACAGTAGAATCAGTTAAAAAATTGTATAAGAAGTTGATGTTAAATTTAACATTGAGATGCTCTGAACATAAACTTGCCGGAGAAGGAAAAGAAAATTTATATTTTCACCTCATTTTTGCTATCAGCGGGAAAAATAATGATTAATCAATGGAATAAAAAAGCACAAAACGACGAAAGAATAATGGTTGCTTGCAAGTTGCAACCGAGAAAGCAACCATTAATTTGCATTATTCTGAATCTCTGATGATGATGGGACTAAAGGCTATTTCAAACTTTGAAAGTTGTGTCATTTTCCTGGTAGCAAACTAGCACTATATATGAGAGAGTACACGGTGGATAAATTGGACTTTTACCGGATATCTTCTTCCCAACGGAGAATTTTGAGATATCTTTTGGAAATCTTGCATAAAATAATTAGTGCATGCACAATGATTTTATCGAATCAAACCAAAAATCGTACTCCCTTCGTCTCTATATTATCGTTCTCTTCTCTTTTTTCGTTCGTCTTAAAATAATTTTCTATTTTAAAACTTTCCTTTTTATAATATTATTTTTACTATTTTATCCTTACATTTTCACCATATTTTAATTATGAGCCACATACACATAGGCTTTAAAGAAAACTACACATTAAACCAATATAAATAATCAAGTCAATTACTTTTTCTTAAACTGTACGTCAGGTCAACCCAGACGATTATTTAGGGACGGAGGGAATATATAATTTCTTAAAAATTAATAAAATAATTGATTAAATATCTATTTGATTTAAAACCAAAAAGCGTTTTTAATGATGACACAAAATCCAATACATTTATATTTTCTACCATCTTTATTTATAAATAATTATTAAAAACTTAAAAAAAATCATAGAAATTTTTTCTGATATCCAAATAAAATAAACTAAATCTCTATTTATAACATCGCCCTTCCTCTAAGAGCAAATACAATGGGGGGTTTTTCCTCAAATCTAATTTAAATCTTCTCATCCACCGGAGAATTTAAAAAAATTATTCCTAAATCAACTTTTGATTTTTAACAAAATAAAATGTCATCCCATGAACCCTAATGTCTCCAAATCCTAGGCCCCCTTTCCAAGTGTCATCATTTGACTGGATAACATTTTATTTTGTTTCATTGCCTTTCTTAATCAATTTTTAGTGTAAAAAAATTATTTTTTTTCATGAATTAAAGTACATATTTTTACCTATAAATAAAGACTTGGTTTGTTTCATTTGGATATCGGAATTTTTTTACAATTTTTTCAACTTTCTAATCATTATTAATAGAGATAAAGATGGTGATGTATGTAAATATGTTGAATTTCTTGCCACCATTGAGAAAGTTTTTTTTAATCAAATGTGTATCTAATAGATTATTTTATTGGTTTTTAATGAATTGTATTTGATTTTTGATTTGATTTGACAAAATCATTATATATGTTCTTAAACCGAGAACAACAAATCAACAATACACTCAAATCAAATATCAAAACAAACACAACTTATTAAAAATTAATACATTTATTTATTTGATACTCATTTGATTCAAAACAAAAAAACTCTTTCAACAGTGACACAAACTTCAACATTTTTAAATACTCTACTATTTTTATATTGAAAATTAGTTTGATATCCAAATAAAGCAAACTAAGTCTTTATTTATAGATAAAATTATGTACTCTTTTTTAATGAAAAAATAAAAAGATTTTTTGAATTGTTATAATGTCAAAAAGAAGCTTATAATGAAAAAGTAGTTGTTTGAAAGGATAGAAAGCAAATAAGATTTGGTTTGATTTCTTTTAAAACTTCCGTCCTATGCCTTGATTTGTTTTAGATTGACGGAGATCCACGGATAACTCTTCTCTTTTATAAAGGAGGTTGAGTATATTCAGTGTTCTAAAACTTCCCGTCTAATTCTGTCTAGGCCCCGTTTATTCGCTAGGCCCCTCTTTACTGTCGCGATTTTCTTAATCGCCGTCTAATCCACCAAGTCGGCGTCTACGCCAAATCTCGTCGATCTTAATTTATTTTTATAACTTTGATTTTGTGGCATGTGGTGATCGGAGAAAGAAGGGGTGCGAACTAGAGAAGGAAGGGGGAGTGGTAATGGTGAGGCAAAGAGGGAGGTAATGGGGGGCAAATTGGAGTAATTTTTTATTATTTTTTTAGTTCTAAACTTGGCTGGTTTATTGCTTTGGAGTTGTTGAGAATTGAGATTAATGGTAGGTTTGTATATTTTTGTTCATTTTACAAATATAGACAAGTGTTTGATAAAATGAAAAATAAAAAAAAAAAAAAAATTGTATTCAATGTGTTTGATCTTTGATGTAAATTATCAAAAAAAATGGTAATCATGCCTTAATTCTAGGCCCCGCCTAGGCCCCGATTACGTCCCGACTAGTCCATTAGGCGCTAGGCGCTAGTGGCCGCCTAACAATTTTTAGAATCTTGAGTGTACTGGTGGCAAATTCTATCCACGTTCATATGTCCGTTTAGATCGTTCAGTAAAATACGAGTATTAATACATTTAAATTTTAATCTGAGCACATATGGGTATGCCCACTTAAATTACAAGTTTTATGGGCATAATATGAGCACAAATGGACGCTCACATTTTCACCTCTCACTCTCACGATCAATTTTTTTTTTCTGTATACCTAATAATCCAAAGTTGTTTCTCTCTCTATATTTATATTTCTATCAATAATCATTTATTAAGACAGAGAGAATGTGGGGGTAGAGAGAGATGGCTGCTACTTGTTCTTCTGGTTTGGTTTTCAGAACCAAAGAAATAGTCAGCAATGGTGTGAGTAACCGTTATTTTTAAGAATAAAAAATTGACCTATTTTTTTTATTTTTTTTCGATATCATATTACTTTTTATATACGGTCAATTACGTATTTTCTAGTTATGAAAAAAAATATCAGATTTACATTTAAAAACAATCGATTTGACGTAAAAATTAAGGAATTAAGAGAGTATTTTATTTCAATTAACATACGGCAAATGTGAAAATATGTTCTTGTTTTGATATTATTTGTGGTTCTGCCAACATTAACACGTCATGTGTAAAGTTTTTGAGTTCTTTTTATAAAGGACAAACTACACAATTGGTCCATGTACTTTTAGGGTTCTTGACTATTCGTCCCTACACCTCGCAAATGGTCCCTAGACTGAAAACTTTTACACCATTGGTCCTTCCGTCAACTTTTGGTCGTTAAGTACGATCACGTGCCACGTGAGTGCATTTGTGGATGGGCAAAATAGACAATTCGTCTTACAAAAGTACAAGGACCAACTATGAAATATAAATACAAATAATTAATGTTCATAATACCAGTAGTTAGTGTTGGCGAAGAGGAGAAGGGTCAGTGATTGAAGCAAAATTTAGTTAGGGTTTACTTGGTGTTCGCTTTGATTCGACTAAACTCCTCCGGCAATGACGTGGATTCAAAGAAAAAGAGGAGAAGTATGGGATGTTGGTGATATTTACAGTAAGTTCTATGTTTCTTCTTCGCGAAATTATCAGGGTTTTATAGCTTCTTTTGTAATGTAAATGGTTCCTAGCTTATTTACAGTGAGTGCATTTCTGTTTGTTACACATGTTGTATGTTCTGTAAAGTTATATTTGGTTTTGAAAATGTCTTTTGTTGTGAAGTGTTATTCGTTTGTCTGTTGCTTTGGTCCTTGCATCAGATGCTTTGTTTTGTTGATTTTTATATGTATTATTAGTACTGTAAATTAATATGGTTGGTTATCAGTTTGAGGCCCCTTATATATATATATAGTCAATTTAAAATTCTCACTCTGCATTAGTGAGTAGAAAAAGATCGGTTGTGGTCCTTTGTGTTTTCATTTTTATCTTATTTAGGTTGTGTTGTTGCCTTTACCACATATCATGACTCAGATTGGTTCAGCATTAAGTTATACCATGGTGGAGAGTTTGAATACACTCCACAAAGAGTTTATAGTGGGGGCTGTATTGATCATTTTGACTTTTAGTCATCCTGATGAAATGTCTATTCAAGAAATTAACCAGATTATTAAGGGGCTTGTTTATGATGGGATTATGTTTTACCATTATAAAGTTCCAACATTGGACCTTCAATATGGGTTGAAAGCTTTAGGGACTGATGATGACATGATGGTTCTTACCCAGATAGGAAAGAAATATAAATTGATTGAGGTGTATTTGGAACATGGTGGCACTTCTTGTGATGACTTCTTTGTGCAACCATCACTTAAAAGCTCTGTAGTTATAGAAGAGTTGGATATATCAGATGAAAATAGAGAAACACTTAATCAATTGTTACTAACTTATAATGTGGATGAACTTGCTGATGTTGTGGCTAAATTTGAATATGAATATAGAGCTGAAAACAGAGAAAAAGAACATAACCAATCTGGTACAGAGCTACATGAAATTTTGATTGATGATGCAGAACATGATCAGTTTGATGATGCATACTTAGAACATCAGGTTGAGGTTGAACCAACTCATGATGTGGAGGTTGAGCATGATGATAATGTAGATTTTGAACATGGACCTTCTAAGGTTGAGGTTGAACCAACTCATGATGTGGAGGTTGAGCATGATGATAATGTAGAATTTGAACATGGACATTCTGAGGTTGAGGTTGAAGATGATGATTCTGAGGATGAAGAGGATTATAATCAATTTGTTGACCCTGAGTATAATTGGTCTCGTAATGATAGTGATGATGTAGAGTTTGAAAAAATATTGACAGTCGGTTGAGTGGGCTGTGTGAAAGCTAAGAAGTGTAATAAGGGTATGGGAAAGTCAAATATTTTAACGGTGAAGAAATAGATGTGGAGTCCGATTATGCAAGCTCGATGACTTATGGAGCATTGGAAGCTCGATGATGATGAGGACGGACAAAGGAAAAGAGGATTAGACTTTCAACTTTGAAAAAGAAATGAGAAATCCAAAGGTACAAGTTGGCAATGAGGTTTTCAAATGCTGAGGTGGTGAAACAAGCATTAAAAGAGTACGCAATAAAAAATAGGAGAGATATTCATTTAGTTAAAAATGACACAAAAGGATTAGGGCCAAGTGTAGGGGTACCAAGTCATGTCCTTGGGTTATACTTATTTCCCTAGGCAGTTTGAGAGTACTTGGGAAGTGAAGACATTTGTGAATGTGCATACATGTAGCCCCACCTATACAAATAGGCATCTGACATCTGAGTGGGTTGCAAGGAGATTTATTGAGAGGTTTAGGTCCACACCTAACTGGACCTTTGAGGGTATAATGGTAAAAGTAAGAGAAGAAACACATCTAGAAATTTCATTGAGTCAAGCATACAGAGCCAAAAGGATTGCAGATCAGTTAAACCATGGAAACCATTCAGAGCAGTTTGGTTTACTATGGGATTATTGTGCAGAGATTAAGTGAACAAATGTCAACTCAACCATGAAAATTGAGCTCAGATCCGAGGAGGGTGTTAATGGAAATGAAAGAAAATTCAAACGGATCTACCGTTGTTTGGGGCCATTGAAAGCATGATTTGTAGCTGGATGCAGGAAGGTGATAGGGCTAGATGGATGCTTTCTAAAGGGACCTCATTCAGGTCAGATACTTACTGGAATTGGTATAGATGCTAATAATGGCATGTATCCCATTGCATATGCTATTGTGGAGAGTGAAAACAGAGAAACCCGGTGGTTCTGGAACTTTTGATAGCTGACTTGGGGATTCAAAGTAATGAGGAGTGGGTCTTCATATCTGACCAACAAAAGGTATTTTCTTAATTGATCTATGTTGTAGTATACTTTCTTTTTTTCCCCAATTTTTCCAGTTATTCCACAACCTATTTCCAGTTTTTCCAGTATACTATCTATGTTGTAATACGAGGGATTGGACTTGGCATTGAGGATTTATTGCACGATGTGGAGCACAGTTACGCTTGTTACACATGTACAATAATTTCAAAAAGTTGTTTAAAGGTAAAGAGATGAAGGATAAACTGTACAAAGATGCTTTTGCAACAAATATTCCTGCATTTGAGGCTGCAATGGAGGCTTTTAAGTCATTTTCTCCGTAAGCATTTGAGTGGGCATGTCGTAAGTCCTAAGCATTGGTCTAGATCCCATTTCACCGATGTAGTCAAATGTGATGTCTTGATGAATAACATCTCGAGAGCTTCACGGGCATATTGTCTCCACCAGAGACAAGCCTATTATCACAATGCTAGAGATGATAAGGAATTATTTGATGATTAGAATTAGAAAGAAAAGAGAAGAGGTTAAAAAATGTGATAATTATTTGTTGCCAAGGATACAAAAGAATATCAACCAGACAAAAGAGGAGGCAATAGATTTTATCTGTGTTTGGAATGGAGGAACTCAATACCAAGTTAGAGGACCATGGGGTGAACAATGTGTAGTTGATTTGAGTCATAGAACTTGCACTTGTAGGAAATGGCAATTGAGTGGGGTTCCCTGTAAGCATGTTGTTTCTGCCATATGGTATGATGGTAAGAATGAGGGAAATGGGGTCCCTGAGTTGTGGGTTGATGATTGCTATAAGATAGAATGTCAAAGAAAGATATATGACCACACAATCAACCCATAAATGGACTGAAATGTGGCCTCATATAGGAAATTTGTTCAAGATAGTTGCTCCTATGTGTCGGACTCAACCAGGAGACCCGAAGGCAAGAAAAAGGATGCAGATGAACAAAAGAAAACTGGAGCTGGTAAGGTGATCCCCACAAAGGTAGGGAGACATGGAAAAGCAATGACTTGTAGTAGATGTGGTGGCATTGGTCATAACTCAAGGGTTTGTAAGGGTCATGGTTGTGAAGCAATGAAGAGAAGGAAGACAAATAGAGACCAACCTGTGAGCAATTCTATTCAAGTCTTGATTCCTTATGTTTTTTTTTGTTCAAGTCCACTAAGTTTCTTCTATTTTCTTTTGTAGGGACCAACAAAAGTAAATGGTTCTAAAGGCAAGGGTGTAGCAACATCAGACAGGGGTCAAAGGACTCCTATCAGTTCTTCCCAACCAGTTTCAAACAGGGGTCAAAGGACTTGTAACAGTTCTTCACAAGTTGTGAGCATTTTGTGCATACTCTAATTGATGCCTATGCAATTTTTTATGCAACCCTTGAAGTTGATGTTTTCTTATTCTTGATTCCTTCTGTTTTTTTTTTGTTCAAGTCCACTTAGTTTCTTCTGTTTTCTTTTGTAGGGACCAACAAAAGTAAATGGTTCTAAAAGCAAGGGTGCATCAACATCAGACAGGGGTCAAAGGACTTGTAACAGTTCTTCACAAGTTGTGAGCATTTTTGTGCATACTCTAATTGATGCCTATGCAACCCTTGAATTTGATTTTTTCTTATTGTTGATTCCTTCTTTTTTTTTTTTTTTTTTTTTTTTGTAGGGACAAAGTGCTTCCCAACCAGTTTCAACCATGCCTCCATTAACTTCTTCCCAACCAGAGTCCCAACCTCATTCAACCAAATTCCCATCACCAAGATTTGCTTTGAAGGGGAAAAATTTCATAACTAAACAAGACTTGGATTCTCATGTTGGTGCAAAGAAAAGGAAGCTGCCTAGTAACAAAAGGAAGAATGTGGGTTGAATTGTCCTAGTTGGTTGACTATGAAAATCATGAATGTTAGCAATTACAGTTCTTTTTGGGGATAAACTGTGAACTCTAACTTTTGTAGATGTAATTGCCTTTTGTTTTGGTGAATGTGATTATCTTTATGTCCAAACATGCCTCCATTTTGTAGATGTAATTGCCTTTTGTTTTGGTGAATGTGAAAAGGATATTTGAAGACATGGAAATGCTTATAATCTTAGTTCATGTAATAGCCTACAAGTGAATGTTTATGTCCAACTTTTGTTTCATTAGGAAGTGATTCTCCTCTGTTTTTTGCTTACCAACTCCAAACATGCCTCCATTTTGTAGATTAAATTGCCTTTTGTTTTGGTGAATGTGAAAGAATATTTGAAGACATTATTTTCAAGACTTAAAGTAAGCATGGTGTTTCTGCTTCCTAAAGTAAGCCATGTTTTTAACATTGGGAGTAATTACTACAACAATGCTTAAAGGTACCAAAAACTGGAAATTGGAAATTGAGAATGCTAACAGAAAGCTTCTGATCAAGTTTCAAACTACTACAAGTAGGACTAAGCTTACATGAACCAAAAATTGGAACTTGAGATTTGGAACCAAACACCAACAATGCTTGAATTTTTTTCATATCATACAACTTCTTCTTCTCTGATTTTTTTACAACCTATTTCGCAACTGGAAATTAGAAATTGATAAGGTTTCAAACTGCTACAAACTGGAACCAAAAATTGGAAATTAAGGTGTGGAACCAAACAACAATGCCTGAATTTTTTTGTTCATACCATACAACAACTTCCTTTTCTCTGAATTTTTTTTGTCAAGGTAAAACCCTATTGACCACTAATGGCTGGAAATTTGCTCGACTGGTCACTTCCTTCATCTACAAAAATTATCCACGTAAGACTCACCCAAGCTACGAGAAGGCATATCCACAAATATTTCCAAGTACTCCCCTGCCTTCTTTGCTTGCCTTCAATTAGAGCTTCATTTTCCCTAATCCTTCGGAGCAGCCCTGGTATAATCTCCACAGACCTATGGCACATCGGTGGATCGAACCAAAGGAAAAACCCACATGGATGCAATGATGCAGGCAGTCTCGCACTTGATTATCTCGACCGTTTGGACCGGGTGCGCGGAAAAGGGCATAACTTTTGACTCGGGTGGAGTTATGGGGCCCGCAGCATATCAAATCGAAGCTCTCGGAAAGACGGACAAAATTAACAAAGCGAAGCTCGATTACAAGCTGTTTTTCAAGGCCAAAAAACGTCATTTAAATAGGGTTACGGGCCTTTGAAGTTTTTTTATTAGTTTCGGGTTTTTTTGTAATTTGGACAATTTATTGCTTTTAGGGTTTTGAGCATATTTAAACACTTTTAGGGTTGTTTAAGAGGCAGTTTTTGCCGTTTATGAATAATACACTTTTCCCCAATTCCGGTATTCATTGAATCAACGTGAATTGATGCCTAGATCGTGGTAGGTTTGCAAACCTCAACAGGATTTAGAAGATCATTACTGGTAGTCGTGCGCGATCTCAACAGTTTTGATATTTATCAGTTTCTCTTAATTACCTTTCGCTACATCAATGCTGGTAGTTGAAAACGAAGATGAAACCTTCTGGTCAATAAACGAAGATTGAACATTGGGATTTTTCGATCAATTTAATTGAACAAATGAGGAAAGACTTACCATACGATTACCACAAGTCCAAAACCTTCTGCCTGGGTTGGAATCAGTCCAAGAAGTTAACAAGCGTGCCTTCATTCCACATGGACAATAAACCTCCATTTTGATTTCTTCAATTTTCAGCTCCTGGTCAACAATGGAGGACAATGGAGGTTTTGCCTATTTATTGCACTGACTGACGATGTCCTCCTATAAATGGCACCACTTGTTCCCGCCTTTCAGGTTTGGTCCCTGAACTCTTAAATGTAAAATGACTTTATTACCCTTACCAAAATACACGTGAGACTCACGTGTATGGACTTAACGGTTCCAAAATAATGGAACTTGACGGAATGACCAACTTCGTTGAAATTGATTGGTACGAAGACTATTGGCAAACGAATTTTTGTACAGGGACGAAAACAAAAAAAAAACTCAAAAGTACAGGGACCAATTGTGTAGTTTGTCCTTTTATAAATTTGGTTACATTGGAAATGGTGACAGATGTTAAAATATTACAAAAAAATGTTGGAAATGGTTGTAATTTTTGGTAGAAGGAAATTATTTTTTTGTAATTTTTGTATTTATTTGATAAGTGCATGTTAATGAGTAAATGAGCGCTCATGTCCATTTAGTGTCCGCCCATATATACACATGTTATTAAATGGACACTTACTTGTCCGCCCATTTGATCCCGTCACCCATTTGGATTCGCCCACGTCCGCCCATTTGCCACCTCTAGTTGAGTATCTAAAGCATCCACAAATAAAACACCTCACTTTCTCTTCAAAATTAGATTTTTCTTCTATTTTTAGCCTTTTTGCACATGAAATTGTTTTTAATTTTTTTTACTTTTAATAAATACATATTTTATCCATAAAATAGGAATTTGGTTTGTCTCATTTTGTACACCAAACGATTTTTTTCTAAATTTTAAAGTTATTAGAGATAATAATGGTGGTGGTATAAAAGATTAATTATTACGGTTTCTGCAAAGTTGTTGGAAGAGTTTTTTGTTGGGGTAGCTTGAGGATATCAAATATACTTTTTATTTATTTTTAATGAATTGAGTCAAATTGGGAGCAAATGAAATACCTCGAATTACATGCTCTTAGAGTATCATATTTGACTTGATTGATTTGAGTATCACATTATGATACTCAAATAAATCAAATCATTGCCCACTTTTGATTTTTATTACATTTTAAGCATTTTTTCAATTCGAAAAATGTTTTTTAATTTTTTTATAAAATAAAGAATACATATTTTTATTTATAAATAGAACTTCATTTGTTACATTTGGACACCAAACTAATTTTGAGATAAAGATGATAATGTATGTAAAAATGATGGAATTTGTGCTACTGTTAGACAGATTTTGGGTTTTGAATCAAATAGGTATCAAATTGATTACTTTAATTAATTTTTAATGGGTTGTGTTGATTGTATATTTGATTTGTATGGGTTATTGTTCTTTCTCTATCGAAACATTTGCAAACTACCAGGTTTTCTTTGTTGTTTCAATTTTGAATTTTGTATTAAGTTCATGTTTGGAGTATTACATGATTTCTATGATCGAGGTCATTCGCAAAACCTAATGGTGGTACTTGCCTCATATGTCTCAAAATCAAATTTGATATTTAGTGATTACTATCCTGAGTATCAAATTATAATCTTAAATCATAAGTATCAAAATTTGATTTAATAATAATTTTAAGAAAACTATATCCAACTCATATCATGATAAGTAAAGTTATCAAAGTGAGTTGGTGGGTTGCGTCAACCCACGGTTCATCAAAACTAACAATTTGGTGAAGTGTCGGTTGACCTACCAAGGTGGCAAGGTGATGAGTCAGATCAATGTGAACTCAGCCTAACCCAACATGATTGGCGGGTTAAATGGGTCAATCCCATCAATTTTTTATCACACAACTATTTAAAATAATAATAATAATACTTTTTTTTGTGTCAAGATGTAGAAGATAATGGGGTATAAAAGATTATTAGCTTTTGTGTCAAATTGTTTGAATGATTTTTTGTTGGGTAGCTTGTGGCTATTAAATATAATTTTTTTTATTCTCTTTTTTATTGAATTGAGTATCAAATGGGGAGCAAATGAGATACTTCGTTGTACATGCTCTAAGAGCAAGAACAAAAGCAAATCAAACTCAAATCAAATTTGATTTGGTTGATTTGGTTGATTTGAGTATCATATTATGATAATCAAATAAATAAAATCATACACCCCCTTTTGATTTTTATTTTGTTTTTGGTCGTTTTGCAATTCAAAAAATGTTTTTTATTTTTATTTTTTATAAAAAAGTACATATTTTTATTTATAAATAGAGACTTTACTTGTCGTGTTTGGACAACAACCCAATTTTGAAGATAAAGATGGTGGAGTATATAAAAGTTTTGGAGTTTGTACCATTATTGGAAAGATTTCTTGGTTTTGAATCAAATATGTATCAAATTGATTACTTTATTAGTTTTTAATAGGTTGTGTTGATTTGATGTTTGATTAAGATGTATTATAGTTCTTGCTCTGACTGGAACATTAGCAAACTAGCATATTTTCTTTGTTGTTTCGATTTTGAATTTTATATTAAGTTCATTTCGGGAGTATTACATGATTTCTCTAATTCAGATCATTGGCAAAGCCTAATAGTGGTACTTGCCTCATATATATCATAATCGAATTCGATATCTAGTGATCATTACCATGAGTATCAAATTATAATATTCAATTATAAGTATCAAAATTTGATTTAATAATAATTATGAAAAAACTATATCCAACCTATCTATTATATAAAACAGATCAGGGTGGTTACAAAAGCTATTTACCGGTCAGGATTTAGTTTTAATAAAGCTATTTACCGGCCAAGATTAACTCATATCAAAAGCAATTTACCGGCCAAGATTTGTTTTTACGAAACACAATCAACGGCCAGGATTCCATTTCATCTACAACCGTTTTTCATGGTTTTTTTTTCAACAACCATTTTCTCTCTTTTCCTATTCATCTATTTCTATTCCAATTAATTCTCCTACTCCTACTCCATTTAAAACAACGGCCAGGATTTGATGTTTAATAGTAACAAAGCACTGTTCAAACACTGTTTGAACCGTAAAAAAACACATTTTTCTGCCACATAAATATTTTCCCCATGGTTTTTGTAAAGCTGACAACTAAGCTATGCATTTGTAGCCTAAAAAAATGGTTAGCTAGCTGTGCTCTATCCTTCGCTTTTTTCCACGCAATCATCCGTCTTCATTCGGTTTTACTTTTAAGTTTGCAAGGTTTGAAAAAAATTATTTTGATTATTATTTTTCGTTTATTTTACCGTTAAAATTTTGGTATTTAAACATTCTTTGATATAAAACATGCCCTAAAATCATTCTTTTTAACCCAAAAAAAAAAGATTAAAAAAACATCTATCTATTATATAAATCTCATCTAAACTGTTTTTATCTCAACTTAATCTAACCGTTTCCTATTCATGTTTTTCTTCCTAAATCTCATCTAAACTGTTTTTATCTTAACCTAATCTAACTGTTTCCTATTCACGTTTTTCTTCCTACGTTTTTATTTCAATCGGCTTTCTTCCATCATTTTCAGGCTTAGTTTTTTTTTTTTTTCTCTTTTTAAACTTTGTACTCCTTCTTTCTTCTTTTTTCCTTCATGTAAAATGAGCTATTAAATCTATTTGATGAAATAGTTATATTCTAGCTTTATATATATATATATATATATATATATATATATATATATATATATATATATATATATATATATATATATATATATAATTTATTATATGGATTTATTTGAATATTAACACCGTCCTATACTGACATCGTCTCATACTGACGACGTGCCATAGGCACGGGCACAAAATCTAGAACTTGATAAATAGTGCTGTCAAAGTGAGTCGATGAGTTAGGTCAACTCACGAGTCATGAAAACCCACAATTTGGTGGAATGGGATGGGTTGACCGCCAAGGTGATGGGTAAGAAAAATGTAAACCCAATCTAACCCAACATGGTTTGTGGGCTTAGATTGGTCAGCCCACCAATTTTTTATCACACAAATATTCAAATAAATAAATAAGAATAATAATAATACAATATTTTTGCAAATTATAATTATAAACTAACATAAAGTATTCTATGATTCATCAAAAAAATTAATACAAAATCTTTCACAATTGAAAATGATGTGCCCGGCCCAAGCCGGGTCACGAGGAAGGCACGAACGACCATCACGTTTCAGTCACTAGCTAGAGTAGCATGAGACCTATCAACCCAGCGGACAGAGCTAACGAGATATCAAGCAATGAGTAATATAACTCATATCAGACAATGGATTAAACTCATCCCGTCCAAACCTGGTCGAACACGAGCCTTGCCTGCCCGACCAAGGGCCACACCCCGGATCAACACTTATCTCTAATTAGTCCACATCATGTAACCGGGCAGAGTCTTGCTTGCCCAGGCACGTATCGAGCAGTGAGCCTTGGAAACTTGTTTTCCAAGACAAGTCAAAGATTTCCTTATCCGAGCAGGACACTTACTATATCTGCTCCTATATTCACGCGGTCAGCCGCCCATCACGCCTAAAATCTAGGGATTCTCTCCTAATCCTACAAGATAACTAAGGCATGTAATCATAGACGGATTCAATGACATTGGGGACCTATAAATACCCCTTCATAAATCGCAAACAAGGTACGCACTCTTTCTTGAACCTAGAACCTCTGTCAAATTCTCTTTGGACTCTCTCACACGATACTTACTCTCACACCGGAGTGGTTTCGCGAAGCCAAGTATTGCACTCCCACTAAAGTGTTTTCATGGTCTTAATCAGGTTCAAGGAAGCAGATCAAGCCCAGATATCATACCCATCACACAGACGGTCCAAGCTGCATTTTTGTTACATCAGAAAACATAACAAAGTTTCTCGCAAATCACAATTAATCAATCATTACATCATCCATTCATATTATTTTCCTCATCTTCATCAATAATCTCAAGAACATTTGGCCATTCATCTGATATGATTGTGCTATTGTTGTTGTATGAGGTGCCGCCGTGCCGTTTGATTAATGTGAGAAAGACTGAGACTGAGAGGGGTCTGTGATGCGAGATAGTAGAAGAGAAAGACAAGGTGAGAAGAGTAGAACACTAAAGATTTAGTCTAGTTCTTTGAAATAGAAAAGTGAGAAGAGAAATTGAGAAAAAAACGACATTGACTCAAATCTGAAGCGGCTACCGACTGTTATGTTTTTTTTTTTCCCACTTGTGTGATATTAGTAATCAAATTACTCTAAAGGACTAAAATCTAATTACTTAAGCCAACTTATGAATCAGCCCAACTCAACCAGTGACAACCCGCATCAACCCATTACCCATATGTGTCTAACCTATATTACCCACATTTTTATGGGCCCATGTTTTCCCCACTCAACCTACTCTTTTTAGATGGTGGGGGTGGGTTGGCCCAACGGTTTTAACCTATTTTGACAGCCCTAATATTGATAAATTATAATTAAAATGAAAGTTATCAAAATTAAGTGTGAGACTAAAATGTGATACCTCCCTAGTATTATACATAATTTTGATACACTTCACTTTAAAAGGTATTTCTATTTAAATTACAACACAAATATACACCGTCGAAATTTTTTTAAAGAAAAGATAACAATTCATATTTCAATCTTTCGATTTGTTATAACTTAGGAGTTGATTATTTTGTTACTCAAAACAACTTTCATTTGTGCATTTAACAATGTGAGTGTGTTACCAACATTGAGACTCTTCCTGATATATGATAAGTCATAACTCACAAACAACCAATAAAATGTGTTTTTACTTAAGTTTTGGGTTTTGATATCTTTTTCGTTGTATTGTGTAAATTGATCTGACTCCTACAAAGTTTCAAGCATATATTGATTCATTCGCATATTGTCTATTTCATAATTAATCAATTACCATACTGACTCCGTGCCCTAGGCACAAAATCTAGATAAAGGCATGACCGAAAGGGAGGCCACCATATATATCATGACTAGTTTAAGTAGGACAATCTTATATATTTTTTTTGTAAAACATATTTTTCTTATTTGACCCACCGTGTGTTGGTGGGTTGACTTATGAGAGAGTAGGGCTCCGTCTTACGAATTAAAGTCTGTAAGACCGTATTATAAGAGATTTACTCAAAAATCATAAGTCATAACTACAATACTCTAGCAAGATTTATGTGTTTTGGATAGCACATTTCGATTTGACTCATAACAACACCATTAAAAAAAACAATTAGAGAGAATAAGGAGCAAACAGTTAGAGCTGTCACGATGAGTTGATGAGACGGGTCAACTCACAACTCATTAAAACCCGTCATTTGATGCGGTGAGCTAGCCCAAGAAGATCACAGACTTGAGTTTTGTTAACCCAACTCAATCCATCATTGGTTGTGGTTTACAGGTTAACCCATCAATATTTTTTTCACCTCAATTCATCACAAAAACATTATTATTATAGAATAAAAAATTTCACAATTCATCCAAAAAATATATATATTCTACTATTATATTTTGAATAGTATTTTAAACAACTTTCTCTCTTATTAATATTTAATATTGTAGAAGGGAAAAATGAAATCAAAAATCATTATTCTTTTTGAATCTTCTTATAATTTATCTTTCCAGTATTATTGTTGTTAATCTACCTTATTCTAAGAAGTGTCATTTTTTAACGAATCCATAACCATTTACTTATATTTAAGATTTCATAAATAATGTTATTTTTGAGCAAAAAGGTTTAGACTCATAACAATCAGACTTGTGATTATTTTTTTGTTATTTTGCAACTTGGCGGACCAACCCACAACATGTGTGAGCTCAACATGTTTGACACATCTCCTAGCAGATTTATATTTTGGGTGATAATCAGGTCGGTCCCTTTTGCTAAAATTATAATCGTTCTAATCATTTTTTTATTCAACCGATAAAATATATTTTTTGGGATAAAATGACAAATATATTTTTAATAAATAAATGACACGCACACAAGCCCCCGCCCAAAATTAAGCATTACAATAAAAAAAAACTGGGGATCAGATTAAATATTACATTTAGGACTGGAAAAAAAATGTCTCTTATTTTCTCACTTTCGATCAGTCTTTATTAGACCCGACCATTTCCAATTTACTTTTCATCTATTATATTCTTCATCCAGCTGGAACACCTTGCATAATTTAACCACTCTTTCGTCCCTACCAATTTAGATTATTTTAGTTCTCGATTCACCTGGGTACTCCACTGGTTCACTCGTTTCAACATTTGAGCTCGAAGCCTCCGCCGAGCGTCGCGCATTGACTTTTGAAAGGGTGGCATGTTTCCACTTGCTTCAAACAATCTTTCTTTGGAATTATACTGAACGGGTCGATCCTCCCTCCCCCTTTTTTTTTGAAAGTGAGTTCTCTGTCGGTCTCCTCGCCAAGAGCTGCCTGGCGATGATAAAAGAAGGAACCTATTTGACGGGGAGCCTACGACACAAGCATCGCAACTTCAAAAAAAGTACGATGCAGAAAATACGTCATCGCAAGAAAGGTATGATGCAGAAAATACGTCTTCGCAAGAAATGCACGATGCAGAAAATACGCGCATTGTAAAACTCTGATGGAACCATCACCCATGTCGCTATGTCGTCCCTTCCCCTTTTTCACCGGAAACTCACAAACACAGTAATGCCTTGAAATTGAAAAACAAGAAAATAGCAGAGATTTTGGGAAAAGAATTCAGAGGAGGAAGAGGCATATATGGGTGAGCAATCATCATTTGTTGAAAGAGATTTGTTCAATGCAATCATCGAAGCCTACGACGCAAGCATCGCAACTCCAAGAAATGTACGATGCAGAAAATACAGCATCATAAGAAAGGTACGATGTTTAAAATGCGGGCATCGCAGAACTCCGACGCAACCATCACCCATGCTGCTATGCCGTCCCCTCCAATTAGCTGGTACGATGCCCACTTCACTCATTATGCCCCCTCTACTTCGGCGTGTCATCGAACGAAATATGGGGAAAGAGCTCTAGAGGTCTGATTCAGGTCTTTTTCCCTTTTTTTCTTTCTTACGGTCATTTATGGTATTTAGACGAGTATCATAAGTTGAATTACATCCTCGTGAAATGTTGAATTTATATAAAAATTTGTACATATATACAATGTTGGAAATTGGAGGCCCAAAATCATTTAGTGGCAACCTTTTAATATTTCTCCCTAAGCCCACTAGTGTCTTAGCCCATCTCTCCTGGTAGCCCGTCCCTTGCTTGTTTGGTTCAGCCCCTTTGGTGATTTTGAATTAGTGGATAAGTTGACATCTCATACTCACCTTATCCTTCCATATTGTTGTAACCGTTTTCCTTGCCTTGCTGTCCTTGTTAGTGACTTTGTTGCAGCCGCCTTATATAAATTGATGCCTTCCCTTTCGTCATCGTGTAATGGGATTTAGAGCAGTGAGAGAAAAGTAGTGAGTGCAGAGCCGTGAGTGAAGGTAAATTCCCCATCAGCAGCTGTCCGTCCCTTCTCTCTTCTTAGTCCTTCTGTCACCTTAGATTAGGTTGGTCTTCCCTTTCCGTCTTCTTTCTTTGTGAAACAGTGAGTACGAGGGTTCCTATATCTGGTGGGTGTGTATCGGTGAAGGATTGATTCAGGTTCTTGCCGTTGTCTTTGTGAGCATGTTGTGAGCTTGAGTGAGCTGAGAGAGAGTCTTGGATCTGGGTCACAGTTGCTGGGATTGGGTGCGTTTGTCTGGTCTTCTTCTCGTCCGTCCCTTTTGTTCTCGGTTGCACGGTTGCTGGAGCTTGGGGTCGAGTCTAGTCTGTGGCTTTGACCTTGGGTACGCGGTGTGTTGGTTCTGTTTGGACTCGTTGGTGGATATGGCCGGTGAAAGGGTGTCTGAGCCGAAAAGGGTGTATCCGAGGTCTTTGTGACCGATTACGGCGAGTCGTGTTTTTGGAACACGGCGTTTTAGTCACTCTCCTTCGTTGCTTTCTATTTATACTTTCTATTGCCATTTTCATTATTATTCTAACCTCACAGATTATTGCTCTTGTGCTTTACTAACTTGTTTGATTTCTGCAGCTCTGTTATTTTACCTCCTCCCACAGTGTATTTCCTCTCTGTTTGTTCCATAACAGTTGGGAAATACGGTACTGTAATACCAGATTTATTTACTGTTTTAAGACCCCTCGGTGATTAAATGTTATCCCCTCTCCTGTTTGTAATCAATAGAAAGGTTGTTTAGTTATTTTGTAATACCTAGTGTTATCCGCTTTATTTAATCTTAGGTCTGTGTTTATATTCTGGTTATTTCGATTATTGTATTGGGACGGTTCCTAGCTAAGTGTAGTGGTACAATCACTCAACATACAACATTCAAATAGGATGAATAATTGCTCATCTTTGTACATTACTTTTGTTTTTATACAAAGGATGTGGAGGAAGATACACTTATTGCTGTAAAGATTATATTGGTATAGAATAAGATGATTTATGAATCGAAAATTAGATGCTATTTAATTGTTATAATGTGGTAAATGAATTTTGTTTTAACCTAATTGTTTCTAAATTTTTAAATCACTTTTTTCAAATTTATCAATCTTCTTCACCCTCTGTATGGACCTAAGTAATAGATTCAAGAAGATGCCTGCATTAAAAGCACGGTTGATGGTTCAAGTATAACAAAACAAGCATCTGGGAATTGAAGTTAGGATTAATTTGAAATGATTAATTTCCTGCGTATCTTTGGTCTTGAATTTGAAATGATGAACTTCGAGAAAAAAGTGCAGAAGAGAGTGAGAGAGAAAGTATAGAAATTTGAATTCGTTCGAGGGTAAGAGAGAGAATGACAGAGAAAAGGGTATTTTTGAAAGGCAAAACCCTCCAATTGGTCACCTAACTTTTCAAAAACTTGCAAGGCGGCCACCGAAAGTTTAAAACTTGCAATGAGACCACTGTACATTAGTTAAGATGCAAGTGAGCTCATTTTTTGGACGGCCGTTAAATTATGTCATTACCTATTTTGCCCCTGTAACTACTAAACATTTATGTGAAATTAGAAACAAAAGGATGGAAATAAAGCAGTCTGCCGGCCGGCCTCCATTTTTGTCTTCCCCAGATCTGGTACAGCAACCCCATCACCGGCCTCCTGTAATTTTAAGCTCCTGCACCATCTTCGACAAAGGAAACCCCTCTCAGTCTCTCTCCCCAGTTCGTTCCGGTTTCATTATCTCCTTCTTTATTGCCGACCTTCTTCCTGGCAGGCGGCGTTGGAGCAGAGGCCGACGACTTATCCTCGTCAGTGGAGATGGAGCAGGGGGAAGCTTTGCTGGCTCTGCTAGGCTGGAGATGGCAAAGGAGAGTGGGGGTTGGTGCCGGAGGTAGACAAGCCAATGGAGATGGACAAAGAAGCCGATGCTTTATTGGAAGCGCAAATGGACCAGATCTGCTGTTGATGGAAATTGAGAAGAGAAATCGAGGATGAGAAAGAAAATCGAGGCTCATTTCGCCGATGATGGAGGGAAGAGGAAGGGTTTGACCGGATATGTGGGTGATAAAGAGAAAGATCGGTCGGATCTGAAGGCTGGAATAATTGTGGGTGGAGATGGAAAAGAAAGCAAAGTGGAGGAGATAAAATTGATAGGAGGAAGCTCATTGGACTGGAATTTCGGCGCTGTGCTATAGAAAGAGATAGAGATGGAGTTGTTGAGCGATTTGGTCGGATTCAGCGATATGGACATGGTGTGTGATGGCGATGGCAACGAAGATGAAATCAAAGCTGGAGAGAGAGAGAGAAGAGATGGCAATTGTGAGCGGTGGATGGAAGATGGCAGTGTTTGCTGGCAGTGGAGGATGGCTGCTGGGCGAATTTAGGGAGATGTCTGGAATATGGAGGGAGTTTGAACCGGAAGAGAGAGTACGAGTGATAGTTAGGGGAAAAATAGATATTTTACATAATTTAACGGCCGTCCAAAAAATGGGCTCGCTTGCATCTTAACTAATGTATAGTGGCATCATTACAAGTTTTAAACTTTCGGTGGCCGCCTTGCAATTTTTTGAAAAGTTGGGTGGCCAAATGGAGGGTTTTACCTTTTTAAAACAAATTTATAAAAAAAAACACCGTATCTACCCACAATTATTCCTTATATTTTCCTAACCCACTTTTTTTAAGTGTCAAAACCGGCTGACTCAAGAGGCCCAACTCATTTTCACATATTTGAGCAAACTATTGCTATTTCAAAAGAGAAATGCTAGCCATGAATTAATTGCACGGTACAAAATAGAACAGATTTCTTGTTTTTATTTTATTTATATATAATTCATCGCAGACACTAGCTATAGTACATGATTCGGAGCATAACGCTACTACATAAACCAGTGGACTGTTTTACAAAACAACAATGGGGGGTGTTACTGTACGACCAATCAAGGCACAACTATGGACTTTAAATCATCCATCTTCAACCCCATTTAGCTAGCAAACAATCTGAAGAAACTCTCATTGCAGTAGTCATTGTCCCGGTTGCTCTGATAGCGGCCACCAACATCATCACCATACCAAGGTACGAAAACCCGATGTTTGCTGCACCGATAACTGCCAACGCCCTGATCATAGCAACAATCCTCCCCATGATTTTTATTTTTATTTTTTAAATGAGGGCTAATCTGTAAGTGTTGTTGGTGTTGCAGAGTAGATGCTTTATAATGATTCTAGTGGCTACCCAAAAGACTAGCGTAATCAATATTTTGGGTAGAGGTACATTAGACTGGAGGAGTCTGTTAGAGCTTCCACAATGGAAGCTTTTATCAATCCTCTAAAGACTACTTTAATGCCTTTTATTAACCCTTGATGCCACAGTGAATCATTTTAATGGCACTCTATCCCTAAATTCGCTAAGGGTCACCAAATGTTGAGGAGGTGTAGCATAACTCAAATTGTGTGAGATATGAATAAAAAATTGAAAAATATTGTGATAGTTAGGTTTGTTAGTTGAGATGTGAGAGGTTTGAATTTTTTAGAGGATTGTATAAAGGGTGATTATTGGAGTGAATTATTTTTTAGAGTGTTGAAAAAGTGTAAAAGAAACAGAAAACGAGGTGGCTAGAGGATGGTATTGGGTGTTATTGTTGTGGATGCTCTAACTATGCTCAATATATAAGAAAATAAACATGTCCAATAAGATGGGGACGCAAATTTATAACTTGTCTCTGAATTTTTTGTCTCTAAAGATCCCAACAAATAGAGGTTAGTTCTCGAAGATTGTACAAAGTTCAAGAATTAATTACTCCTAGTAAAATCTTATCTAACAGAAAATAGTACTTTTTTTAATAGAGCGTTTTGACCAAAACGCTGTAAAAAATATAATGTTTTCTTTTTTAAAGTGTTTCAATGAAGCGTTTTAAAAATATGCAACGTTTTAAAACGCTCCAACTTGGAGTGTTTTAAAAATGTATTGCGTTTACAACTACTATATTTATGAAAATAGTATTTTGAAATAGTTTTCAAAATGTGTTTACAAGAAAAAACCTTTGATTTGAAATAATTTCATAAACGTGTTTTAAAAAAGCTGAGTTTTAAAAATTCAAAATGTTACACTAAACGAAACTTTAGTCAAACTTAAAAAAGTAAAATCTTATCCAAAAGAAATAAGATTTTCCCACTCTTTCACATCTGGTAAAATATTGAAAACTACTCCGTCCATCAAAAATTGTTATCATGCATTTTTTGGACGTCTCAATTTTTTTTATTCCCACTTTAATTATTCACATGCACATGAGTTTTAAACTAAATAACACATTATATTAATGGTAATAATCAAATTAATTTTTTTTAATTTGTGCATCGACAGATGGAAAAATACCTTATGGTATATTTGAAATGAACAAAAAGAAAAGGTTAGAAATAAAACAATTTTTTGGAATTGATAAAAAAGAAAGTAAGACAATTATTTAGGAAGAGTGAGAGTAATTCTCTTTCCTCTTAGTTTATCCCAATAAAATATATTAATTCTCTTTCCTCTTAGTTTATCCCAATAAAATAAATTAATTTTTTTGAAAATAGTACTCCTTCCGTTCCTAATTAATTATCATGTTTCTCATTTTTGTCTATCGTAAAAATTGTCTTGTTTCAATTTATTTTTTTATGAAAATATTTTTATCATTTTACCCTTATATTTTGTTGCTACTTTAATGATGGTCGCACGCATGGACATGTATTTTAAACAAAACCACACATTATCATACTATATAATATAAAATAGTCAACGTGTTTTATTAATTTGCGTGTGTAGACAAATATTATTATTATTATTTTCTAGCCAAATAAAATATATGTTAAGAAGTTAAAGACACGACACTTCCTTGTTGTTCGTTTCTATGCTTCAAAATCTTCGGTCAACCTTCTTGTATCCGGTCTCGTCTCCTAGTTCGAGTTTCTTTCTCCAGTCACGATTTTCTTAAATGGGGTTTTCATGCGAGTCTTGAGGCATATTCATGCAGGCTTCAAGCTTGATAGGCACATGGGTTTCTTGGCAGCTGACTGAATCACCAATTTTGTCTTGCAATTGTTGTATATTTGTTATAGGTTTTTCCGGAATAGCATATAACAATATTTTAAATAGAAAAAGGAGATGAAAATAAATTTAATTATAATAATTAATTAAAACAACAATTTGAAATCGAGACTCGTATTGGACACGATCTCCGCAAGACGAAATTGCCACGTACTGTGCTCACGATTCTTCAGCAATCGTCTCTAATATACAATGACTTTTCAATCTGAGTAGGCAGCACTTCAATATTCAGATTTCGACAAACTAGATCGACGCTTAGAACTTCCAGGACTTGAACATAATTTATGCAACATTATGATATTGTTTTTTATCAGTCTAACGATTATGGATGCAAGTATTTTCGGTGTCTGTAATTGTCAAACTAGAGGGTCTATATATACTAACTAAAGAGTTGTAGTGGTCTTTCGCAAAGGATTACAACTCTGGAATCCAAGGGTTGCAAATAGGTTCGTTGAATTAGTCAAATGCTCATTTGATCACCCATTCGGACTAGACTAGGTTCATCGTATTTGGACGTGCCCATTCGACCAGCCCATCAGCACCCCTTCGGCTAAGATCAGGTTCATTGCACCTTGACGTGCCCACTCTGTCAGCCCGCCAGAAACCTTTGGGGTGTAACCGCCAAGGCTGTGTCACACCTACTCAATTAGACACGAGCCACCTTAACTGTCTCAGGACTGTCACCAAGCTAGCTGAACCCACTTTAATCTTCAATTTACAAAGTTAAGTTGCTTACTTTGAGCATTAATATCACATTCACTCGTTATTGATTTTGAGATAATAAATATATCAACTTAATCTACTTCGAAACATAAATTTTATATTTGCAACTTATTTCCAATTTTAATAAATGAAACTCAATTAAAAAATTGGTCAACACCAATGTTATGAAAACCAATTTCCAACAATCCCCCACATGAATGACAATTAATGAATGCATGTTTGAAGACTCTCTTGGAAGTTCCGGTAAATCGTTATAGCATCAGTATAGGTAGTCTTTGGCTTTGAACCTTCCTAAGTAAAATACTATCGGATTTACTAGTCGCTTAGTAACTTGATGTTTTGAACTAATCGACTGTCTGATGTAAATCGAGACAATAATAATTACACCATAACAACGATAACACTTTTCATTCTCATGTTGTGTCGATTTCAGCCATGGACCATATCTTAGTTTCATAAGTGTTCTAGTGGAAGTGGTCATTTACTTCTTATTTATATAGGTGATTTTGTGTAAAGAGTATCGTGACATACTCCACCTTTTAGGTATAGGAATCATTAAAGGTTCGACCTAACCTCACCACTGTTGCAGGTTTCTTCACTTGGATGTCTAGGAATGAGTTGAAACAAGTTTCCAGGTGTTTCAACTGAACTTTGATAACTTAGTTGTCTCATTGAACCAAGGTTTTGGGATCCCTAATTCTCAAGGTTAAGTTTCCACTATGATTGTTCTTTTGTTGTGGATTTTAAACTCATTCCTCTTAACAATGTGTATATTTGATCTCGATTGATTCCTTTCGTAAAAGGATCAGCTAGGTTTTCTTTTGACTTTATATATTCAATAGAAATAACCTCATTTGAGATCAATTGCCTTATGGTATTGTATCTACGACGAATGTGTCTAGACTTACCATTATACATGTTACTCTGTACCCTGCATATTGCTTCAGATAAAACTAGTGAAGATGCTGAGTGTCTAGACTTACCATTATACATGCTACTTTGTGCCCTGCATATTGCTGATTGACCATCACAATGAATCAGTACTGCAGTCATAGGTTTATTCCAACGAGGAATATCTTTTAAGAAATTTCTAAGCCACTCAGCTTCTTCACCAGTTTTATCTGAAGCAATGAATTTCTGATTCTATGGTGGATCGAGCTATACATGTTTGCTTAGTTGATTTCCATGACACCACTCCTCCACCTATAGTGAACACGTAACCATTTGTAGACTTAGTGTCTTTTATGCCAGATATCCAATTTGCATCGTAGTATCCTTCTAACATTGATGAATATCTATTATAAAGTATCTCATAATTTAATGTATACTTTAAATATCTCAGAACACTAGTTAGGACTTTCCAATGATCCTGACTAGGATTACTTGTGAACCTTAGTTTATTCACTGAATATGCTATGCATGGACGTGTACAATTGGTTAAGTACATCAAACTTCCAATTACTCTAGCAAATTCCTATTGAGAAACTGCATCTCCCTTATTTTTGGCTAAGTGTAGACTCAAGTCTATAGGTGTCTTAGTCGGAGGGCTATCAAACATATTGAATTTCCAAAGAACATTCTCAACGTAATGGGATTGTGACAAGACTATTCTATCTGATGTTTTAGAGATCTCCATCCCAAATATAACATGATGTTTTAGAGATCTTCATCCCTAATATAACATCAGCTAGTCTCATATTTTTCATTTCAAAGTGTTTCTTTGACATGTTTTTAGTATTCATGATTATATTATGAGTACTTCAGATACTTAACATGTCATCTACATAAATACAAAACAATGACGTAAGCATTATTTGTATTTTTATTGTAGACACACTTGTCACATTCATTGATCTTGAAACTATTTGACAACATTGTTCGGTCAAACTTTTCATGCCATTGCGTAGGTGCTTGTTTTAGTCCATACAATGATTTTACAAGTTTACACATGTTGTTCTCTCTTCCTGGAGCAACAAACCCCTTGTTCCATTTAAATCTCCTCGTCTAGCTCTCTATTTAATAAGGTTGTTTTTATGTTCATTTGCTGTATCTTAAGGTTAAGCAATGATGCAATACCAATAGGAACACGAATGGACGTAATTCTCGTGACAAGAGAATACGTGTCGAAGAAGTCATAACCTTTTTTCTGTCTAAAACCGTTTGCTACCAAACGGGCTATGTACGTGTCAATAGATCCATACACCTTATACTTTGTTTAAGGATCCATTTGCAACCCAACGGTTTGCATCCTGGAGGGAGATCAACCAACTCCCACGTATTATTGTGCATGATGGACTTTATTTCACTGTTAATAGCTTCTTTCCAGAACGGAGCATCCGGACTAGATAAAGCTTCTTTAATAGTCCTAGGTTCGTCTTCTAACATGAAATTAGTTAGAAAATCAGGACCAAAAGATGTAGGTACCTTTGTCCTTTTACTGCACCTCGGTTCTTCTTCTTCTTGAGAAGAATCATGGACAGCTTCATAACTTCTCTTATTAGAAATTGATTCTTTCCTTTCACCATAAGGATAGATATTTTCGAAGAATACATTATTCCTTGATTCTATGATCGTTTCTTCATTTATGTCAGGAATTTCCAATTTGTCCACTAGAAATCGATAAGCACTACTATTGCTAGTATATCTTATGAAAATGCAATCAATCATTTTAAGACCGATTTTAACTTGTTTGGGTTTAGGTACTTGCACCTTGGCCAAATACTCCACACTCTAAGGTATTTATAAGATGGATGTCGCCCATTCCATAACTCATATGAAGTCTTATCTTTACTTTTATGTGGTAACTTATTAAGAATATAAGTTGCTGAAAGAATGACTTCCCCCCACAAGTTTTGGGGTGAGCTCGAATTTATCAACATCACATTCATCATCTCTTTAAAAGTATGATATTTGCGTTCAACAACTCCATTTGATTGAGGTGAGTATGGAGCCATCGTTTGATGAATTATGTTAGATTCCCATCATAAGTCTTCAAACAAAGCAACAAATTATCCACCTCTATCACTTCGAATCTTCTTAATTGTTAAATTAAGTTGATTCTCAACTTCTTTCTTATAAGTTTTAAAAGCTTCTAAAGTTTTGTCTTTGCTTTTCAAAAGGTATACATAACAATACCTAGTGCAATCATCAATAAAAGTAATAAAATATGTTTTCCCACCTCGAGTTTGCACAAATTTTAAATCACAAATATCGGTGTGAATTAACTCGAGAGGTTTCGTGTTTCTTATTACTGAAGGAAAAGACGACTTAGTCATTTTTCTCTTCAATGCAGATTTCACATTTGTTATGTGAATCAATTTTAGACATAGATATTAATTTTTGATTCACCAACCTTGTAATCGAGTTGAAATTTACGTGTCCTAATCTATCATGTCATAAATTAGAACTATCCAACAAGTAAACATAAGAAACATTACCTCTTTTCCTGAAGTCATCTTCAGCAAAACCTTTCCAAGTCCTACGACGCTGGAAGTCGAGGAGTTTCCCATAAACAATTTCCTTCCACTGATAGAAGTGTAGGATGAGAAAACCTCTTTATCGGCACAAATGTGACGAGTAGCTCCAATGTCTATCCACCATTCTCTCGGGTTATCTTCCAACTTTGCTATGTTGGCTTCAAACATGACGGTAGACAGATCGAGTATGTCAACGTCCTCTGTCACATTGGCTTGGTGCTAGTTGCCCATTTAATTGTCCCTCTTTGGAAGACGACAATCTTTAGCCATGTGATTTACCTTGCCGTAGTTGTAGCAACTTCCTTTGAACTTTTAAGAAGCTCCTAGTTTGGCACTTTCAAGGTTCTTCCTTTTGTTGCTGGTACTTGATTTGGGAGATGGACTTTAGCCTTCATCCCGGCTTTATGAGATTTTGCTTCCGCTTTTCGGTTGCCTTCCTCAATTTCAAGTCGTATGATCAAGTCTTCTAGTTTCATATCCTTTCGCTTATGCTTGAGGTAGTTCTTGAAGTCTTTCCACGTAGGCGGTACCTTCTCAATCACGGCAGCCACTTGGAACGATTCACTTAGCACCATCCCTTTAGCTTCGAGTCATGCAAGATTAACTGACTCTCGGACACTTGGCTAGCCACTGTCTTGGAGTCAATCATCTTAAAATCAAGAAACTTTTTGACGATGAATTTCTTCGATCCGGTATCTTCAATCTTGTATTTCCTTTCCATGTAGTTCCACAGTTCCTTGGCAGTCATACACACTATAAAGTGAATCCTCCAAGTCATTAAGCATGCAATTTCTACACAAGAAATCACTGTGGTTCCATGATTCCAAGGCATTAAGCCTTTGGGCATCGGCTTCACCATCCGCGGCAAGGGGATCCTCTTTCAAGAATCTTGACAGACCAAGAGTCGTCAAATAAAATAACATCTTCTATTGCCATCTCTTAAAATCAATACCTATGAATTTGGCAAGTTTCTCACCATGAGCAGGATGTGGGAGAACAAGAGCAACAATGGTAGCAGCGGATGTGCTAGGAGCAATAACAGTTGGAGTCGTTGAGTCACTTGATGTCACTTTCTTCCAAGAAAGCGGAAATTTCATCTTTCGATTGTTGTATATATGTTGTAGGTTTTCCCGGAATAGCAAATGACAGTATTTTAAATAAAAGAAAGAGATGAAAAGAAATTTAATTATAATAATTAATTAAAATAACTTGAAGTCGAGGCTCGTGTTGGACACGATCTTCGCAAGATGAAATTACCCCGTACTGTAGCCACGATTCTTCGGCAATCGTCTCTAAGATGCAACGAATTTTCAATTTGAGTAGGTAGCACTTTAGTACTCAGATTCCGATGAACTGGATCGGTGTTTAGAACTTCCATGACTTAAACAGAATATATGCAACAATATGATAATGTTTTCTATATTTCTGGTGTCTATGATTATCAAACCAGGGGGTCTATATATACTAACTGAAGAGTTGTAGTGGTCTTTTGCAAAGGATTGCAACTCTGGAATCCAAGGGTTGCGAACAGGTTCGCTGAACCAGTCGAATGCATATTTGATCACTCATTCGGATTAGACTAGATTCATCGCATCCGAACGTACCCATTCGGCTAAGACCAGGTTCATTGCATCTAGACGTGCCCATTCGATCAGCCTGTCAAAACCCTTTCGGGTCTAACCGCCAAGTATGCGTCGCACCTACCTGAGTAGACACAAGCCACCTTAACTGTCCTAACTACTGGATTGTCACCGAGCTAGCTGAACCCACTTTACTCTTTAATTTACAAAGGTAAGTTGTCTACTTTGAGCATTAATATCTTATTCACTCATTATTGGTTTTGAGATAATAAAATTTTCAACTTAATCTACTCGAAACGTAGATTTCATATTTACAACTTATTTCTATTTTTAATAAATGAAACTCAATAAAAATTTTGGTCCAACATTGGTCAACACCAATGTTATGAAAACCAATTTCCAACACTCATAATAATAATAATAATAATAATAATAATAATAATAATAATAATAATAATAATGATAATAATAATAATAATAAAATTAATTGTTTTTTTCTTTAATCTATGCATCGAGTCAAATATGACAATAATTTTGAGACAAATGGAAAAATACTTTATGGGTACTGTGAGTCCCAACGGGCACAATAATAAGCTAGAAGGGGGGGGTTGAATAGCTTATTAAAAACTTAAATACTTTTTAAGTAAGTTCCTTTGACAAGCACTTGCAATCTATATGGGAGATTGAAGTATCGGACGTCTTGCAAGGAAACAAGTTCAAGTCTGTCGATTAAGAACTACCGGTAGACTTGACTGATTACTCAAGTCTGCTGTTAAGGATATAGATAAAGGAAATAATAAACAGTTCAAAAGTAAACAAGCAGTAAAGGAAGAACATAAGTATTTTGGGATGGTTCACACTATAAAGAGTGCTACGTCCACCACCAAGGCAGTCAACCTTGGATTTAAAAGTGCACTATGTTTTCCACTAGTTATATTACAAGGAATATACCCAATGGATCGTGTACAAAATATTGACTTGTGTTTGGAGGTTTCGGAATTAAATATATGGGTAAACCAGATATTTAATTCATGTACAGAAGAATAGCTTTGAATGAAAACAGCAAGAAGTAAATAGATAGGGGTTGATGTAGATCTTCTTGTTGTTGTCGAGGACTTCTTGATCTGATTAAGATCTCTTGAATGCACTGAGTACAAAGACTTTTAGTTGTAGTAGATTTTCAGAGCATTTCATCAAGTGTTTCTTCAGTCTTTTATGGCGGCATTTATAGCTGGAGCATTCATGAGATCTGTTGGAGAAAACGAAGGTGTAACAGCTCTATTAGGTTGAATGCATTAAATGCATGGAGCTGTCTTGAAGACTTCGTCTTCACTGATATAGAGCAGGGAATGGGTGCAGAGACTGGCAGTAGGGCAATCTGGATGTCAGATCTGCAAGAGTTGGTACAGACTGTAGGTGTCAGTCTGTTCACCTGCTCTGTCACTATTCAGGCTCCGAAAGTCTTCCTGCTTTTCGGAAAGTTGTTTTAGGCGTGTTTGAGAAGTGAGTGAATGTCTCAATTTAAATTCACACTGATAAGAATAAATTTAAATTGATCCACTAAGACTTGTTTGACTGGACACGTCATGCTTGACCATGCTTGACCATGTGCAGGTCTTCCGGTAAAGCACAACTGAGGTCTTCCACTGAACCTGTGAAGTCCTAAAAGACAAAACTATTCTAAGGCAAAGTTCTATACCAGTTGCCACGCTAATTGATACGCAGCCCAATTAGACACTAATGTATAAAACTAATGTAATGTTTGAGCAGATATAAATCTAGATACAATGAGAATCAACAATCTCCTCCTATTTAAATCTGGTCATCATTACTTACAAATGAGGGCTATAAAACAACTATGTGATACATAATAGCATATCTAAAAGTATTTTTAATTTTATAACGGTAGACATGCCTCTATCAAACAGTAGAACATCTCAAGTGTAGAATCTAATTTAGATGTTTACAAGATAGCAGAGAAAAAAGATAATAGCACACAGATTAGTAGTAAACAGTTCAAATGTGGATATGAATTGAAATAACAAGAATTTAAACAATAGACAATTTTTGAAAGTCAATTAATCTTCTGTATTATAAATGAGAAGTTTAATATTTACAGAGTTTTCAAAAACATTAAGATAGATACAAAGGTTAAGGGAAGAAAAGATATAGATTTACCAAGGTCTTTCCCCTTTGCCTCTGTCTCCTGCTTCTTTCTACCTTCGCTATCGCTCAAGCTCTTCAGTTCTTCTGATGTATTCATCATCGGAAGAAGTGGGAGGTCTAGTAGATCGAGAACGGTAGTCCAGTTCTTCACGAAGACGTCTGTTCTCTTCCATAAGCATTTGGTTGATAGACTTCATTTGCTTCTCCTCCGTGATGGCCAGATCACGTTCTCGCCGAGCATTCATAACATCATGAGCTGAGTCGCGAGCAATGTTGTTGAGCTCGAGTACAGGCAGGCGGCTGTGGCCGAGATGAAGAGTGATGGCGTGAAATAACTCATGGAACATAGATGAGCAAAGTCGGGCACATTCAGAGCGTTGAGCTTCAATGTTTATTTTGACATCCGTAAACTCGTGCTTCATCTGTCCAAATCGAGTCCACACGTCATCTTGGAATTGCCGAAGAAGAGCAGCATTTCTGTCAGTGGCCTTGGACGCGGCAGTGGCGATCTCAGCGGCAGCGGTGGAGATGCTTGTCATCTCTCCTAGCCTATCGTAGATTACATCCAGGCGAGACAAAATTTCAGCATCGACCGACTGAGAAGGAGAAGGTTCCATGCCAATGTGAATATGATCAGCACCGGCAGAATAGGTTGCGCCAGGGGACATGGGCCGGAAGGGCTATTGGAGAGGTGGAGTGACTGAGCCGGAAGAGGTTGAGTCTTAGGTGGGGATGGTGTGGGTAGAGGAGAAGTTGGGTGATGGTGGGGCAGGAGGAGGAGTTGGAGGATAATCTAACTCAATGTCAGTGTCGATGTTGTCACTGACGATTGATGATTCTGGTAAGGGGTCGGTAGAGAACCAAAAAGAAGGGGCTGGATAGAAAAGGGATTTAGGTTTGCGAGGGTTTGGTTGTGGTTGTGGTTGATTTTGGGGGAAAAGATCTGCTACTGAAGAAAGTTCAAAGAGGAACTTAGAGGCAGCAAAGTCCAGTGGTTTGATAGGAGAGGTTTAGGTTGGTATCGGTTGTGTAGAGGGATGAGGTGAAGTAGGGATAGATGGGTTAGGGGAGTAGTTGAAAGGGGAAGGAGGAGGGGTAGGAGTTCTGGTAGGCTCCTCCTGCCTTTGTGGCTCCTCCTGAGGGATAGAGACTCCTCCGGAGAGGGTTGTGGCGACCCGACCCGGATCCCAGCCGTCAAGTAACACACATTAACAAACAAGTAGCAAATAATGGGTAGGGCCATAACGGCGATACGCCAACAACTTAAAACATATGCGGAAGCGAAATGTAATAAAACAGTGGCGCCCGAGCTAACAAGCTCAAACTAAAAACAACCAAAGAGATGATTAATCTCTCGGTCCAAAAAATTCAACGCACGTGCCGCAACATTGGGCACGTAGAACAAAACTCCCTGTCATGCAGTTCAAATATATAGCATAATATACCAAGTCATCGGCGACGTTACAGCCGAAACCCAACATTATACTAAGTCTAAGACTCTAGTCTAACATACTCAACGGCTAAAATCATGCCGGAGAACAAACATAATAATTTACCCATCAAGGTAACATGCTAAACATATTCACCAATTTTTACCAAGCGCGACTAACACAAGTCGGCTACCAACGGTATAAGCTAAACAACATAATTACAATTATTACAAATCACAATTTGGTTTGCTACCCATCATGAAGTTTACATAACTTCATCTTTCGCAACGACCTTACCAAAAGAAAATAAACTATCTAAGTAGCAACCTTGCCAAAAGAATACTTCGTCAACGCAATCTTGTTGAATTACTTGAATCCGCTCGCACGGCTCGGATCTAGGGAAAACAATCAACAAATAGGAGTAAGTCACAAAGACTTAGTAAGTTACTAACCATAACTTCCTATCATGGCATAATGCTCAATAATATTATACATCATGCTATCATCACATAATAACATTATATAAAAAAAATCATGTCATGGCATCCATGCTCAACATTAATAAAACATGCTATCATTGTAGTATAACATCTCACTAAAATCTATGTCAAGGCATATTAGGCTTAACAATAATAAACATCATGTTATCCATAAAGTATAACATTTATGAAACCAATTCAATCATCATATCATATCATATTCACAAGCACGTTATTCACATAAGTACTTGTGAGACAATTCATATAAAAGGGATATGATACCGTTACCAATTCTTCCGCCGTGTCGCTCCTGCAAAAACACGTGCAAAACCTTTATGTGTCCTCGATACCCCTTTCGTGGATATCGACGTCCCCGAGACAGTCCTCGCTCGAGTTCCATAGTTATCAAAGTCATGTGTATTACTACAACTGAGATAAACTACTTCCCCACCGTGGCCACCGATGGAGGGGTGTGTGCAAACCCGGCACGGCGATCCATCGCGATCACGAATCTCACAATTCGTGAAGACGATGCATCGTCCCACCAAAGACTCAACAAATTGACTCCAGCTGGACTCAAAACCCAAGCACAAGTAATGTATACTCATATGCTCAAAACGAGTAGGTATATACTCTACCATCAAACTAGTCATGCATTTCATTCACAACTAGCATAAAATCACATTAGAGAATCATATAAGCTCTCATAATCAAGTGTCCTTCATACACTTCAAAACTTCTTGGAGGCTTGATCTCCATGATTTCTACCCCAAATTCCGTAGGACTTAAGATTATAGTTCCTAGGATTCATACTAACCCAAAGGTTGACTCCGTTGAGTCCAATCTAGACTTTCCGAAAAATTAGGGCATAGAAGCATGGGCTTCAATATCCCCCCCTATGTTCATATCTATCACCAAGAACCATATTCCCAAGTTCATTGAACTCACATAAACCCAACAAAACACTTATCAATGCATCATAGAACAAATTTGCAATTTTGTGCATAAATTCATTTAAGTCACCTTACCACTCATATTCTCCAAAACATGATTAAAACACACAACACGGATTAATATACTCTACTAAACATGTATAACATAATAATTAAGCTTATGATCATGTTTAATAAGCCAAATCATAATTAGGGCAAAATCCCCTTCCAAGTATCTTTGTCATTCAAGCTCAACACACATGAACAATTCACATAACAAGGTTTAATAGACCATTTAACATATGAATTTCATACTAATCTAGGTCTCACATAGGTTCATCTAAGCTATATCAACATTTGGAAACCTAGGGTTCATGGCATCTCTAACAACCCTAGAAATTGCACCCATTGACCTCACTTAGCAAGATGATTGTTTTCCCTAGGGTCAATGGGGCCAAAAGAAGGAGGAAGAGAGGTAGAAACTTACCCGTGTTCAGCCCCTCACAAGCTGTAATCCCGAAATACAAGAGATGATGTTGTTCTCCTCAACTCTCCCTTCAAAGCTACAGTGTAGATTGGGGAAAGAAGATCCCAAGCAATGGCCTCCAAGGTCGAACCCTTCAAGAGCCCTAGAAATCGCCTCTCTCAAGCTCTCTCACGTCTATGTTGAGTGTTCGCAGAAAACGGGAAGTGCAAGTCGTATTTTGTGCGGCTGATATGTTTTAGAGAGTAATTGGGTTTAGTTTAGGTTGGGTTTGGGTGGGTATAAGTCGGACAATGCGGAAACACTTGAAAAATCCCGTAACAGGGCATCAAGGACCAATGCGGTCGCTTGCATGGAGTATTATGCGAGCGCATCATACCAGCATACACCATACACACCTTTGTTGATTCCTTGCTCGGTCCCGGACTCTCCCGCATGTATCCTTGAGTCCTCCCAAGCCAAAAAGTGTCTAGAATTCAACCTTAATGACCTCCAATCTATAACCAAGGCATTCAAGCCTCAAACCTCAACCAAACATGGCCAAGAACTCAGGCAAAACACTCCCGAACGACAACCAAAAAGGTCAAACGGAGAAGGGTTAACGCTAGAATCAAACTAGCAACTAAACCGACGATGCAACTAGCATCCAACCAACATCCAAGGCATGTAAATAATGCTATGAATGGCCTTTAACATTTATCCATATGTTTACAATATAAATCACAAACCCGAGTTTCAAAGCATCACAAACGGCGTCAATGAACATGCTATTGACTCTAAACATATGAGTGAGCTAAATTAACATGTTTATGATGATTATATATGTATGAATTCATGCATAACGCAAGCAAGTCATAATTTAGGGTTTTACAGGGGTGAAGTCCTCTGAGTAGATGACTCAGTAGGAATAGGTTGGTTTGGGTTGTCGGTAGAGGTTTGGTCAGCGGTAGGGGTTTTGTGAGCGGTAGAGGTTTGGGTGGCGGTAGAGGGTTGGTTGTCGGTAGACCTCTTTTTTTTCCTTAGCAACTGAATATGGCGCTCAGCTGCGTCATCGGTAGAAACTTGAGTGTCTGCAGGTGGCTGGTCTTGAAAGGTTTTACGTAGTCGCCTAAGTTTTGGTTTAGATGAAGGAGAAGGTGAGGGTTGTCGTTTGTTTTTGGGCGAAGACTGGGTAGAGGGGGTTGGTTGAGCTGGGGAAGATGGTGAAGGAGATGAAGGATTACCGGCAACAGTAGATGAGCGGCCAGTAGACTTGTCATGTCTTCCTGCCTTCAGCTCTTGCCTGATCCATTTGGCTTGATGCTTCTCAGCTTCGACTTCTTCCACCCGTGCCTTTTTGGCTTTAGCTGTTTGTTTGGATTTTAACAGCTGCTCTAACTCGTCAGCCAAATCCTTTGCTTGTTGGTGAAGGGTTTGAGCAACTTGGTCATCAAATTTGTCGGAGGCCTTTTTGAAGCTCTTGCTAGCCGCTTCATACGCATCCATGTTGAAGCGCGTAACAATTATTGGCATAGGCTTAGCAATCTTTTCAAGAGAGATGGGCGGAAGACCTTTTTGCTGCCGTCTCTTGTTTTCATATTCAGAATATTTGTTGAAGAAAGAGGCGGTCAGCTATTTGTCCTTTGTTACCAACAGAAGTTCATCTTCCTTAATGGAAGAGTTGACTTGCTCTATGCTCGTAGGAGGACGTTGATTAACCGGACGAATAGCCGTTTGCAGTTGGGGTTGTTCTTTACTTTCACAACGCACTGCTTCAACTCGTTGAACACAATAGTACCGTAATTTAGGTGAGTCTGTAGGTAGACGGCACTGGTGAGGTTCAGCTGTTGTGCAGTGAACATATCGTGGGCCCCGCTTTTGAATAGCAGTCCCTTGTCAATCAAATGGCTGGAGCAGTAGACGTCCAGTGGAAAGAAGATTCCTCAGCATCTTGCCCTGAGGTTCCATTGGGGTATCAACTCCCCTCATTGCTTCCCAGGCATGGTTAGCCTCACCAATTGATGACTCAAGAGCACCACCAAAATGTACACCAATAATGGTGGAAATTGTCTTGGCAGTGATGGAGATGGGTCGGCCTCGAATCCATCCACGCAGAGCAATTTTATTTTGGACTTCCATTCGTTGATAGAACTCTTCAGCCAGGAGAATACTGTAGTCTTCGTCGTTAAGGCAGAAGAGTGGTAGAATCCCCGAAGCGTTCATATCTTCGCAGGCTTTGACTCCGACGGCTATTGTGCAAACGGATTGGAGATCTAGGCACATTCCGGGTATATATAATTTTGGGTCCAGAGCGACTATGACGTCGTGAGCGGCGGGAAAAGGAGGGTACCCAGGAAGATTGACGTCCAAACTAGGTGGGATGTCTTTTTCAGGTCCAACTCCTTTCTGCTGTTACGTTTGGATTTTGAGGATTTTACCTAAAAGAATACAATCATAAATTAGGGCTTTTTACCTCACATGATAGACAAGCAATGATTTCAAGTTTTTCTAAAATTAATCGAAATTTTTGAAAAGAAAACTTGAAACCCTTGAATGTTTAGGTTAAGCAACCCAAAGAAACATTAACAGATGATTTCTAAAAAGAATAAGTACTCAAAGCAAATAGAAGTCTGTTAGTTTCTAGGTTTTGAAGAACAACAATGGCGGTAACTGTCAGATACGCGAAAGCGACCTTTCGAATTCCATAACAAGTAGCTTAAAAGATGAAATACAATACATAAATTAATGAATAGCAAGTCAGAGAGTAATGAAGAGCATACCATTGTTGCTGTTGGGAAGAAGAAGCAAGAATAATTTTGAAATCTAGAGAGCAGTTGCAGAGAGAGTGAGAGAGAGAGGGTTTGAGTAGAGAGAGAAATATTTAGACAAAGGTTTTCGTAAAGTTTTGGAAAGGGCGATTCAAGGTCTATTTAAAGAAAAGTTTTAGCGCAAAAGCGGGAACTTAAGATATTTTCTAAGTAGAAGGATTTTACTCTTGACCCCCTTTTTCGTTTAGAAAACCTTTTTAGCTAAAATAGACTAAGTACAGATACTGACCTATAAGTCTTCCGATAGAGGGTAAATGAAGTCTTCTGGTAAGTATAAATCTAAGTCTACCGGTATGAAAGAAAAACTTTAAGATATTGAGTTTAAGCAGTAGGATCAATCATACCAAGATTTCTCCTTAAATAAACAAACCTGGTGGCATCCAGAGGCTTTGTGAGTACGTCAGCCAATTGATGTTCAGTAGGAACGTATTCCAGACCGATGTTACCTTTCTCCACATGATCTTTGAGGAAGTGATAACGGATATCAATGTGCTTTGTCTTTGAATGCAACACTGGATTCTTGGAGACTGAAATTGCTGAGGTGTTGTCACACATAATTGGACAATTTGCAGTCTTTATGTTATAGTCCACTAGTTGTTGCTTCATCCATAATAGCTGAGAGCAACAGTGCTGGCAAAGAATATATTCGCCTCACGTAGTGGAGTTTGCAACCGATCCTTGTTTCTTGCATGACCATGAGACAAGTCTATATCCAAGAATTTGACAAGTCCCACTGGTGCTTCTTCTGCTCACTTTGCAGGCTGCATAATCTGCATCTGAGTATCCAACTAGATCGAAATTGTTGTGTTTGGAATACCAGATACCTAGATTTGTGGTCGTTGAAACATATCTGATGATACGTTTGGCAGTAAGCAAATGTGATTCCTTTGGATCTGTCTGAAATCTAGCACAAACACAAACAACAAACGTAATATCAGGTCTACTGGCAGTAAGGTAAAGAAGTGAACCTATGATTCCTCGGTACTTGGTAATGTTTTCTTGCTTTCCCTTTTCATCTTTATAAAGATGGCAGTCGGTAGACATTGGAGTTTCAAATCCTTTTGATGAATCAAAGACCAAATTTCTTGATGAGTTCCTTTGCATATTTGGTTTGACTGATGAAGATTCCGTTGGAAGTCTGTTGAATCTACAGTCCTAAAAGTAGGTAAGTTCTCCCATCATACTCATCTCGAACTTGCTTTGCATCAGCTTCTCGAATCTTTTGCATAGGTTTTGGTTAGTTGATCCAAAGATGATGTCGTCCACATAAATTTGTACCAGAAGAGAATGACCTTTGTGCTTGAGGATGAACAAAGTTGTGTCTATTCTTCCTCTCACGAATCCTTGTTCAATTAAGAATTTGGATAAAGTTTCATACCAAGCTTTGGGAGCTTGTTTCAGCCATAGAGTGCTCTCATGAGTTGGTAGACATGATCATGTTTGTCTTGAATGACAAAACTAGGAGGTTGTTCAACGTATACCGTTTCTTGAAGATCACCATTTAGAAAGGCACTCTTCACATCCATCTGATAAACTTTGAAGTCCATGAACGAAGCATAGGCTAGAAAGAGTCTGATTGCTTCTAATCTAGCAACATGAGCAAATGCTTCATCGAAGTCAATTCCTTCTTCCTGTCGGTAGCCTTGAGCAACTAATCTCGCTTTGTTTCTAGTGACATTCCCATCTTCATCTCTCTTGTTTTTGAAAACCCATTTGGTGCCGATAACTTAGTTCAGTCGGTCTTTGAACTAAGCTCCACCCTTTGCATCTTTCAAACTGGTTCAGCTCTTCTTGCATAGCTTCAATCCAGTAATAATCTTCGATAGCTTCATCAATCTTCTTTGGCTCGATTTCAGATACGAATGCAAATGCAAACATAGTCTCAGGTTCAGAAGAGATAGGATCTTTGAAACCTTCATTTTCTGGTGAACAAGAAGGGTGAGTGATCTGCAACGGTGTTTGAGGTAAGACAGAAGAGATAGGTTTTGGGTCAACAGAAGAGTTGGAGCTGGCACCGGCGGAGTTGAAGTCTGCCGGTGAAGGGTTAGCAGAACTGGAAGGGTCTGCAGTTGCTGAATTCTGAAGAGGAATAGAAGTAGATGATGTATTTGTACCTGTCTCATCAATATCAGAATCATTAGCAACATTCGGAGCCTTTCTAGGCTCTAACAAGTCATATTCATCAAAAGTAACATGCACAGATTCTAAAATTTTCAAATGAGTTTTACTGAAAATGCGAAATGCTTTTGAATGTTTGGAATACCCCAGAAAAATTCATTTGTCTGATTTTGCATCAAATTTTCCTCTATATTCTTTTCCATTATAAAGAATAAAACATTTACAGCCGAAGATTTTTAAAAATCCTATGTTTGGGGCTCTTCCTCTCCATATTTCATATGGAGTTTTGTTATGAAACTTGTTTACAAGGGATCTGTTATGGGTAAAACATGCAGAGTTGACGGCTTCTGCCCAGAAATAGTTTGGAAGTTTTGCTTCCGCCAGCATAGTTCTTGTTGCTTCAATCAGTGTTCTGTTCTTCCGTTTAGCTACACCATTTTGTTGGGGAGTTCCGGCAGCAGAGAAGTTGTGGCCGATCTCGTGGTCATCACAGTATCTTTCTACATTGTTGTTCTTGAATTCGGTGCCGTTGTCTGATCTTATGTCACTAATGTCTTCAAGCTTTTGGGTTTGAAGTCTTCTGAAAAGAGCGGTGACTAGATCATATGTCTCATCTTTCGAAGTCATTGTTTCGATCCAGGTGAACCTAGAGTAGTCATCAACTACTACAAGTGTGTACTTGTCTCCTGAGATACTGACTGTAGTGATTGGTCCAAAGAGATCCATATGCAGAAGTTGAAGAGGTCTGTTTGTTGACAAGACAAACTTTCTTTTGAAGGAAGACTTGGAAAGTTTTCCTAATTGGCAAGCTTTACAACTTCTGCCATGGTCGGCAGACACCATAGGTAGACCTTTGACAAGCCCATCTTTGGAGAGCTTGGAGAGGTGCTTGAAGTTGAGGTGACTGAGACGCTTGTGCCATAGCCAACTGTTGTCACGAACATTGTTAGCAATTAGGCAAAGGCTGGAGAATCTCCCTAGAAGATTTAAGTCCACGACATAGACGTTTCCTTGTCTATTGCCGGTTGTATTGTAAGCGAGGATTCACGATCTTTGATAAGACATTGGTTGGAGTTGAATTGGCAGATAAGTCCTTTCTCGCAGAATTGGGATATGCTCAGAAGATTATGCTTTAAGCCGTTCACTAGAGAAATTTTGTTGATAGAGAGACTTCCTCTAGTGATTGAGTCATACCCAATTGTTTTCCCTCTTGCATTGTCTCAAAAATAACTGTGGGACCTTTGGCTTCAGCTATGTCTGAGAGTAGACTTCTGTTCCCTGTCATGTGTCTTGAACAGCCACTGTCCAGGTACCAGATGTCCTTATTTTCTGAATCTATAGCCATGAAGCATACCTGAAAGAGATTTAAAGAAACAAGGTCCCCTTTATTTTCTTTTGGGTCCTAAGGATTAGCAACCTTTGGAACTCATACCTGCCTAACCTTGAGAGAACTAGGTCTCTCAGATTTTGGAGTGAACCTTAGCAGGCATTCTGGGGCCAGATGGCCTAGGCAATTGCAAGAATGACATAAATGGTAGTTCCATAAAGAACTGTCAGTGGTCTTAGCTGAAGAGTGATTGTGATTATCTTTGATCTTAACAGTCGTCCTTGGCTCAACTTGCTTGTTGACGGTAGACTTAATTGGTTTCTTTTGGATCTTCCTAGGTAAGTTACCAGCAGACTTAGCCATGGCTGGTCTGTTGATAATCCTTTTAGGAGGATTTGGTAGAATACCTTTAAGTTTACTTTCAACAGGTACATGGGCCTTTCTTGTTTCAGAGACAAACTTGATAGTCACCGGTAGAGATTTCTTAGGTCTACCGCCAGCAGATTTAGCCTTGGCAGAGTTGTTGTCGGCAGACTTTAGTTTCTCTACCGTTACTTTCTCAGGTTTCTCATTTGAAGCAGGAATCTTGGCTTTCCCTTTCTGAGCCTTGGGGTAAACATAAGGTACACTTGTATAACCAAGACCTTGTTTCCCCTGGTTTCCGAACGTCTGTTTAGAGAAGGAGATATCATAAGCAGTCTCGGAGGATTCACCTTTCTCTGTGACAGATGAGAATATCATACTGGGCTCATCAGAATATCGTATGCCAGATTTATCTTTACTTGACTTTTGGCTAGAAAGGATTTCTTCAAAGGTATCTTTAGAGCTGTTCCAAGAGTTAATTGTCTTTTGCAAGGCAATTTTCTCCTGGTCAAGTCCTTTGATGTGCTCAATGAGACATTCGATTTTGTCACAAAGGAATTTGTTTTCTCCTTTAAGCTTGATACTTTCTTGTTGACAGCTATTGAGAGTTTGAATCTCAGCTGCCAACAGAGATTTCTCACCAGCAAGTTTCTCACAGTTCTTGGCAAGTTTTACATAGGCTACTCTAAAGGAATTGAATTCTTCAAGCATATCTTGATTGTCTTTAAGAAGTTCTTCCTTACTGAAGTTCTCACAGTTGATCTCACTTTTGTCCAAGGGACTAGGTGACTTCGACTTCATGTTCAGGGTCATAGGTGGGACCTGAATCATGAGCTATTAAGCATATGTTAGTTTGCTCACAATCGTCCCCTTCCTCTTCTGAATCAGTCTCAAACCATGTAGCAACCTGTTTATCTTCTATGTCTTCAGCCAACATACCTTTTTGCTTTTGAAATTTTTTATAAGTAGGTCTACGGTATGCTTCAAATTTTGGCTTTGGACATTTGGAGGCAAAGTGACCAGGTTTTCTACAATTGTAACACACAAGCTCTTCTTTAGATGAGCTTTCACCAGTCTTTCTAAAAGGCTGCTGGTGTGTGTCATTCCTTCCATATTTTGCAAACTTTTGAAAACGTTTTACAAACATAGCAAATTGTTCGTTTGAGAGAAAATCATTTTCACTGGAGGAAATGGAAGGTTTGTTTTCAACAGTGGTTTCTTCTTGGACCATGGTTGGCAAGGACACAGTTCTGAACTGTTTGTCCTGCTCTAGAGCTTGATTAACTTCGAGCTCATAAACCTTCAAACTTGCGTAAAGACTACGGAGAGTCATTTCGTTTAAGTTTTTGGATTCTTTCATGGCAGTGGTCTTAACATGCTACAAACTTCCTAGAGAGCCTAGAAATCTCATGTTCATTTCCTTTTTGTCATAGGTTTTACCAAGAGAAAAGCAACTATTAATTACCTCACTGAAACGATCGTAAGCATGTCTCAAGGTTTTCTTTGGATCCTTTTTGAAGGACTCAAACTGCTGGATGAATGTATATTTTCTGTTATCTCTTGTGTCTTGGTCTCCTTCTAAGTGTTCCACAAGAGCTTCCCACATCTCTTTTGCAGTAGTACATCGGATCACTTGTTGGTACGTGCTTGTGTCTAGAGAGCTAGTTATGATGTTGATTGCTTTGCTATCTAGCTCTACTAGTTTCTGTCGTCCTCTGTCCATTCTGATTCTTCTTTGGGTACTTCGGCATGATTCCCAGCAATGGAGGCTAGAAGGTTGGCTTTCATTGGAACATGTTGTCCTGCTAGTACGCACTTCCATAACCTGTTGTCAATGGAGTTTATAAAACGCATTACCTTATCTTTTCAAACATCGAAATGGCCTTCGTCCAATATTGGGACGTGGTTCGCATTTGATGTAGGCAGCATGTAGTGTGTTTGTGCCATTGGATCGAGTCTCTCAAGAGTTTAATCTCGGAAAAGCTAGTTTTCAAAGAGTTAAGCTCTGATACCAATTGTGAGTCCCAACTGGCATAATAATAAGCTAGAAGGGGGGTTGAATAGCTTATTAAACACTTAAATATTTTTTAAGTAAGTTCCTTTTACAAGCACTTGCAATCTATATGGGAGATTGAAGTAGCGGAAGTCTTGCAAGGAAACAAGTTCAAGTCTACCGATTAAGGACTACTGGTAGACTTGACTGATTACTCAAGTTTGTTGTTAAGGATATAGATAAAGGAAATAATAAACAGTTCAAAAGTAAACAAGCAGTAAAGGAAGAACACAAGTATTTTGGGATGGTTCACACTATAAAGAGTGTTACGTCCACCACCAAGGCAGTCAACCTTGGATTTAAAAGTGCACTATGTTTTCCACTAGTTCTATTACAAGGAATATACCCAATGGATCGTGTACAAAATATTGACTTGTGATTGGGGGTTTCGGAATTAAATATCTGGGTAAACAAGATATTTAATTCGTGCAGAAGAATAACTTTGAATGAAAACAACAAGAAGTAAATAGATAGGGGTTGATGTAGATCTTCTTGTTGTTGTCGAGGACTTCTTGATCTGATTAAGATCTCTTGAATGCACTGAGTATAAAGACTTTTAGTTGTAGTAGATTTTCAGAGCATTTCATCAAGTGTTTCTTCAGTCTTTTATGGCGGCATTTATAGCTGGAGCATTCTTGAGATCCGTTGAAGAAGACGAAGGTGTAACAGCTCTATTAGGTTGAATGCATTAAATTCCTGGAGCTGTCTTGAAGACTTCGTCTTCACTGATATAGAGCAGGGAATGTGTGCAGAGACTGGTAGTAGGGCAATCCGGATGTCAGATCTGCAAGAGTTGTATTGAGCATCGTAGGTGTCGCTGCTCACCTACTTCCGTCACTATTCGACTCCGAAAGTCTTCCCTCGCTTAAAGGCTATTTTAGGCGTGTCTGAGAAGTCAATGAATGTCTCAATTTAAATTCACACTGATAAGAATAAATTTAAATTGATCCACTAAGAATTGTTTGACTGGACACGTCATGCTTGACCATGTGCAGACAAGGTCTGCCGTTGGTTGTTGATGCAAGTCTTCCGGTGAAGCACAACTGAGGTCTTCCGCTGAACCTATGAAGTCTTAAAAAACAAAACTATTCCAAGGCAAAGTTCTATACCAATTGCCACGCTAATTGATACGCAGCTCAATTAGCCACTAATGTATAAAACTAATGTAATATATGAACAGATATAAATCTAGATACAATGAGAATCAACAGGTATATTTGAAATGAACAAAAAGAAAAGGTTAGAGATAAGACAATTTCTTGGAATTGATAAAAAAGAAAACAAGATAATTATTTATGAAGAATGAGAGTAATTCTCTTTTTTTTAAATCTTTTTTTAAAAGGTTGGAGGAGACATAGACCGTACTCCAACTCTTATTTTTTTTTATTTTAATGTCTTGAAAGGCTATATATATATATATGATGTCTTTGATGTGACTCGAACAAATAATTCCTCTGGTGAGGCTTTGAATATCCGATCTCTTGGTTGAGAATAATTCCATTTCCTCTTAGATTATCCCAATAAAATGAATTTATTTTTGAAAATAGTACTCCTTCCGTTCCTAATTAATTATCATGTTTTTCATTTTTGTCTATTGTAAAAATTGTCTTGTTTCTATTTATTTTTTATGAAAATATTTTTATCATTTTACCATTAAATTTTGTTGTTACTTTAATGATGGCCGCACACATGTACATGTATTTTAAACAAAACGACACATTATTATAATACATAATATAATATAGTCAATGTGCTTTATTTTATTTTATTTTTTTTAAAGGTTGGAGGGGACATAGATCGTACCCCAACCCTTATTTTTATTATTATTTTAATGTCTTGAAATGCTAGAATAATATATATACGATGCCTTTAGTGTGATTAGAACAAATGGTGCCTCTAGTGAGACTTTGAACACCCAACCTCTCGATTGATAGTAGTAAAGTATCAGGGTGCTTCTGGTAGGACTTGAACACTCAACCACTCCATTAGGATAAGTGAGCAGCTAAATAGGGCTGCTAGTAGGACTTGAACACTCAACCACTCCATTAGGATAAGTGAGCAGCTAAATAGGGCCTTTAGGTAAGGCTTAAATAACAATGATGTCTCTGAAAAGACTTGAACACCCGGCCACTCTATTAAGAGTTGTATAAAGTACAGGGTGTCTCTAGTGAGATTTGAACATCCAACCTTTCCGTTAGGAGAAGTGAGCAGTACCAGTTGAACTAGAAATCATTGATCAATGTGCTTTATTAATTTGTGTGTCTAGCCAAATAAAATACTCCCTCCGTCCCTAAATAATCGTCCTAATTGACCCAACGTATAATTTAAGGAAAAACAATTAACTTGATTATTTATATAACCCCCTTATTTTTCTTACTCAACAAAGTTATTGAAGACGGTCTTTGTTTTGCAAAGTTTGATTCTAGACATCTTGATGTAAACACCATCGTCCCATATATTTTGGAGGCCCTCAATTAAAATTAGGCCCTAAAAATACTACAAAACAATTATCAAAATATCATAAACATTTCTACTTTAATCGAAAATTGCCCAATAACAACTAGGAGAATTTTACCAAAATAGGGGGAAATTTTCACAATCTACAAACTATAAATTTTAACCCCAAAAAAAATGACAAATAATCAACATTTGTTGACTGAGCCTCTCTTTAATTACTTAAGTTTTTAGATGAGCTGACAATTTAACATGGTCTCGGATTTCTACCAAGGTTGTGGGTTCAAGTCCATTTATTACTTTGGTATGTGTTGATTTTTCATTTGTTAATCACTTCTCAAACTACTTAATCTTTATATTTTAAAGAGTAGTAACTTATCAAAAACATAGAAAATGGGAAATTAAAGCTTTGAAATTTCATCCAAAATATAATCATTTTAGAAATTAAAAATTGAAAATTCAACAAAAAGAAAAAAATTAGGTATGCTACTCGATAGTGCTTAGCCAAGTGCTAGGAGGCCGAGGCCGCAGCCGCCTTATGTGACATCACCCTGGAGTCGATGAATTTACAATTTCTTTGTCAACAATATTTTATATATGCAACATTTAACTTAGACCTGGTGTTAATAAAAGTGGTAGAGACATGTGAATTAGAAATCTACAAACTAGAAATAAGCCAATAACAACACTAAGTGCTAGAAACAGGTAGCAAAGACAGGATTGAAGTATTGGTACAACAAAATTGAACTAAATATTTATTGTGAATTTATTTACATATAATTCATCACAGGATCCAGAGAATAATGCTACTATATACACAATATCAGTAAACAGCTTTATAAAACAACCATTGGCACTTAGTGTAAATTCATCCATGGATCTTCATTCTTCAACCCCAGTGAAGCAACTCTCATTGCAGTATTTATTGTCCCAGTTGCTCTGATAGCAGCCACCAACATCATCACCATACTAAGGTACGAAAACCCGATGCCCACTGCACTGACAATTCCCAACGCCCTGATCATAGCAACAACCTTCCCCATGATCACTTTTTTTTATATAACTGAAGGCTACTCTGTTCGTGTGTTGGTGTTGCAGAGTAAAATGCTCCTGAAAGTATGGAGAGGGGATTACCTAGCTAGGTTTGATTATATATAATGATTCTAGTGGCTACTCAAAAGTCTCTAGGTTAATCAGATTTTTGGGTAAAGATACATTAGACTGGAGTCTGTCTGTTATCATGTTCATTGTATGGTTAAGAATCTGTTGCTAAGATTCCCAACAAATTGAGGTCGGAGTTCTGTGAGATTAGACAATGGTTAAGAATTAATTACTCTCAGTGTAAAATCTTATCCAACTCCACTAGTCAAACTTAAAAAGTAAAATCTTATCCAAAAAGAAATGAGACTTTTCATTTCTTTGACATCTTGTAATCTTGTAAAAAGTAAAAACTTGAAAAATATCATTTCTCTTTTCCTCTTCGTTTATCCCCCCAAATAAATCTTATTTCTAATAATAATAGTTTAGTGTGATTTGAAGAAGGTACAAACAATTAAAGTTTTAATATTAAAAAGTTTAACATGTCAATTGCAACTAACTATTTGGGAAGGCATTAGTAATATTTTATTCATTTGTAACTATTGAAAATTTGAAGAAAATGTAAGGGCAAAATAGGCATTAACTATTTTGGTCTTGTTTTCACCTTTCTTGGTCATAAAGTTTTGATAAATATTTGGTAACAAAATCTTTAGTTGCATTTTTGGAAACAAAATTTTCCTAAAATTTTTTGGTTTCTTGGTCCTAAATCTTAGGAGTCAGTTTTTGAAACAAAATATTCCTAAAGATTTGTTGATTTCTTGGACCTAAATCTTAGTGTTGTTTTTGGAAACAAAATTTTGGTGAAATTCTTTCATGAATCTGTGCCTTAGAATCCTACTTTATATGGTAATAAAATCTAGAGATATAGTAAGTAGATTTTATTCCTTACCACCAGTGTTCTAAAACTCCCTCGCCTAGGCCATGCCCGCCTAGCGCTCTCTTCTACCGCGACTTTCTAGTCGTCTAATCGACCAAGTCGGTGCCTACGTTGTCGGTCTGCCAGATAGATAGAAGAAAGAAGAAAAAAAAAAGAAGGAGAAGAAGGTGGCTGTCTTGAAACTCACAATTTAGAATGGGAAGGGATTAGAGAGGATATGTTAGATTGTGGGTTGTAAGGGTAGTAGGTAGGTGGAGTAATTTTTTTTTTTTTTTTTAGTTTTAAATTTGGCTGGTTTATTACTTTGGGGTTGCTGAGAATTGAGATTAAAGGTGAGTTTGTATATTTTTGTTCATTTTATAAATATAAACAAGTGTTTGATAAAATGACAAACATAAAAAAAAATTAAATTTGTAGTCAATGTGTTTGATCTTTGATGTAAATTATCAAAAAAGAAGGTAATTATGCCTTAATTCTAGGCCCCGATTACGCCCCGACTAGTCCCCTAGGCGCTAGGCTCTAGTGTGCCGCCTAGCGGCCGCCTAACGATTTTTAGAACCTTGCTTACCACTAATCTTTGTCCTTCTTGGAGATGGATTTCTTCTTTGTGTAACATTGGAAGCGACATTGAAGTGCAGCGGTTTTTGAATGTGACTTCGGATGTTATAACATTGGAAGCGACATTGAAGTGCTAGAATTGTTTTGATTTCCTAGCTGATTTTAGGAAGCTATTTGTTTCTTCCTACGTTTTCTATACCTGTTTTTCTGTAGGTGTTTTGCTCTCCTAGACTTGTTGTCTTGTGAGAGTGTTTTATTTGTTGATTTCACATAGTTTTTGTAAAACAATTCATCATTTTTAGTGAAATCTTTTTGGCCATGAGGCTAGATCTACAAGTATAGGCTTGTAGATTGTTTGGTAAACCTTTGTGTTTAATTTCGTGCTTGAGTATTAAGTCTTCTGCTGTTTTTGTTATTTCTGGTCATTGTGACTTCCAATGTAGCTGCCATTGTGACTTCCATTGTAGCTACATCGACAACTACATTGAAAACTGCATTGACTGTTTTTTTTTTTTTTTTTTTGAGAATCCTAGCTACTTTTGTTCCTTCAAAAAAAGATAGGAAGAAAGATGGTAGGACAAAGAAGAAAGATGGTAGGACAAAGAAAATTTGAAGAAAAAAATAGGAAAAAAGTCCCTAAAGAGTACTGTCATGTTGTGGCTTGACCACCACCAACCTAATGTGTAGAGTGATACAACTAGTGGGATATCTCAAATGAATAAATAAAATTATGTGACATGAAATTTATACAACCACATTATCGTTCATATTCAACAGAATATAGAAGACGCTCTTGATTTTGCAAAATTAGATTCTAAACACCTTGATGTAAACTGGGCACTCCCAAACATCTTTGTTCTTAAGACCAAAGGTAATATAGGCAAATTAATTACTCTTTCTGTTAAAATAATTAAGTATCTTCTATTCCATTCGTGATTAGTTGAGATCTCTTGTATCGTATGATGTACTCCTTCCTGCGTCACCAAATTATATAACTCATGGATCAACTTTGATCATCCACGAACATATTCAATTGATAGTATAAAGAGTTGTACACTATATGATACAAGAAATCTCATATCATTCAAGATGTCCCATAATAAGTGTTCTATTTTTTTCTTTTTGAAAGTCTTTTGAACTAATTGTGTTAAGTATCTTATTTAATTGTTTGATAGAAAAAGATAGGGCTAAATGCACCATTAGGCCTTGAACTTTGGCCAAACTTATCATAGTCATCTAACTTCAAAAGTGAACACCATTGATCAAACATCACTCTTTTTGTTCACCACTAGTCTTTAGCCCTAACGCCGTTAGTGTATTGTCGTTAAGTGAGCATGTGTCACTCACGTGCACAAAAACTGAGGGTAAAACAGACTTTTTTATTTCAAATAAATGATCAGTTTGTTATCATCATCAAAATAAGGGGACCAATTGAAAATTTTAACACTAAGTTCATCTTTATCCAAACTCCTTCTCGATCTCCGCGGTCGGTCTCACCCCTCCTATCTCTGTCGCGACATCTCCATGTGCCCCCAAGTCCTCTTATCCCCTCTCCCTAACATTATCTCCATCTTCACATTCCTCCTCCGTGAAGCCCACGTCTCTGGCCACCAACTCCGTCGCGTCATCCATGCTTTTCCTCCGCAGCACAGATTAAGTTCAAGGCTTTCGCAATGAGCAACCCACCTATTAAATGATAAATCATGTGTACGAATCTCAATTTCATTCAATAACTTTGCACACATGTAACCCCAGAAACCTAGAAATACAATGTAAGCGAGAAACATGGTGAAGTAAATCATTAGAAGCTGAGTCAAGCCGGCATGAAGGTAATCCTTGACATCGCCAATGTCTAGGTTGGATAATTCTGTGTGAATGTCCATGGTAACTTGTGATTATGGTGCGCAGTTGGCGAAGAAGAGGGAGTATTCTTGGGGAGGGTGACTGGGAAGGATTTGTTCGCGGAGGAGAACGGTGACGGGGAGAGGTCACGGAAGCTGAAAAGGAAGGTGATGATAACAAACTGACCCCTTATTTGAAATAAAAAAGTATGTTTTGTCCTTTATTTTGTGCATGTGAGTTGCACATGCTCACTTAACGGCATTAAACTAAAGGCGGTAAACAAAAAGGGTGATGTTTGGTCAATGATGATCACTTTTGAAGTTAAGGGATTGATGATGGATTTGGCCCAAGTTCAAAAACTAATGGTGCATTTAGCGCGAAAAAATATGAGCCGTAATGATTTGAATTTTGAAACCACTCAAAGACGGTTTGAGGGTTTTAATGATATTTTTTTGAAATCAAAAATTTTCTTAAAACTTACGTAACGTCAATAAAAAACATTTATTTCAGGATAGATGAGATACGTGTTATGAAATTGAACTTCCAAAACAAAATATATGGAGTATGAGTTATAAACTTAATACAAGTATTATATCACATTTTCTATGGTGATGATATACGAACTCCAAAAAGAAACCTACTAAAAAAGATGCTTTTTTTTTTGGACAAGATGAAATTTGAATTCTAGGATTAAATGTCCAGATAGGAGTTTGGCATTTATATCAATTTATAGAAAAGGAAAGAAAACAAAAGTATTTAAATGTCCAACAATAGATATGCTAATTTCAGTTTCACCAAAAACATCTCATAATCATTTATCTAAGTTGTCAAGAATCTTCAGTGCTAATGTGCTATACACTGTAAAAAGAACCCCCCCCCTCCCAGCTCACACACACACACACACACACAGAAACGTTCACCTGAACATGCCAAAGCCCTATAACCTACTTCTCCTAGTGGCATTCCTGATATCTCCCTCGAGTATCTCATGTATGTCTATTTTATCAACTTGACAAGATGTATTTCAATCGTTACTCTTCTTAGATTAATCTTCGTGGCTGATTCGATTTTTTTCTCTATCTGTGAATTTAATTTGTAGGTTGGGACATTTTCGGAGAAAGATGTAGTCCAAGTGGATGTACAGATATACCAGTGGCCGTCAGGGTTCACAGCCCTTCATGTGCCCAAATTCACGGTTGAGATTGTCAATGAAGCGTGGAAGGTTGATGCCGTGTATGGGGTTAGAATTTCTTGTCCTGAATTTGCATCCACCAATTTGATCAATCCCACAATTTTTCGTCGGGTTAGCTCCTACATTTGCCTACTCAAAAACGGGAAGAAAATTAATCAAGGGGAAGTGGTTTCATTTGAGTATTCAAATCTTTTTCTATATCCATTGATTGCCATTGATGTTAAATGTTAGGACAGGTAGATTTCCTTGTGTATCATAGAATTCAATATAGCATTCATTTTTTGGAGTTGCTTTGTCCTAAATGCCTCTAGCTATTACATATGTTTAAATTCTAAAATTAAATAGTGAATTTTGTTACAACAATAATGTCCTAGTAGAAAATACTGCCTACTGCAATTAGGATATTAATTAATTAAGATTTCAAATTCAGATAGATTGTGTGTGTAAAAACTCTTCCTATTATCATTGTTTGTACGTGTTAAAATTCAAATTATAAATTAAATGACCGTTCAATTTGTTGGGTGTCAAACTTTGTGCATTTTGGGACTAAAATCTAAAACCTCTATATAATCTCTAATGCAAGGGCTTGTATAGCGCTGTTATTAGTCTCTCACAAAGATGTCCAAAGGACGGCCTACCCGTATACAATACAACTATACAAGGGCATGACGAGATGTTAATAGGGTAGATTACAGTTGTTTTGGGTCATCCCTAACAGGTTACCCCTTCTGGGTCATTGACTAAATGGGTTAGTTTCAACAGGCCGCTAATGTTGCGGCCTACTCCTAGGCAGTGGCGGATCCAAAAATAAATCTCAGCGGTGTCACTAATGTTAACTATTACTTAAAAATAAAATTAAAATTAAAATTAAAACAATGTCGTTTTGTAATGTATAAATTAAAAAAAAAAAGAAAAAAACTTCAGCGGGGCACTTGCCCCCCAAGTCTAAGGCATAGATCCGCCACTGCCCCTGGGCATGGTGAACTTTAGGTTAAGCTCGTTTCCATCAGGCCACAACAAAAAAATAAATAAAATAATTAGAGTGATAACCGGGTCGATACCATGTGGTAAATTATAATCGTAAAAGTCTATTTTTTTAAACCGCTACATTACACTTTTTGGGAGAAAACGACGAAAATACCCTTAATAAAGGAAATGTGTGCACACAAAGTCATTGTCTCAATTTGTGCGTCGGTAAAATTTTTTGGGTGTCGGTAAATTTTTAGGGCGTCGGTCAAAAATTTTAGGGTGTCGGTCAAAAATTTTGGGGCATAAATCAAAATTTTGGGCATCGCTATGCAAAAGCCACTGCCCAAAATTTGGACGTCGCAAAGAAAAAAATTGGGCGTTATTCATCAATTTCGGGCATGATTTTAAGAAACGATGCATAATTAACTAACAGTGAGGCATGATTAAAAAAATGCCTAATTGTTTATATACCAAAGCAGTATTTGATGGAACGATGTCTAATTAAGTACCACCGTGGCAGGATTTGAAGGAATGATGTCTAATCAAGTAACATTGGGGCAGGATAGGAAAAATAAATTGAAGTCCTGTCACAAAATTAAAGAAACGACACCTAATTAGTAAGACTGATGTATGATCATAAGGAACGATACCTAATTAAATAATACTGAGGCACGATTGGAAATATTGATGCCTAATTATTTATATACCGATACATGATTTGAAGATATGATGCTTAATTAATTAGTAACACCGAGAAAGAATTGCAAATAACGATGACTAATTAACTAAAACTGAGGCATGATTTTAAGAGACGATGCCCAATCAAGCAACACAGAGGCATGATTGGAAGAACCGATGTCTAATTTTTAAATCATTAAACGCATGTATTTTTTAACCGAGACAGAATAGAAAAAATTGTTGCCTAATTAAATTACACTGACGTTGAATTGCAAGATACGATGTCTAATTAAAAACACCGAGATAAAATTGGACACACACATCATCGGCAACGACACTCACATCATAGGCAACGATGTCCACATTATAGACAACGATGCCCAAATTGGATTTTTCTGCAAGTGATTTCTTCGACTTTTACCCACCTGTGATTCCATTTCATTTCATATTATTCCATTGCTTGTGATTCTAGTACAATCTGAGCACTTTGATTACAAAATTACAACAGAGATAGAACACAAATGTTCTGAGTCTACTTAATATGAAATGAAAAATTGTGGAATGAAATGAGCACTTTGATTACAAAATTACAACGAAGATAGAAACAGATGCTTAGTCTAATCTTTTTCCCGATGGACAGATGAACATATATGATTTTTGGAAGAAAAAGCTTCAAAGAGAAAATAAGATCGGGAATGGCTATGAGATTTTGGAGAAGAAAGGACGGTAGGTGGAGGGGTATTTAAGGAAGAAAATAACAAAAATTGACTTTTGCAGTTGAAAAAAAAAGGTACTTGAGCGGTTATAATTTCATAAAAGTGTACCAGCCCACAATTATTCCAAATAATTACTCCCTATGTCCTCAATTATGGCCTTCATTATTTTTTTTGGCGAAACTATTTTCACTATAATTTTCACTTGTCCACTACATCATTAATTACTGTACTAAATAAATGCATGTTTAAATAAAAATACCCCTTAGGTAAATACTCATTTTAGTTGACTAATCAAGTTACTTTTCTAATTACCTTCTAACATATTTTTTAGTTTTTGTTTTTAAATTTTAAATTTTAATTCTCACAAGCAAGGTATTTATTCTTTTTTTTTCATAATAAATAAGTTCAATCAATTTTTGATCACTCACGTCCAGTGGCGGACACAAGCTTTGGACTATGGGGGCAGTTGCCCCCACTTGGATTTTTGTGCACAAAGGGATTTTTTAATTTATTTTTTAAATAATCTATTATTTTAAACAGTTTGCCCCCACCTACATAAGATTTATGCATTTTGCCCCCACCTAAACTTAAAATGCCTAAAGGAAAATTTACGCACCGAACGATTATAAATTTTATTAAACACCTGAGAATTTTTCTGCGTCCGCCACTGCTCACGTCTCATATTCATTATCATAAGAAATTTCAAGTTGCATTAAAGTTGTGTAGACCAAATCCAAACGCAAGAAAATAAAGAGGGAAGATCAAGGCGCAACCGACGAGGGAGGTGATGAAGAGTGTACTTTGTGCACCAGCACCTTGGGAAAAGTTAATAAGTGCTTCAATGAAATTGATGTTAATTAGTTCATAATCAACCAAATTACACTATCTAATGAAATTTAAACATGGATAACAAAAAACAGAAATGAGTCACAAGAGAACCGGAACGAAATTGACGGTTAGATTAGCAAGGAAAAAGGACTTCTGGTCTTACATCAAAACAACTAATCTTATTTTAAAAAAGTAGGACGAGAATAACAGAAGAAACTCCACTAATTATTATAACAACAAAAAGAAAATCTCCAAATACAAGGCTAACGCTTTAGTTGCCTATGCAACTCCGTTACAGCAGCAGCAGTGGAAGCCACCGTAACTGCCACAGGAACCACAGCCCCCACCCCCGGCACAACAGTCCCGACCGCTGCTGACACGGCTGCCACTTGTTTGGCCACCGGACCGACAACCTCTGCCGTGTGGGCCACCGCTGGCAGTGCATCCACCACGTATTTATGAACGGTCGCATGGACGGGTGCCATCGCCGGAAGTACCTGATTAACAACTGTGTTATGTACGGTGGCATGTACAGGTGCCACTGCTGGAAGTACCTGATTAACGACTGTGTTATATATGGTGGCATGTACTGCTGCTAACCAATTTGCCATTGCCAACTTAATGTTGTAGAGGCCGGTTTCAGCAGTTTTGTGCTCAATTTGGAGTTGTCACCGAAGGGTCTAAGAGAGAATACAACCGGATAGTATATGGAAATTTAAATGGGTTTTATCACTTATAACATGGTATCAAACCCTCAATTATATCAAAATCAATTATGATATTCCAACTTAGTGTTGCAGTCCATTTCCAACCCACTTGCCTTTCTCTTTTCCGGAATAATTGAAGACAACCATTTGGCTTTAATTTCCTCAAAACGACAACGTTTCCTTTGTTCTGCTTTTAAAAAAAAGGTGGCCAACAACTGCCAGTGTTTTACACGTGTCAGGCAGTGTACGGTCCCTTTAATCTTTAATTTTCAACTCGTTTTTGGTCATTTTCGACCAATTTTTTAAATTTTCTAAATTTTTTTAAAAATAAAAGTACATATTTTTATATATAAATAAAGACTTGACTTGGTTTGCTTTATTTGAACACCAATACAATTTTCTCCAAAATTTGTTATTTTATCAAATATATTTCTCTCTTCCATCTCTCTTCTAATTTCATGTTTTTAATTAAGTTGTTTAATTACCATATTATTTTTATTTACCATTTAAATACTTATTAATTTTTTTAGTATTGCAATTATCATAATTTAGATATTAATCTATTTATCAATATTGTTATTTGTTTATTATTGTTATTAATTATTATTATTGTTGTTATTAGTTATTAATATTATTGTTAATACTATCATTAAGTAATATTAGTTGTTATTATTGTATAATTTGCATTGGTAATTTTATTTTATTTGCAATTACCTCGTCTATTGCTTCACGTTCGTTTTCACGTAAAAGCAAAAAACTCTCAAAATAAATGCAATTTACCCACACCTACACCAAATGAACTTTATTCTCAACAAATTCCTCAACCTAATTTACAAAACCAACAATCATCTCGTCATAACTTTTCTGATATGCAAAATTTTTCAAATGTTAGAGGGTTTCAGAATTTTCAAAACTCAAACTTTTCTCAATTTTTAAAAACAAACAGGTCTAAGCACTGGTCACGTGCTCAGCACGCCTTCCTCAGTCATGAGTGAAGCACAAACAATCCTCATGGTCCAAGTCCAAGTCATGGGTGAGCAGCAATTAGTCATTGACCGCTTTAGCTTAAAAGACGAGCACCCATCTCCAGGAAGTCTGGGGGCCAAGTATGCAGTGAGCAGTGTGCCAAGTATACAGTGAGCAGACAGAAAGGTAAAAATGATGAGCATGTTCACCGTGCTCGGTAATTTATTAACGGTCGTCTTAGACGGTGGGCAGTTACCTCCGGGAAACCCGCCCCAACTTTCAAGACGTGGCCATTAATGTGCCCGCTCTACACGCTTCGGCATTCAATGAGCGTTTTCCCAACTCTCTAAGTAGGCTATATAAACCCTTCCAAATTGAGGAGGGAGGTACGTTATCTTATACACAGACCAAAACTCTGTCAAATTAATTACTCAATTGTGTTTACTGATTCACACACCGGAGAGCATTTGCAAGGTAAGCATATTTATGTATTATAAATTTACTTCGCAAGTGCACGAGTCAACCGGAGTATAATTATGCGGAAGCAAGGGTCGAACCACAGATATTTGAGTTTTGATTAAAGTAAATTCAACTAATCTAACAAAATAAAGCAATTAATAAAAAGGGGTTTTAGTTTTATTAAAATAAACTAATTTAACAAAGCATATAAATATGAGAAAGATCAAAGTTTGTAAAAACGCCTAAGAATTAGGATTCACTTGTATATCCATCTTTTGTCCGTTTATCTTATGTATCAATCAATTACGGGTTCGTTCACTAGGGTAAAGGATTGAGATTTAATGGGCAAGATTTGCAATCCTTAGTACTCCGCATTAACTATGCTTTTTTGGTCCGTCCACATAGAAATTAAGAATCCATTAGGCACTCTAAGAACGAAAGTAATTAGTAGTTCAATCAGTCCTCCTAAAAACATACGTGAACCTAGATCTAACCTTAGCCCGATCAGGAAATTAGAGAATCTATTTATCATTTAGGTTGGCCAATGTATAACTTGAGCACAAATCATGCCACTTATTATACCCACAAGCCTACAAATTCGTTAACGCGGTTCATTATGTCATAGTTTTAATGTAGTCCAATGATAATCTAAATTTATAAACGATTAATTAATTGAATAGAAATGAATAATTAGAACAAAAGAATTAAATACAAATTATCTCTAATTTCTAGATTATGGGGTTATTTACTCATAATTGAAATTACAAAACCTTGAATCATTCTTTGAGAATCTTTCTTCATAAATAAAGAAAAACAATACATAACTTTTCTCCTTTTTATAACCTAAAAGGAGTCTATTTGTACCTAATAATTATATAACAACTAAAATAAAGGGGATACAAAACAATTAAACCCTAAAAGAAGTAGAGTGGGCCGCACGTTTACTAAGAATCCCAAAAAGTGGGTGGCTTATTTTCTTTTGATAAAAGCAGATTTTCAGCTTTTGATTTTAAAGTTTCAGTAATTTGTACTTTGGTCCCTGAAATCTTCAATTCAACATAATTTGTCTATATTTCGCATAATTGTTCCCCAAGTCACATAAACTATAAAACAACACTAAAATAAATATTATACAACAAAAACCCCCAAAAAATAGCAACATTTAAGCCAGAATAATACCTAATAAATGAATATAAAACCCATTCATCACTCCTGCCCAGGTTCATAGTTCGTGTTTACCTTGTTGACAGGGTTGGGCCTTGATGTGGTGGATATTATTGAAAGACAGATATCTAGATTGTTAAGCCCAGTGTATCCGATTATTTTTGGATATATCAGTTTCAAAAGTTTTAAGATAAAATATTTCTATTATTATTATTAATATAATAGATGTATCTTTCAAAAGTATTAAAATAAAATACTTACTATTATTATTATGTATAGCATGTTGGTTAGAAGACTTCCACTACTATTTCCAATAATATATATATATTCCACATTTATTATAAAATGATGTTGGTTTTATATTCCAACATTTAAATCAAAATGCCTAAAAATTTAAAAAAGTATACTACTACTATTACCAAAAGAAAAAAATATATGTTACATTTAAAAATTATAATAGTATTATTAACAATAGAACTCATGCGGAGCACGAGCTCTATAACTAGTTCATGATGAAACTCATGTCACATAATAAAAAACAAATATTATTAAAAATAAATTTTATAAACCAAATTTTGAGAAAATATGTGACCGTTACTGGTCGAAATCCGCTAAGACCAGCCCGATCATCATCTCTAAGTATAACAACTTAACAAGTGCATATTCCGACATGATTTATAAATTATTTCAGTGGTGCATGTATACAATCTTTTTTTTTTCATACTTCAGTAACATAAGACGCTTGATAATCTATAATTACTAAACCACTCATGCACTCTTTTAAATTCACGAATACAATCCACAATCAACCAAAAAAAGCACACTACTTTTTATTTTTTGACAAACAAAAGTGCACTACTTAATCCATAGTACAACAGAAAGGCGATTAGCATTCAATTTTATTTTTGGAAGACAGCCAAGACCATGTCGCCAACAAATGCCCAGGCCGGAATCCCAAGAAAATTAAGTATATAGAAGTTGTTAGGATTATGGAGGACCAAACCAAGAAGTGGGCAGCCTTTTAATATCCTCCCTAAGCCCAAACCAGCTTGGCCCATCTCCTGGAAGCCCGTTTCATCCTTAGCGGTTTAACGGAGGGGCTATTTGGTCTTTGTGATAACCCTTGCTGATGTCCTCCCTTTTGGTGACCTTTCCTCACCGCCTTTTATATTTATTTTCATGTTCCTTTCGTCATTAATAGATTAGGAGATAGATTGAGAGAGAGAACTAGAGAGGCGGGCATGGAGAGAAAAAAAGAGCGAGCTGATAGAGAGAGAGAGACCGTGAGTGAGAGCCTCCATTAAAACCAGACCTTACTCAGTTCAGTACTTAAATATTCGGTTGATTTCTTCCTTCTTTCAACCTTGTTCTCTGTGAGCTTCGAGTGCAGAGTGACGGTGGTAGCGAGCCCTCTGTGAGCTCTGTTCCGTCTTGTGAGTACTGTGAGGTTGAGTTGCTTGTGTTGGTCTTTTTTTTTTTTTTTGGTTTCTTCTCTGGGTTCTGGTCAGTGAACCTTTTGATCGTCTTCTCTGGCTGTCTCTGTTCTCGGTTTCCGGAGCTTGGGGTCAAGTCTAGTGTTGGTGGCTTTGACCTTGGAAAACAGTGGGTTGGTTCCCCTTTGAACTCATTGGTGGATATGGCACTTTCAGGGCGCTTCCTTTTGTTGCTGGTACTTGATTCGAGAAGATGGACTTTAGCCTTCATCCCGGCTTTGTGAGATTTTGCTTCCGCTTTTCGGTTGCCTTCCTCAATTTCAAGTCGTATGATCAAGTCTTCTAGTTTCATCTCCTTTCGCTTATGCTTGAGGTAGTTCTTGAAGTCTTTCCACGTAGGCGGTACCTTCTCAATCACGACAGCCACTTGGAACGATTCACTTAGCACCATCCCTCCAGCTTCCGAGTCATGCAAGATTAACTGAATCTCAGACACTTGGCTTACCACTGTCTTGGAGTCAATCATCTTGAAATCAAGAAACTTTCCGACGATGAATTTCTTCGATCAGACATCTTCAATCTATTATTTCCTTTCCAAGTAGTTCCACAGTTCCTTGGCAGTCTTACATTGTAAAGTGAATCCTCCAGGTCATTAAGCACGCAATTTCTATACAAGAAATCATTGTGGTTCCATGATTCCAAGGCATTAAGCCTTTGGGCATCAGCTTCACCATCCGCAGCAAGGGGGTCCTCTTTCAAGAATCTTGACAGACCAAGAGTCGTCAAATAGAATAACATCTTCTGTTGCCATCTCTTAAAATCAATACCTGTGAATTTGGCCGGTTTCTCACCATGAGCAGGATGTGGGAGAACAAGAGCAACAATGGTAGCAGCGGATGTGTTAGGAGCAGTAACGGTTGGAGTCGTTGAGTCCTTTTATGTCACTTTCTTCCAAGAAAGCGGAAATTTCATCTTTCGATTGTTGTATAATTGTTGTAGGTTTTCCCGGAATAGCAAATGACATTATTTTAAATAGAAGAAAGAGGTGAAGAGAAATTTAATTATAATAATTAATTAAAACAACTTGAAGTCGAGGCTCGTGTTGGACACGATCTTCGCAAGATGAAATTATCCCGTACCGTGGTCACGGTTCTTCGGCAATCGTCTCTAAGATGCAACGAATTTTCAATTTTAGTAGGTAGCACTTTAGTACTCAGATTCCGATGAACTGGATCGGTGTTTAGAACTTCCAAGACTTGAACAGAAGATATGCAACAATATGATAATGTTTTCTATATTTCTGGTGTTTGTGATTGTCAAACCAGGGGGTCTATATATACTAACTGAAGAGTTGTGGTGGTCTTTTGCAAAGGATTGCAACTTTGGAATCCAAGGGTTGTGAACAGGTTTGCTGACCCAGCCGAATGCCTACCTGATCACCCATTCGGATTAGACTAGATTCATCGCATCCGAACGTACCCATTCGGCTAAGACCAGGTTCATTGCATCTAGACATGCCCATTCGATCAGCCCGTTAGAACCCTTTCGGGTCTAACCACCAAGTCTGCGTCGCACCTACCCGAGTAGACACAAGCCACCTTAACTGTCCTAGCTACTGGATTGTCACCGAGCTAGCTGAACCCACTTTACTCTTCAATTTACAAAGGTAGGTTGTCTACTTTGAGCATTAATATCTTATTCACCCATTATTGGTTTTGAGATAATAAAATTTTTAACTTAATCTACTCGAAACGTAGATTTCATATTTACAACTTATTTCTATTTTTAATAAATGAAATTCAATTAAAATTTTGGTCCAACATTGGTCAACACCAATGTTATGAAAACCAATTTCCAACACTCATAATAATAATAATAATAATAATAATAATAAATAAATAATAATAATAATAATAATAATAATAATAATAATAACAACAACAACAATAATAATAATAATAAAATTAATTGTTTTTTTCTTTAATCTATGCATCGAGTCAAATATGACAATAATTTTGAGACAAATGGAGAAATACTTTATGGGTATATTTGAAATGAACAAAAAGAAAAGGGTAGAGATAAGACAATTTCTTGGAATTGATAAAAAAGAAAGCAAGACAATTATTTAGGAAGAGTGAGAGTAATTCTCTTTTTTTTTAAATCATTTTTAAAGGTTGGAGGGGACATAGATCGTACTCCAACCTTTTTTTTTAATGTCTTGAAAGGCTACAATTATAGATATATGATGTCTTTGGTGTGGCTCGAACAAATAACTCATTTAGTGAGACTTTGAACACCCAACCTCTCAGTTGAGAATAATTCCCTTTCCTCTTAGATTATCCCAATAAAATAAATTTATTTTTGAAAATAGTACTCCCTCCGTTCCTAATTAATTATCATGTTTTTCATTTTTGTCTATTGTAAAAATATTCTTGTTTCTATTTATTTTTTATGAAAATATTTTTATCATTTTACCATTAAATTTTGTTGTTAACTTTAATGATGGTCGCACACATGTACATGTATTTTAAACAAAACTACATATTATTATAATACATAATATAATATAGTCAATGTGCTTTATTTTATTTTATTTTTTTAAAGGTTGGAGGGGATATAAATCATATCCCAACCCTTATTTTTTATTATTTTAATGTCTTGAAATGCTAGAATAATGTATATATATATATATATGATGCATTTAGTGTGATTAGAACAAATGGTGCCTCTGACGAGACTTTGAACATCCGACATCTCGATTGAGAGTAGTGAAGTATCAGGGTGCCTCTGGTAGGGCTTAAACACTCAACCACTCCGTTAGGATAAGTGAACAGCTAAATAGTGCCTTTGAGTAAGACTTGAATAACAACGATGCCTTTGAAAAGACTTGAACACACGACCACTCTATTGAGAGTTGTAATGTCCAGGGTGTCTCTAGTGAGATTTGAACATCCAACCTTTCCTGTTATGAGAAGTGAGCAGTACCTGTTGAATTAGAACTTATCGGTCAATATGCTTTATTAATTTGTGTGTCTAGCCAAATAAAATATATATTAAGAAGTTGAAGACACTACACAGCCTTGTTGTTTTTTTCTCTGCTTCGGTCAACCTTCTCGTATCCGACCTCGTCTCCTAGTTTGAGTTGCCTTCTCCGAGTCACGGTTTTCTCAAATGGGGTTTTCATGCGAGTCTTGAGATAGATTCAGGCAGATTTCGAGCTTGATAGGCACATGGGTTTCTTGGCAGCTGATTGAATCACCATTTTTAGGGTTATGGTTTCAAAAACTGAGATTTTTCTCGTTCTTGCTTTTTGTAGGGTTTTTTTTTTTTTTGTGTTTTTTCCTTCGTTACCTTCCCCCCCCCCACCCCCTTTCTTTCATCAACTCCAACTGATTGCAATAGACATCATATTTTTCTCAAATTGAGATTTACATTTTTGAAAGCTACCCAAAGATCGATAAGTAAATATAGGTGTTGTATCTTGTGCTGTAAATTTATACAACCTCCTTATTTTTCTTACTCAACAAAGTTATTGAAGACGGTCTTTGTTTTGCGAAGTTTGATTCTAGACATCTTGATGTAAACACCATCGTGCCATATATTTTGGAGGCCCTCAATTAAAATTAAAATTAGGCCCTAAAAATACTACAAAACAGTTATCAAAATATCATAAACATTTCTACTTTAATCGAAAATTGCCCAATAACAACTAGGAGAATTTTACCAAAATAGGGGGAAATTTTCACAATCTACAAACTATAAATTTTAACCCCAAAAAAAAAAGACAAATAATCAACATTTGTTGACCGAGCCTCTCTTTAACTACTTAGTTTTTAGATGAGCTGACAAATTTAACATGGTCTCGGATTTCTACCAAGGTTATGGGTTCAAGTCCATTTATTACTTTGGTATGTGTTGATTTTTCATCTGTTAATTACTTCTCAAACTACTTGATCTTTATATTTTAAAGAGTAGTAACTTATCAAAAACATAGAAAATGGGAAATTAAAGCTTTGAAATTTCATCCAAAATATAATCATTTTAGAAATTCAAAATTCAAAATTCAACAAAAAGAAAAAAATTAGGTATGTTACACGATAGTGCTTAGCCAAGTGCTAGGAGGCCGAGGCCACAGCCCCCTTATGTGACATCACCCAGAGTCGATAAATTTACAATTTCTTTGTAAACAACATTTTATATATGCAACATTTAATGCTACTATATACACAATATCAGTAAACAGCTTTATAAAACAACCATCGGCACAAGTCAACTATAGGCTTTACTTAATCATCCATGGATCTTCATTCTTCAACCCCATTCCATTTAGCTAGCAAAGAGTGTGAAGTAACTCTCATTGCAGTATTTATTGTCCCAGTTGCTCTGAATAGCAGCCACCAACATCATCACCATACTAAGGTACAAAACCCGATGCCCGCTGCACTGACAATTCCCAACGCCCTGATCATAGCAACAATCTTCCCCATGATCACTTTTTTTTATATAACTGAAGGCTACTCTGTTCGTGTGTTGGTGTTGCAGAGTAAAATGCTCCTGAAAGTATGGAGAGGGGATTACCTAGGTTTGATTATATATAATGATTCTAGTGGCTACTCAAAAGTCTCTAGGTTAATCAGATTTTTGGGTAGAGATACATTAGACTGGAGTCTGTCTGTTATCATGTTCATTGAGGTTGGAGTTCTGTGAGATTAGACAATGGTTAAGAATTAATTACTCTCAGTAAAATCTTATCCAACTCCACTAGTCAAACTTAAAAGTAAAATCTTATCCAAAAAGAAATGAGACTTTTCATTTCTTTGACATCTTGTAATCTTGTAAAAAGTAAAAACTTGAAAAATATCATTTCTCTTTTCCTCTTCGTTTATCCCCCCAAATAAATCTTATTTCTAATAATAATAGTTTAGTGTGATTTGAAGAAGGTACAAACAATTAAAGTTTTAATATTAAAAAGTTTAACATGTCAATTGCAACTAACTATTTGGGAAGGCATTAGTAATATTTTATTCATTTGTAACTATTGAAAATTTGAATAAAAAGATAGGAAGAAAGATGGTAGGACAAAGAAAATTTGAAGAAAAAAATAGGAAAAAAGTCCCTAAAGAGTACTGTCATGTTGTGGCTTGACTATACAACTAGTGGGATATCTCAAATGAATTAATAAAATTATGTGACATGAAATTTATACAACCACATTATCGTTCATATTCAACAGAATATAGAAGACGCTCTTGATTTTGCCAAATTAGATTCTAGATACCTTGATGTTAACTAGGCACTCCCAAACATCTTTGTTCTTAAGACCAAAGGTAATATAGGCAAATTAATTACTCTTTCTGTTAAAATAATTAAGTATCTTCTATTCCATTTGTGATTAGTTGAGATCTCTTGTATCGTATGATGTACTCCTTCCCGCGTCACCAAATTATATAACTCATGGATCAACTTTGATCATCCACGAACATATTCAATTGATAGCATAAAGAGGTGTACACTATATGATACAAGAAATCTCATATCATTCGAGATGTCCCATAATAAGTGTTCTATTTTTTTCTTTTTGAAAGTCTTTTGAACTAATTGTGTTAAGTATCTTATTTAATTGTTTGATAGAAAAAGATAGGGCTAAATGCACCATTAGGCCTTGAACTTTGGCCAAACTTATCATAGTCATCTAACTTCAAAAGTGATCACCATTGACCAAGCATCACCCTTTTTGTTCACCACTAGTCCTTAGCCCTAACGCCGTTAGTGTATTGCCGTTAAGTGAGCATGTGTCACTCACATGCATAAAAATTGAGGATAAAACAGACTTTTTCATTTCAAATAAGGGATCAATTTGTTATCATTATCAAAATAAGGGGACCAATTGAAAATTTTAACACTCAGTTCATCTTTACCCAAACTCCTTCCCGATCTCCGCCGTCGGTCTCACCCCTCCTATCTCTGTCGCGCCATCTCCATGTGCCCCCAAGTCCTCTTATCCCCTCTCCCTAACATCATCTCCATCTTCACATTCCTCCTTCGCGAAGCCCACGTCTCTGGCCACCAACTTCGTCGCGTCATCCATGTTTTTCCTCCGCAGCATAGATTAAGTTCAAAGTTTTCGCAATGAGCAACCCGCCTATTAGAGGATAAATCATGTGTACGGATCTCGATTTCATTCAATAACTTTGCACACATGTAACCCCAGAAACCTAAAAATACAATGTAAGCGAAAAACATGGTGAAGTAAATCATTGGAAGCTGAGTCAAGCCGACGGGAAGGTAATCATTGACATCGCCGATGTCTAGGTTGTATAATTCCATGTAAACGTCTATGGTAACTTGTGATTATGGTGCATAGTTGGCGAAGAAGAGGGAGTACTTGGGGAGGGTGACTGGGAAGGATTTGTTCACGGAGGAGAGCGGTGACGGGGAGAGGTCACGGAATCTGAAAAGAAAGGTGATGATAACAAACAGACCCCTTATTTGAAATGAAAAAGTCTGTTTTGCCCTTAATTTTGTGCATGTGAGTTGCACATGTTCACTTAACGGCAGTAAACTAACGACGGTAAACAAAAAGGGTGATGTTTGGTCAATGATGGATCACTTTTGAAGTTAAGGGATTGATGATGGATTTGACCCAAGTTCAAAAACTAATGGTGCATTTAGCCCAAAAAGATATAAGTCGTAATGATTTGAATTTTTAAATCACTAAAAGACGATTTGAGGGTTTTAATGATATTTTTTTGAAATCAAATATTTTCTTAAAACTTACGTAACGTCAATAAAAAACATTTATTTCAGGATAGATGAGGTACGCGTTATGAAATTGAACTTCCAAAACAAAATATATGGAGTATGAGTTATAAACTTAATACAGATATTATATCACATTTTCTATGGTGATGATATATGAACTCCAAAAAGAAACCTACTAAAAAAGATGCTTTTTTTTTTTTGGACAAGATGAAATTTGAATTCTAGGATTAAATGTCCAGCTAGGAGTTTGGCATTTATATCAATTTATAGAAAAGGAAAGAAAACAAAAGTATTTAAATGTCCAACAATAGATATGCCAATTTCAGTTTCACCAAAAACATCTCATAATCATTTATCTAAGTTGTCAAGAATCTTCAGTGCTAATGTGCTATACACTGTAAAAAGAACCCCCCCCCCCTCCCCGCTCATAAACACACACACAGAGAAACGTTCACCTGAACATGCCAAAGCCCTATAACCTATTTCTCCTAGTGGCATTCCTGATATCTCCCTGGAGTATCTCATGTATGTCTATTTTATCAACTTGACAAGATGTATTTCAATCGTTACTCTTCTTAGATTAATCTTCGTGGCTGATTCGATTTTTTTCTCTATCCGTGAATTTGATTTGTAGGTTGGGACATTTTCGGAGAAAGATGTAGTCCAAGTGATGTACGGATATACCAGTGGCCGTCAGGGTTCACAGCCCTTCATGTGCCCAAATTCACGGTTGAGATTGTCAATGAAGCGTGGAAGGTTGATGCCGTATACGGGGTTAAAATTTCTTGTCCTGAATTTGCATCAACCAATTTGATAAATCCCACAATTTTTCGTCGGGTTAGCTCCTACATTTGCCTACTCAAAAACGGGAAGAAAATTAATCAAGGGGAAGTGGTTTCTTTTGAGTATTCAAATCTTTTTCTATATCCATTGATTGCCATTGATGTTAAATGTTAGGACAGGTAGATTTCCTTGTGTATCATAGAATTCAATATAGCATTCATTTTTTGGAGTTGCTTTTTCCTAAATGCCTCTAGCTATTCCATATGCTTAAATTCTTAAATTGAATAGTGAATTTTGTTACAACAATAATGTCCTAGTAGAGAATACAACCTACTGCAATTAGGATATTAATTAAGATTTCAAATTCAGATAGATTGTGTGTGTTAAAACTAGGGCCGGCAAAACTGTTAAATTTCCGACCCGATTTTGTTGGGATTTTTCCCGTCCGTTTTCCGACGGGATCCGATTTCCGATCCCGATTTTCGTTGGGATTGACATATTTCGGGATGGTATTGAGATAATTATCAATCCCGTCGGATTCCGACCGTCGAATATCAATCCCGTTATCTTTTATATTTTTATATTTTGTTATCAATTTTTATTTATTTTTTGTTTGCTATTTTTAAATTACTTAATGATGTTTGTTAAATTTATTTTCATAATTAATATTGTGGTTTTTTTTGTCTATCACTTTTCTCGCACTTAGTGTAGCTCTTCTCCTACGAGTGAGGGGTGCATTTTGTTCATAATGACATATTCAACAATATTCACCATTAAGTAAATATTCAAGCATACTTTGTAAATATACTCTTCCCTAAATCTTAATTATGATGGAGATATTTTAAAATATTTTAGTGTCATATTTGTTCATAAATATTATAGTTTGATATTACTTTGAATCCCGATCTTATTATGATGGAGATATTTTAAAAATATTTTAGTGTCGAAAAATATTGTTCATAAATATTATAGTCGATATTACGGGATCGGATAAACGAGATCGGGATCTCGGGATCCCGATTCCACCCCTATCATTATCATTGTTTGTACTGGCTTTTATTCAAAATCGTTTGTAAAATCGGGTTTGTGCTTTTAAAATTCACTAAAACCTATATTCTCTAATACAAGCGCTTATATCAGTCTCTCACAAAGATGTCCAAAGGGCGGCCTACCCGTATACAATACCACTATACAAGGGCATGACGAAATGTTAATAGGGCAGATTACAGTTGTTTTTGGTCATCCCAAACGGGTTACCCCTTCTGGGTCATTGACCAAATGGGTTAGTTTAAACATGTCGCTAATGTTGCGACCTACCCTGGGCATAATGAACTTTAGGTTAAGCTCGCTCCCATTGGGCCACAACAAAATAAATAAAATAAAATAATTAGGGTGATAATTGAGTCAATATCATGCAGTAAAATTATAATCGTAAAAATCTATTTTTTTTTAAATCGCTACATTACATTTTTTGGGAGAAAACAACGAAAATACCCTTAATAAAGGAAAGACGTGCACACAGAGTCATTGTCCCAATTTGTGCATCGGAAAAAATTTTGGTCATCGCTCAAAATTTTTGGGGTGTCAGTCAAAGAGGCGTCGATCAAAAATTTTGGACGTCACTATGCAAGAGCCACTGCCCAAAATTTGAACATCACAAAGAAAAAAATTGGGCTTTGTTCATCAATTTCGACCATGATTTTAAGAAATGATGCATAATTAACTAATAGTGAGGCATGATTTTAAAAAAAGATGTCTAATTATTTATATACCGAGATAGGATTTGATGAAACGATGTCTAATTAAGTACCACCGTGGTAAGATTTGAAGGAGCGATCCTTAATCAAGTAACATTGAGGCATGATTGGAAAAATAAATTGAAGTCTGTCACCAAATTAAAGAAACGACACCTAATTAGTAAGACCGATGCAGAAACGATACCTAATTAGTAAGACCGATGCATGATTGTAAGGAACGATGCCTAATTAAGTAATACAGAGGTACAATTTGAAACATTGATGCCTAATTATTTATATATTGAGACATGATTTAAAGGAATTAATGATGCTTAATTAAGTATCACTAAGACAGAATTGCAAATAATGATGACTAGTTAACAAAAACTTAGGCATGATTGTAAGGGACGATGTCTAATTAAGTAACACCAAGACATGATTGGAAGAACCGATGTCTAATTTTTAAATCATTAAACGCATGTATTTTTTAACCAATACAGAATAGAAAAATTGTTGCCTAATTAAATTACACCAAAACTGAATTACAAGATACGATGCCTAATTAACACACCGAGGTAAAATCGACACACACATCATAGGCAACGACACTCATATCATAGGCAACGATGCTCAAATTGGATTTGCATGCAAGTGATTTCTTCGGCTTCTACCCACATGTGATTCCATTTCATTCCATTGCTTGTGATTCTAGTACAATCCGAGAACTTTGATTACAAAATTACAATGAAGATATAGAAACAAATCCTTAGTCCAATCCACTTCCCGATGGACAGATGGACATATATGATTTTAGGAAGAAAGAACTTCAAAGAGAAAATGAGAATCAGAATGACTATGAGATTTTGGAGAAGAAATGACGGTAGGAGAAGAGACATTTAAGGAAGAAAATAACGAAAATGGACTTATGCAGTTGAAAAAAAAAACAGGTTTCTTGAGTGGTTATAATTTCAGAAAAATGTACCGACTCACAATTATTCAAAATAATTACTCCTTATGCTCCTCAATTATGGTCTTCATTTATTATTATTATTATTTTTTTGATGAAACTATTTTCACTACAATTTTTGTTTGTCCACTATATCCTTAATTACCATATTAAATAAATACATGTTTAGAAGAAACTTTCCCTTATGTACTAGCTCATTTTAGTTGACTAATCAAGTTACTTTCTTAAATGGGCAATGTTAAGACTACTCTCATTTTGCACCAAAATATGAGTACTCTATGATGTGTCATACTCTTATTGGTTAGATATTTTGTAGGTCTTAGTACTCCAGCAAATGAGAGTGTGTCACATCACAGAGGACTCATATTTTGGTACAAAATGAGATTGACTCAAGCATTACCCATCCTAAATACCTTATAACATTATTTTTTTTAGTTCAAACATCAATGAATAACATAATTATTTTATTTTTTATTTTTAACATTTTAATTCTCAACAAGCAAGGTATTTATTCTTTTTTTTTCATAATAAATATGTTCAATCAATTTTTAATAACCCACGTCTCATATTCATTATCATAAAAATAATATGATTAATACTTTTTCTACCAAAATTTTAGAATATGTTGGATATTTTATAATAAAAACTTTAAAATTCTAATTTAGTTTAAAAATAATATTTTAAAATATCAATTCAATAATATTAACGGTAGGTATTAAATTGAATATTGGTTTCAATATCAACTCAAAGATTAAAATTATGAATCAATTATAAAGGTATGCAAAATATTTCAAATTTTACGATACTACTTCATACTACTCCCTCCATCCCTAAATAATCGTCCTAGTTGATCCGGCGCATAATTTAAGAAAAAACAATTGACTTGATTATTTATATTGGTTTAATGTGTAGTTTCCTTTAAAACTCATGAGTATGTGGCCCATAATTAAAGTAGGGTGAAAAAGTAATTGTAAAGTGGTAAAAGTGATGTTCTAAAAAGGTAAGTTTTAAACTGGATAATTATTTTGGGACGGACGAAAAAATAAAGGAGGACGATAATTTAGAGAAGGAGGGAGTATGATTTTATTATTCGATCAATTTTTACAATTACATCTTTAAAATTTAAGTATTTCTTTTTCCATAACCAAAGAAGTGAAGAACACGTATTTACTCAACGATTGATAAAAATATTTATATATATATATATATATATATATGGTTGTGTCATCTCACCCAACTTTTGATATTGTTGAATCCTCAAGCTTCCACATCACTTGACTTGAAACTTTTCATTTTATAGTCATTAGCTAAAAATAATACGGAGTAGTTAATATGATATCGTGATATTAATCATTTACTATTAATCTCTTCTATTGTTAATAATAGTGAAAATCTTATATAGAAAGACTTTTACTACAAACATCATTTCTTAACCAACGTGGGATAATATTATTAGATTGACATTAGGTGAGTACTTTACTCTAATAAGCCACTTCTAACACTATACTTTAAGCATTGATATCTTATTCATCCAAAATTCGCTTTAGGCAAATAAATATATCATTTTGATGCTCTCACTTAGTAGAACACATTTGCACAATTACATTTGCCAACAAACAAATGACACGTAAAGAAATTCGTGCCTCAAGTTACACAATTTCTTTAACTAAAAATACTAATTTTTCAACAAGTATTAGGTAAGCACTTTAACAATTTCTAAAATCAACATTAATTAATAATCAATGTAAGATCCATCTCTTTTATAATTACCAAAAAAAATTAACAAACATCAGTTAAAAATTGTTGTTAATAGAGCAGATTATAGTGGGTTTGGGTCATCCCTAACGAGCTACCCCCTTCCGAGTCATTGACTAAATGGGTTAGGTTAAACAGGCGCTAATGTTGTGCCTTCCCTTAGGCATGGTGAACTTTAGGTTAAGGTCGCTCCAATCTGGCCACAACAAAGAAATAAATAAACTAATTAGGGTGATAATCGAGCCGGTATCATGCGGTGAAATTATAACCACAAAAGTTAATCATTATTTTTTTAACCACTACAGTACATTTTTTACGAGAAAACGATAAAAATACCCCTAATGAAGGAAAGACGCGCACACAAAACCATAGTCCCAATTTATGCTTCGGTAAAAAAAATTGGGCGTCGCTCAAAATTTTGGGGTGTCGATAACTTTTTTTGGACGTCTGCCAAAAATTTTGGGCATCACTATACAAAAACCACTAGCCAAAATTTGGGCGTCGAAAACAAAAAATTGGGCATCGTTCATCAATTTCGGGCATGGTTTTAAGAAACGATGCATAATTAACTAACAGTGAGACATGATTTTTTTTAAAAAGTCTAATTATTTATATATCGATGCAGGATTTGATGGAATGATGCCTAATTAAGTACCACCGAGGCAGGATTTAAAGGAACGTTATTAATCAAGTAAAACTAAGGCATGATTTGAAACATAAATTGAAATTTGTCACCATATTAAAGAAACGACACCTAATTAGTAAGACTGAGACATGATAGTAAGGAACGATGGCTAATTAAGTAACACTGAGGTACGATTGGAAACATTGATACCTAATTATTTATATACTGAGACATGATTTAAATGAATGATGCTTAATTAAGTAACATCGAGGTAGAATTACAAATAACGATAACTAATAAACTAAAACTGAGACATGATTATAAGGAATGGTGCCTAATTAAGTAACACCGAGACGTGATTGAAATAACCGATGTCTAATTTTTAAATCATTAAATACGTGCATTTTTTAACTGAGACAGAGTATAAAAATTTGTTGCCTAATTAAATTACAATGATGCTGAATTGCAAGATACGATATCTAATTAAAAACATCGAAGTAAAATTGGACACACATATCATAGACAACGACACTCAGATCATAGATAACGATGCCCGCATCATAAGCAACGATGTCCAAATTGGATTTGTCTGCAAGTGATTTATTCGGCTTCTACCCACCTGTAATTCCATTCTATTCCATGTGATTCCATTCCTTGTGATTCTAGTACAAATCGAGCACTTTGATTACAAAATTACAACTAAGATAAAACACAAATGTTCTGAGTCAGATCCATATGAAATGAAAAAGCGTAGAATAGAATAAGCACTTTAATTACAAAAGAATAACCCTAAACATAACACCAAAATCCCTAAACGTAATAACATTTAATGCATATAAAATAACCTAAATACCTCTTTTAATATTTAATAGATACTCACTTTTGGTACATACTTACGGATGTTTTATAAAACATCCGCTACACACTAGCGAATGTTTTATAAAACATCAGCTAGTTTGTACTTTGTAGCGGTTGTTTTATCCGAAATCAAAAAAAAAAATTCAAATCAACGGTTTTTTGTTGGTAATTGAAAAAAAAAATAACCCAAATCAAAATCAATCTAATTCACATGCGAATTAACGTTAAAAATCGAATCAACAATGACACGTAATCAAAATTACGTGAAAGGGGAGGAAGGGAGGGGGTAGTATAATTTAAATGTGAAGAAGGATAATGAAATAATTTTAGCATTTAAATTAGGGGTGGCAAATCGGTCGTCGTTATCTTTCAATAATAGCGACACGATAAGCACGAACACGAACACGGCACGATAAGCTTATCGTGCCTAATATTAAAACCCGAACACGACACGATAAAAACACGAAAAGCACGAACGACACGACGATAAGGCACGATAAAAAAAAACACGATTTATTTAGTCGTTAAGCGTTAAGTCCAATAAAAATTATAAAATATATAATTTTGATTTTTTAATACATATTTTGAAAATTTATCAATATAAATAGTCAAGTAGTTTAAAAGTCATAAATTTTCAAATGATAAAAATATGAAATAATCATGAAAATAGTTCGAAAGAAGTGAATAACCCCTAGTAAATTTTTAAAAATAGATTTTTAAAACATATATATTTTAGTTATCGTGTCTTATCGTGCCTTCAAGTGCTTATCAAGCCACCGATAACAACCATTTTTTATCGTGCCTTATCGTCTTTGGCCCTATAACGGCCCGAACCCGATAAGCCACAGCCCAAACCCTATAATTTCGTGTCGTGTTCGTGTCAGTCAATCGTGTCGTGCCTCAAATTGCCACCCCTAATTTAAATGATGTTACATTTAGAGATTTTGGGATTAAGTTTAGGTGTTTTGATTCATTATCATGAGAAACTTCAAGTTGCTGTAGACCAAATCCAGACGCAAGAAAATAGATAGGGAAGATCAAGGCGCAACCGACAAGGGAGGTGATGAAAAGTGTACTTTGTGCACCAGCACCGTAGTTATGGTGGAGATGGCAATTCATTCTAGGGCCTCTTTCAACGCCTTAAATAAGATTTAGTAGGAAAAGTTAATAAAGTCTTCAATGAAATCGATGTTAATTAGTCCATAATCAACCAAATTACACTATCTAATGAAATTTAAACATGGATAACCAAAAAACAGAAATGAGTCACAAGAGAACTGGAACGAAAATGACGGTTAGATTAGCAAGAAAAAAAGACGTCTGGTCTTATATCAAAACAACTAATCTAATTTTAAAAAAGTAGGACGAGAATAACAGAAGAAACTCCACTAACTATTATAACAACAAAAAAGAAAATCTCCAAATACAAGGCTAACGTTTTAGATGCCTATGCAACTCCGTTACAGCAGCAGCAGTGGAAGCCACCGTAACTGCCACCGGAGCCACAGCCCCCACCCCCGGCACAACAGTCCCGACAGCTGCTGAAACGGCTGCCACTTGTGCGGCCACCGGACCGACAACCTCTGCCGCGTGGGCCACCGCTGGCAGTGCATCATCCACCACGTATTTATGAATGGTGGCATGGACGGGTGCCACAGCCGGAAGTACGTGATTAACAACTGTGTTATGTACGGTGGCATGTACACGTGCCACCGCTGGAAGTACCTGATTAACGACTGTGTTATGTATGGTGGCATGTACTGCTGCTAACCAATTTGCCATTGCCAACTTAGTGTTGTAGAGGCCGGTTTCAGCAGTTTTGTACTCGATTTGGAGTTGTCACCGAAGGGTCTAAGAGTGATGTGAATTTATTTATGCATATAGTTTAACAGACTCGGTAATTATTATTACAGCCTTTTACAATTCCGATAAGCACTAATGGACGCTGGGAAAGTAATCGTATGGTGCAGACTGTAGACTGTGTAGTTCCAAGACACTGGGAACGAAAAAGTGGTCCTGATATTTGGATTCTGCAGTAAATTTTTAATGGCTATCAGCCTGTCCTAACGATTTCTTTCCATAATCGATTGCTGTCTCAAATTATAAGCGTGAAACTATCTTTACAGGGTTGAGTTTTAAACGGATCACTAACCGATAACGCCTAAACAAAATAAAAAACTTATATATATAAATATAAAATTCGAAATTTAGTAATTAACGAGCAACGAATCAACAATCAACAACACATAATCCAAAACAAAATGACTCAAACTAGATTTCATGTCCGCACAACGTGATCAGTGTATGAAGTGAGCATGATATGAATAAATTGATATATACTTGAGATTTTGTAAGAAACAGATTCAATGTATACTACAGGAAAAAAAAACGACATCCAAAAACTAAAAAAATAACAAATATTATTGGTTGTTAAATTTTGTAACGAATCCAAAAAGAGTATAATTAAATGTTCAAAAGCATTATCTCTCCCACACGCACATCAACCCAATATTTGTTAATTGAAATAAACTTAAAAATGAAAATATCAACAAAAAAAACCATAAAATAAATTGAATGAGACAGGGTGAACAAACAAAAGATTATTTGAAATCGAAATCACAGAGATTTCAGATCAATAAGAAAAACTTAGCACAATTAAAATACAAATATTTAAAATTACAAAACTTACGAACAATTTTTTTTAAAAATAAATCCAAGTCAGACAAAAATTAAATTGAGACCAACACATTGGAATGGCAAATTAATTGGTCCAACCCTATAGGTTTCGATCTAGTCCTGTTGGTTTCGATTTAAACGGTCTACTAAAATTACAAACCTAACCCTAAAAAACGGTTTAATAGGTTCAGGCATGCGGTTCTTGACCCTATTAACATCTCTACTTTTGTCACATTTTTTTAAAGTGACTTTCAATTTTTAAGGCATCTCCGGTGGTAAAACCTTGGAAGAAGTAATTTTTACAGTTTTTATATGATGCATCATGTACGACATCAAAAGCAAAAACCTTATCTCTTCATGAACTTTTTTCTTTACAATGGTAAACTCTTTTAACAATAAAAATGTTTTAATGTTACACCCTATTTTTATTTCTTTTTAAATTTCTTTTTCCTTCATGAATCAATTCGTCCCTATTCACCTTCTACAACGGTGATGATCTTAGATGACTCGAATCATATCTTTATGAACCTCGTATTAATCTTAACATTTGAGATACCCTTATTACATTAAGATCCATTACTAATGCATTCTGAATAAAATTTTATTCCTATTAAAGCTTATAAAAATATTAATGAATGTTAATGTAAGGCCGAGAAGGAAACAAATAGAAATTTCTAATTATATTTAGAGTTAGGTTATAATTTTGTAATATATAATCACACACACATATATATTAAGGCTATTGGTCTGATTCGGTTTTAGAACTAATCTACTGGTATCAAAATAGGGACCGAACCAATTATCTGATCCATTAAACTCATAATCGGAACCAAACAAGTAAATTAGTTCGGTCTAATTTTTATTGATTTGGTCTGATTGGTCTTGTTTTGAATTTTTTTGGCTCAAGAATGTAAAATTTATCTCTCAACAATTCTTCTTTAACGCTTAACTCGTTCATTTTCAAGTGAAATTTACAGTATTTCAGGTTGTTAGCATTTTATTGAGTTGAATAAGTTTAATTTGTTAATTTTTAACTTTCTAGAATGTAGCTAGCTTTTGGAGCTTTGTTAATTGTTAACGGATTACATATTCGATAATTAATTAATATTGAGTATTACTAAGGGATGGACTATTTCCACTATAATTTTTGTTTATTCATTATATTTTCATTTATTACATCAAATAAATATATATTTGGACAAAATTATCCTATTAACTACTTTCCCATATTATGATGTTGTACAACAACTAGTTTTACACTCGTGCGTTTAACGCACGGGCATAAATATCTTATAATAAATTATACTCAAATAAAACGAAGATTATAAATAAAACTAAAAAATATAGAAAAAACATGACGGAGGAAATAACCAATTAAAAAATCTAATTTTTAAATTATAGACTTATATATTCAAGATTTTTTTGTATTTTCAAGAACTAAGAAAATAAAGTTAATTTTTTTATAATAAAAATTCAAGATGTGATGAAATGGATAAATATTTCAGATATTTATTATCTTTCTAGATGCTTTATCAGTTATGTCAATATATTGTAATAAATTGTGAGTAATTCTAATATACTTGATTTTTTTAGCACAATAACTTTTTGAAATATTTTTACAAATCTATAAATTTTCATAGTCATGTTTGCTTGAGAGTTGTGTAATCAATTAATGAGATTTGTGTTTTCAACATATGCTACGTATTCTATAATAAATACTTATTAAAGATGACTTTTTTTTTAGGAAAATGCATTTTGGCGGGATTTTATATGTTTTAGACTACCTAGCTTATATATATGTGTGTGTGTGTGTGTTACTTTCAAAGTTATTTTTTTCTACATAATTTTCTAAGTGCCCGTTTGTCGCGCGACTGGTGGCTTGTGGCTTATAACTGATAACTTATGCTGTCAGCTGAATGACTTAAGGTTGATAGACTGTTTGTTGTAGCTGATGAGAAGCGACTTATGAGTAAATTTATTAAATAAGCTGAAATTGTTTATTTACAATAAATTGACCATAAACCCTAAATTTTCAAATTAACTAGTATGTGATTAAGGAAAAAAGTCTAACATTTATCTTTAAAAACACAAAATTGGGTAATATTTAATTAATATTTATTTACTTAATCATACTTTAAACAATAAATAAACACTACTACAACATTAGTATGTGCAGTCTTTTACTTTAACTTTTATTATTTCTTTGCCAATTTTTAATGTGGGTATCAAATATGCGGAGGTTAAAAATGTTTACCCTATAAAAAATAAATAAATAATTTATAATATTTCGTATCATGCATTAATTTTTTTAAAAAATCTTGAAATTATTTATAACTTTTTTACGTATTTATGATAAAAGGGTAATATTGTAATAATCAAAAGTTTATTAATGGATATTTATCTTTGTGTTTTCAAGAAACTAAAAAGCTTAAAATTTTGACTTTTTGGCTTTGATTTTTTAATGTATAAAGGGTATTGTACATAACTTATTGACTTTTAACTTATAAGTTGAAACAAATACTTTAAATGCGACTTATTTTAAGAAGTCAAAAGTTAATCCAAAAAGTTGCAAAAAACGAGTAATGATTCAAAAATTATCAAAATATATTTGTTTATGGTCCACATGAACATGAAAAACATAATTATTATTTATTTATTTTCTTAAATATTTGACAATAAAATGAATGGCAAAACTCATGTCACATAATAAAAAACGAATATTATTAAAAATAAATTTTATAAACCAAAATTTGAGAAAACATGTGACCGTTATCGTCGGAATCCGCTAAGACCAGCCCGATCATCGTCTCTAAGTAGGGCTGACGATTTTGTGGGTTTGGTCGAAACGGATAACGGGTCGAAATTCATCGTGACCCATTATAACCCAAAATTAAACGAATCGACATGTTTTGATCCACAATTTTCCATCATAAAACTTACATTTATATAGTTAAAAAAAAAAAGCGAGTTCGTTCCACTTTAACCCGATCCAAAGTGATCTATTAATTTTTTGGGTCGAAATGGGTAGCTCATTTTGATCCAAAAAATTTAACGGGTGGATTGTCGGGTTATTTTCAAACTGAATTAAGTAGGTTAACGAATTTTGAGTTGTAATTGAGAGACCTACCTCTAAGTATAACAAGTGCATATCCCGACATGATTTTTAAATTATTTCAGCGGTTCACGTATATAATCTTCTTTTTTTTTTTTACTTGCCGCTTGATAATCTATAATTACTAAACCAGCCATGCACTCTTTTAAATTCACGAATACAATCTACAATCAACCAAAAAAAGCACACTACTTTTTTTTTTTTTTGACAAACAAAAGCGCACTACTTAATCCATAGTACAAGTGTACAACATAAAGGCGATTAGCATTTAATTTTATTTTTGGAAGACAGCCAAGACTATGTCCCCAACAAATGCCCAGGCGGGAATCCCAAGAAAAGGATATCGAAGCTGCCAGGGAGATGGAATCATGGAAAGCAGAGCAAGAAGAGCTGGTCTTCTTCAGTATCTGCCAACCCTAGACTTTGAAATAATGAATTGTTGTTGTAATGTTTTAAATTGGTCATAACTCATAATGGGGAAAGAATTAGACCAAAGGATTTAATTTTATTCTCCCATAGGAACTCATCTTTTTGTTTCTTTTTTTTTTATCTTTTATTTTTTCCTTTTAACCGAGCGTGAAGGAATACAATTTGACACCTCACACTTTGTGAAACTTCGTCTTTACAACTAGGTCATCCTTTAGGGGGCCAAACGAACTCATCTGTGCTTTGAAATTGTAGCATAACTAGCTAGCTGCTACTTCCAATAATAACATATCTTTTTCCCATGCAATTAAAGAATCTAAATTACGCTTTGATAGCCTTTTAGTTGGATTTTATGATTAGAGCATTGATTAAAGAGCATTTGCCTAACACCTATAAATTGAACCCCATCCTCAAGTGATCTTTCAGTCCATCACCCTTACTTCCTTGGACTTTAATATTCTCTTTAAGCATATGTTCAACTAACAAAGTTAAGGTTAAAGAGGACAAGTAGTTTGTTGATGGGGAATTTCATCGTTACTCTTGCATACAATGCAGCTAAACTTGTGCTGCCCACTGTTCTCCGGGCCGTTGCACCTGCAGCAGTGGTACCTGTGGTAGCCACTGGCACATCAGCTGCACTTGCGCTTGCTGAGGTTGCAGCTAATGTAGCCATAAACTGTCTCCATTGCAGTAATGGCGGGTGCTGTAAGTGTTGTCGCCATGGCAGTGGGGCAAATCACTAGCCTCCTCTCTTCTTTTTTAAATGATGTAATTTTTGATTGGCGAATATCTAATTGAGTTGTTCAAGTAGTAGTAATGCTTTTTGATGGAGAGTTGATTTTATCATATGTCAACGTATGTCATCAAATTTGAATCTGCTATTAGAATTTAGATCCATTTGCAATTTGAACAATCTATCCTTGAAGTTGAATCCTTATCGCAGATCCTTCACAAGCATACATTTTGGAAGAGAAAACCTTAATTTTTTTTAAAGATGTTGTTTGTCTAACAGCCATATACCTCAAACGGTTTGGTTTACTACAATCTTGATGATAGAAACAAAGAAGTTCTTAAGGCTTGCGGTTATCTTTATTTTGAAGCATTTTTCTTATACTCTAAGCTCTACTTCTTTCAAGGATATTGCAGTAGAAATATTTGTTGAGGTGTTGAAATCTTGAAGATTCATTCATTAGTAATTTAGTATCACCCTGCATGTCCTTCCGTTAATCAATATTATGATGATTGTTTCAACCTAGTAATAACATTGACGTTGAATGTCACAATGTTAAGAAAATGGGAAGGAGATCTCTTAGCGAATAATTTTCTACAATGACAATGTTGCTTGGTTTAAAGACTCAATATTTGCCTCGTATTTTGAAATCCTTTTCTTGACATCCATGTCTAGCTAGTTGCTTTGATGGGGATCGTTGAGCCACACACCCTAACCAAAGCCTTCTTTGCCTACAAACATGAGCCCAGTGGGCAAAATTTGATAAAAATCAACAGAAAGTTACAAACAATATAGGTAGTTCTAACCTGTTAATTCTGAGGCATAGTAGCCTACCTCTCTTTCCCAATTAGCCCGCACAGTTAGAATGAAAAGGATTAATGCTTGAAAAAACACTGCTACTATTATTCCTATCCAGAGGCCCTGTTAACCAGTTTCCAAACCGTGACAAAATGGTCAAATTCTCAAATGCTGCAAAAATGATGCATAACAAAAAAAAGGGAAAGATAGGGTAGCAATAAGATGTGAAGTTACCTTCCCTCCTATATGAAAGACAAAGGCTAACAATATACCAAGCGGAATACCAATAAGATAATAAGCTCCCAAATTAATAACGGCACCAATCGTTTGCCAACCAGTTCCTCTGGCAACCCCTGAAAGCATATATAAACTGATATTACATTGTGTAACTTTTAGTAGTACCAACAAAGGTAATCATTTGAATGTAATGTCTGCACTTACCATTAACCACGGACTGGACTCCATCACACAAATGGGTTGCTGCAATGAAAAACATCATTTGCCCAACGTAGTTCACTACCCTTTCTTCTGTACAATAACAGTACGCCCAAACTTTACGTCCCAAGATCATGGCAGTGGCAACCAAACCACTTTCAATAGTAGCCATGGATATTGCTACACGTACTGCCAAACTAGCTGCATCTGACTGCCCAGCCCCCAGTTCATTTGAAACTCTTATGCTGATCGAGGAAGAAGAAAACATGTCCATCAGTACTAAAAATAATGTAATCAAAGGAACTGAAAAAAAAACTTGTCATTTAGTAGTTTGAATTACCTTATTGCAGCACCTAGTCCAACAGGAATCATGTAAAACATGGTATTCGTGTTAAGGCTGAAACATAAAGAAATCAATCAGTGCATGGTGAGGCATTATTTGATAAGAGTATTTAAAAACACAAACAAATTTCTCATTAGGTTTTGAACTATGTAGTAATCCTGTGGTTTAGATGTGATTCTGATGCTAACCTGATTGACAGAACTGATGTCTCAAGTATTGGGTTTGGAAGAAGACCAGCTAGGAGAACCATCGTCTCAAATGACCATATCTCCAAGCTATAAGAAAGCAAAAGTAAAAGACAGCACTGTATGAATAAAGCTTATAAGCTAAAACCTAAAATCTGAAGTAGCAGTCGAAATTACCAGATCATAATAGCGGAAGGAATGGCAAGTCTAAGAAACTCAGGGACATCGTGGAAGGCCTCTGTTGAAAAACCAGTCCAAGTGCTTTTGCAGGAATTAGAGAATTTTATATAAAGTGCCAGCAATAAGTCGATGAATAAATAAGTGACTCCATTGGCCAGGGCAGCACCTTTACTCCCAAGCCTGAATCCGAACACCAGGATCCAACCCAGGGGTATGTGTAGTAAAGCGGTGATTCCCGTGCATATCATCATTGGAACAACATTGTTTTGGCTTTGTAGGAATCTGAACTGACATTGCAGGATGGCGTACGCGAAAATACTGGGTATGGAGAAACGCGCAAAAAGTTCAGCTTCCGCTGATATTTGTGGATCTTGTCCTAGTAATGCAAGAATATGTCCTGCATATGCCCAAATACATGCTAGAGGAAAACTGATTAGTAGAAGAACCAAAGTTGCCCTCTGCATGTGTATACCGAGCATATGGTACTGCCTTGCTCCATAAGACTGACCACATAATGTATCTAACGCACTTGCGCTTCCAATCTATACGTTTGAAGGAAATGAGTAAATCTTTAGAACGAACACCAATTAGCGTGGGTCCTAAGTATTATTCAATGCTTAACGTCTCAGAAAATCATAATTCAAACCAACAAGTATAGATAATCAGATTATTTGAAACAAGATCAGAAAAAAGAAAATAAAAGAATATAGTACCGGTGTAAATCATAGAAACTAAAACTAAGTGAATCAAGATGAATTGAATTCATAATATTTCTAAGCAATCAGGGGTTTGGCTCATCCTATTCGAATACACATTGCTCCACTTGCTTTTAGGTCAAGAATAGCAGAACTGCATCGCACGTGCACACACACACGCAGTTACATAAAGAGAATATGACGATACTGGCACTGCATTTAGGGATAATTGAATCATACCAATAAGCTGAAGCCAGTGACAGAAGTGAAGGAAGCAGCCATAGAAGCACCAGAAAGAGCTAACTCACCAACATGACCCACAAACATGACTGAGATCACTTGAATGCAAAATAGCAGTGCATTGACAGAAACCAAGGGAGCTGCAAGCCAAAGCTGCTTCTTTGCTTCCTCAAAAATCTCATCATTACTAAATATCTTAACACCACTTTTTTGAGTGATTGGAATTAGTGTTTCTTCAAGACTTGATTTTTGTTCTTGAATGTCCATTTTCGCTTACGTTTCAGTCAACTTTACTAAGTTTTGTATGAAGAAAATAAAAATCGAGCTATAGTGCTAGCTGAACAAACATGTGTACAGTGGTTTGAATACTTGAATATGCTGACACAGCCTATTTGCATCATGTTATTAGGCACCGTATACATGCTCTCTCTCTCTCTCCCTCCTGCTAATGCACAAAACTCAAAATGTTCCAAACTAAAGGAAAATGCCAACTCCAAAGTTAATTTTAGAGTATAATTTGATGGAGTTGCAGCACTTATATAATTGTATATTGCAGGGTTAGTTATCACATGACTCATCTGCCAGCAGGATTTAAATAAATGGATTTCAGGGTAGTTGGTGGGATCACACTTTCCAAATTAAATACTACAAAAAGACCCAGTTTTCCTTTTCCTCTTTGTTGCTAAAAGCAAGTTTGACGAAGAGTAAGCGGATTAAACATTATGTAATTTTCTATTAGAGAGCATAACACAGTCAAAAATCATAAGGGATACAAATACATGATTGAACAAAACTAAGTCATCCCGATCCAGTGTGTATTTGTACTGCAGTGTTCAGAATTCGGTCAATGATTCTTCTTGATACCCATCAAGCACACAAGCCTGCAGACTTGTAGAATATTGAATACTGTTATTCTTCTTGAAATGTTAATTGTCGCTATGATATTTGTGTAGGGATCATGGAATCGTATACTCTATCAGAAGCCTTCTTTGCCTACAATTAGAGACTAGAATAGTTAGAAGTATTTACAGAATTTGAATCATTGCAAGACTAAAAAAAGCCTCAAGTTTAAGTGCATACTTCTTTCTCCCAATCAAGGTATCGGGTAAATATCCAAAGAAATAAAGCTTGCCCAAAAAGAGCCACAATGAGTCCCAACCATAATCCCTGCATTCAACATTGAACTTGCAAGATTATGTTCATGTTGTAATTTTGTAAACAAGAAGCAAAATATATTTACAGATGCCAAGAAAGGCTCACCTTTCCTCCAAGATGAAATATAAAAGCTAACAATATTGCTGAAGGTATGCCGATAAGGTAATATGCTCCCAAATTAACAATCGCTCCAACCTTTTGCCGTCCACATCCTCTAACAGCTCCTGAGAGTTCATATCACACCATGCTCAGTTAGGGGGGAAATTTTTATAAGAAACAGAGTGGTGGGAGCGGGCAGAGTTATAATATAAATCATGGACGTTTGCACTGACCTGAAAGAACAGATTGGATACCATCCAAGAAGTGGGATCCTGAAACAAGTAGCAGCATCTCTGCAACGTAGCTCACTACCTCTTCCTCTCTACTGTAACAATATCCCCAAAGCCTACGCCCCAAAATCATCATCGTTGCTGCCACAATGCCTTCTATAGCCACCATAGAAACTGCTACGCGCAGTGCCAAACGAGCTGCTAGTGGTCGTCCAGCTCCCAGTTCATTCGAAACTCTTATGCTGAAGATGAATATGAATTTAGAGTAAAGTGAAGCAGCCAAATCAGTGATATCCATACATACCATCCAACATAATGAAAAGGATCCAGAACAGTATATGATCACTTAAAATCACCTCGTGGCACCGCTTAAGCCGAGAGGTATCATATACACCATTGAACATGTATTAAGGCTGCAATGAGCAGAATTGGTTAGTGATATGAAAATGCTACTTTTTAGTTCTTAGTATTAAATTTGTGTCACGACACACATATGAAAAAAAGGCTATACCTGATAGAAAGAACAGATGTTTCTAGCTTGGGATTTGGAAGGAGACCAGATAGCAGTACCATCAATTCAAATGACCAAATCTCCAAACTGTTTGAAATTGAGAAGCAAATTGAGTTATATATATAATACAGTATTTCAAGCATAACGGAACAAGTACTGGTAAGTTTTTATGTACAAAATTATGTGACAGTGTTGTGACATCAATGATTTATAGCGTATAAATGGTAAGAATTAATCCGGATTGAGTGCCAATCAACCAGGATGTAACCATTAAAATATCTTGCACTGTAAAGATTGGCCTTGTTTTTAAAGTCCCGTTGCAAAGCTCTGATAGGGACAAGTCATTTCAATGGTTATCTACTAGTGGAAGTGTAGAACACAACGGTGTTCAACCGCAGCAAAAGATTCTCTCTTACCCAGAAAGTTCTTTCTGTGGATTTCTCTTCAAATCAAAATTGTTGAAATGAACAAAAGGAGAGGGAAAGGTGAAAATTACCAGACCATAACTGCCGAAGGAATTGCTAGTCTTAGAAATTTTGGGATATCATGGAAAGCCTCCTTTGAAAACCCAGTCCAAGTCTGCTTACACGAAGGAGATATTCGAACATACGTTGCCAACAATAGTACGTTAATCCAGTATGATATAGCATTAGCCAAGGCTGCACCTCTACTTCCAAGGCCGGATTTGTATACCATAACCCAACAAACTAGTATGTGTAGTAAAGTTGTGATCCCTGCACTTAGCATCATCGGAATCACATTGTTTTGGGTTTGTAAGAATCGAACATGACACTGAAGAAGTGCATAGGCAAAAATGCTAGGTATCATGAAACGAGCGTAAAGACCAGCTTCGGCTGAGATCTCTGGATCTTGGCCCAAGGCTGCAAGAATGTGGCCTGCATTGGCCCAAATGCAGGCAAGAGGAATGCTGGCCATCAGAAGAACAAACATGGCTCTCTGCTTGTGGATTCCTAGTAGATGATACTGTTTTGCACCGTACGACTGCCCACAGAAGGTATCCAGTGCGCTTCCCATTCCAATCTATTCACACGCACACGCACACAAAAGAAAGTTTAGCTACTCAAAATAGAAATCTGGCTTCAAAAGAATACTAGTGATATACTAAAAGTTTGTAATAACATGATAAGAGGAAGTGATCAATCCTACTTACCATCAAGCTAAAGCCAGTAACTGAAGCAAAAGAAGTAGCCATTGAAGCACCGGCGAGGGGTAGCTCGCCAAGATGGCCGACAAACATAACTGAAATCATTTGTATACATGACAATAAGAGATTGACCGATACCAGAGGACCTGCTAAAGACAACTGCTTCTTCAATTCCGCGAAAATCTCATCTTTGTTGAATCCACTCCTTGATTCAATTACAACATTTCCTTGAGAGACCGGAATAAGTAACGGTGTTTGAAGACCACCTTTGCCTACTGATTCTTCACACTCCATCTTTTTCCCCACTATACAAAATCTCCACTGTTCACTTCTCACAGAGAGAGAGAAAGGCCTTGATTCTTGAATCTTTGACGACATGAATATAGCTCATATGTTTATATATGATCAGTACTTGGTTGTCCAAAAAGAATAAATGGCTATGACATAAGGAAGCATCATTTCCTCTTTTCTTGATATTTTTATTACGGATATTTCTTTGTTTCTTCCATGCTTTCTTATTCGGATTCTACCGGATAATAATGCATTAAAAATTCGGATTAAATAATTATTTGGTCCCTGAAATATCTTAAAATTTTGTGTTTTGTTTTATTTTATTTTTTTATATGCGTGTGATCCCTCAATTTGATTTTTTTGATTAATTCTCAATTATGATTGTTACCATTACTAAAAAAATTAACATTATTTAATTTTTAAAAATATACAAACTATAAAGAATTAATATGTCAATTGAAAAATGAGTCTATGGTCAATATTTTATGACATCTTGCACGGTGCTCAGAGTTGGTTTTATCAAGATTTATCTCACTTTGCAGACTTGGTAAATTCCAGCATCTGATATATTCGTCCTTTTTCTAATCTTTTTTATTTTTAAAATATTGTTTCTCAAAATAACTCAACGGACAAACTTGTTTTTTATCCAGTCACTCAAGAGTCAAGATATATGAAAATGTTACTCATATATTCCCTCCGCTCTTTGAAAAAGATTCTTGGGTAACTAGCTGTATAGCTCAATAAAAACTAATTGACAACAAATATAAATATTAAGATGATAAAGTATATAGTATCCTTTAAATACGTATGTGGAAGGGAGTATAAACCAAATAAAAAATATTGTATAATAGATTTTTAGTCCGTCTTGTTTATATTGGTCACTGCTCACTAGCTAAGTAAAAGTTCACCATTTTAGAATCCTTATAAATGATACAAAAATCAATATCAAAATGCCATTTATACATTTATTTAATGGTACTGAAATCAAGTAAATACTTAAATTTTGATAGGGGTATATCAAAAATTAGTTAATCATCGTGTACTGTAATTTTAAGTGGCCAAAGATTTTAAAACACCTAAATAGAAAAGTGGATCAATGAAATTGAGACAAATTGAATAATTACAGAGTGCTACGAAACAGACTGTTTATTTAAGTATGGGGCGAGGAACTTGGAACTTTCGAATCCGGCAATTGGCCTAACACCTAATAAGTCAATTTTGGGGACTCAAGACTCAAGAGTCGAGACAATCATATCGTCCAAGAAAGTTGATAGAGAAGATAATGCCTTTTTGCGAAATTATTACTAGAACCAAGATCGGACTTGTCCACTCCACCTTGTCAAACAAGTATGAAACTTTATTGCTAAATTATTAAACTGAGATCGGAGTTCGGACTGGTCCAGTGGTCCACTCTACCTTGTCAAACAAGGATTAAACTTTATTTTCTTTAATTGGACCGTGCAAAAGGTATGGATACAAGCAAGGAGCATGACAAAAGCACAAACACTACATCTGTTAGGTGACGTGTCTTAGTGGAGCTCAAGCACTAAAGCAGTTGGGTGACGTGTCTTAGTGGAGCTGACATCTCAAGCAAGTGGCGACATCACAGCAAAGAACCCAGCTTGTCTCAGAGTTTGCTAGGATATTTTGTTGTCTGATTCATGATGCTTTATATAGCTGCTTTACTCTTTGTATAATGTGATTGATGTAAGAAAATACGGACACAATTTTGAGAGTCGTATAGTTTTTCCTCTCTCTTTTCTTCACATCTTCGTTACAATTTGTTCATGATATCAGAGCAAATTCCGATATTCCGCTGCTTCATTACCGATCAAATCTCATTGATATCTCAACATTGTAATCAATTGCTTGTTTAAGCATCATGTCTACTACCGGAGAATCTGTAAAGGTAAAATAGGTCATACCTATTTTTACTTCTTATTTCCCCTTTCATGGTAAAATTCATATTTGACAAGTTTTAAGTAATTTTGGAATTAACATCCTTAATTACATTTAGTTTCCTTATTTTCGGAAACAAAATCTTTTTGTGAATCCTTGTCAAACCGGGTATCTAGTCTCTTTTGATATATGGTAATAAATTTCATGGATTTGGTAAATAGTTTGTATTTCCTTTCTCTAATCATTTTCCCTATAGAAGATGGATTGTTCCTTATGTGTAGGTTATCTCTTCGCTATATATATATATATAGGAGCTGAGACACGGCAAAAAGTGTAGAACTTGAGAGAAAAACAAAAGCCAGAAGTGAAGCAAAAAGATAGGAGATTCAGAAGCAATTCTTTCTTCCAGTCGCATAACAGATTGATTGTAGCTTCTGATGTTATAACATTGACAGCTACATTGAGTTCTGGAATTCTGTTTATCTTCCTGTTTAGTTTTAGGAAGTTATTTTGTTTCCTCCCACGTTTAGTATACCTTGTTTTCTGTGGGGTTTTTTGCTCTCCAAGACGTGTTGTCTTGTGAGAGTGTTTTGGTTAGTGATTTCACAATAGTTTTTGTAAAACATTTAATCTTTTTAGTGAAATCTTTGTGGCCTTGAGGCTAGGTCTACAAGCATAGTCTTGTAGATCATTTTTGGTATACAGTTTCATTCTGATTATTATCTGATTATTTTGTCTTCCGCTGTTTTGATTATTTTTTACCATTGTGACTTCCATTGTAGCTACATCGGTAGCTACATTGGAAACTGCATTGGTTTCTCTTGAGAATCCTAGCTATTGTGATCTTTCAGAATCAATTTCAACAGGCAATGAAACCGGAAGAGAAACCAGAGATGTCAGAATTAAAAAGATAATGAAGTCGAAATTGATTAGTATGAAGCTACTGAGGTAAATCTTGTCTTACCTCCTTCTCATCCTTTATACCTCCACACAAATGATCATCCAGGCATGTCCTTGGTGAATCATGTTCTGACTAAGATCAATTACAATCAATGGCGAAGAGCCATGGTTATTGTTCTTTCGTCTAAATTGAAATTAGGTATCGTTACTGGTAAAAATAGGTGACCTAATCCTCAGTCCAAATATCTCACACATTGGCAAAGGTGCAATGACATGGTCACATCTTGGCTATTAAATATTGTTTAACCATAAATATCCTCTAGCCTTGTGTATCTTAAATCTACAAAACAAATTTGGGAGGATCTAAAATTTAGGTTCACTCAAGATAATGCTCCACAATTGTTTAATATAAAGAAGGAAATCATGAATTTGAGACAAAACAACATGGATATTTCAAGCTATTTTACCAAATTTCGTTCTCTATGGGATGAATTGGAGGATGTAAGTGGAAAGCCAAAATGCACCTGCAATTGTTCTTGTGGAAAAGTTGGATGACTATGAGCATATGCAAAAGGTGACTCAATTTCTCATTGGTTTAAATGACTCCTATGCTTGAATTAGGAGCAACATTTTAACCAAAAGTCCATTGCCAAATATCAATGCCAAATTGGCCTTATATATTAATGCAAGATGAAAGGCTTAATGACTGCTTTAATCATTCACGACCTTCAATGACTGAAGCATCCTCTGTCCTGTTTGCAAATAATGTTGCTCAGACATCTACTACTGAGCCCTCATCAGCCTTGTATGTCAAAAACAATGCTCAGTCCTACACTAGAAATAATTGAAGAAAAGTGATTAATAAGACCAATGCTCTATGTGCTCACTGTGGGGGAACTGGACACAATAAAGAGAGTTGGTTCTTCATCCATGGATTCCCCGAGTGGCACAAACTGCATGGTGTTAAACCTGATCCAGCAAAAATGCCCAAGCATATGAAGAACAAGAGTCATAATTCCTATCAATCTCATTCTGCTGGAAGTTCTACTCAATCAGATCATGAAGTCTATATAAATATCGTTTCTCTGCATCAATCTGGTATCTCTTCTCCTACTACTCTAACTGCAGGTAATAATCTTACATTATCCAGTATTATGAGTTCAGTAAGAGTAGCTCTTCATGTCATTCACTCCACTGATTGGATCATTGACTCTGGTGCATCTGACCACATTACTTCTTCCTTTCACCTTCTTGTTGATCTTGTTCCCTTTCATTCCTTTATACATCTTCCAAATGGTCAGCAATCTCAGATCACACACAAAGGTTCCATTCAGTTAACCAAACATATCACATTGGTCAATGTTCTGTATGTTCCCAAATTTTCATTCAACTTGTTATCAGTAGGTAAACTAACTTCTGATAACAATTGTTGCATGCAATTCTTCTCCTCATACTACTTAATACAGGACTTAGCCTGCAAGACTGTGATGGGGACTGGTGATTTGAAGGGAGGCCTGTACAAGTTTGGTCTGGATGATTCTTCCACTGCTTCTCATGTTTGCTCATCATCTTCTACCTATTCATCTTCTGCTCAACTTTGGCATTGCAGATTAAGGCATACACCTGTTGATAATCTCAAATATTTTCCTATTTCTTGTAATAAGTCATTTTTTCCTCTTGAACTTGGTGAGGCATGTCATCTTGCTAAACAATGTAGAGTCCCATTTCCATTAAGTCTCAGTCATGCATCTAAACCTTTCTCTTTAATTCATTGTGATGTGTGGGGGCCATATACTCATCTTACCTATAATGGATTTAATTCTTTTTTGACCATTGTTGATGATTTTACAAGAACCACCTGGATTTATTTGTTAAAATCTAAAGTTCAGGTTCTTCACTATATGCAAACCTTTATTAAAATGGTTTAAAGTCAATTTCAAACATCTGTCTAAAGTATAAGATCAGACAATGGATCTTAATTCTTTAATTCTGCAATGACCTCTCTGTTAAATGCTCTTGGCATAGAACAGCAGAGTACTTGTGTTGAGACTCCTCAACAGAATGGAAGAGTTGAACGAAAACACAGGCATGTCTTAAATGTAGCTAGGGTCCTCAGGTTTCAGGCTCATTTACCCATTAGGTTTTGGGGAGATTGTGTTCTAACAGCTGCATACCTCATCAATAGAACTCCATCCCCTCTTCTTCAATACAAAACTCCTTATGAACTCCTCCTTAATAAACCTCCTACCTATGATCATCTTAAGGTCTTTGGTTGCTTATGCTATGCATCCACACTAAAGTCAACTAGGGATAAGTTTTCTCCTAGAGCTAGTAAATGTCTATTCCTTGGTTACCCTTATGGCAAGAAGGCATACAAAGTGTATAATCTGACTACTAAACAGGTCTTTTACTCTAGAGATGTCATCTTTCATGAACTTGTTTTTCCATATCAAGGTTCCTTGTCTCCTGTACAAACATTTCCAGATTCTTCCACCCCTATATTTCCTACTTTCCCTTCAGCATTTTCAGAGGAGGTTACATCTTGCCCTCCCACTATGTCCCCTTCTTCCACTCTACATACAGTTCCTTTTTCTCCTACTCAATCTCCTTCTGCTTCCTCTTCTCCTCCCGAGTCATCTATACCCTCTACCTCATCTTCCATTCCTCATACCAATTACATTGACTCCCCTGTGTCTTCTGCCATTCCCTCGATTGAGACCTATCAGACAAAAAGTTATTCCTTCCAAATTTAGAGACTATACAGGCATGCCTTCACGATTGATTGCCTCTCCATGTTCAGCAGGTAATAGTGTTCTTTCTTACTCAAGAATTTCTTCCAAATACTATTCTTATATCTGCCACACATCCTCTTTGTTTGAGCCTACCACATACAACCACGCCTTAAAAGATCCAAATTGTTGTGAGGCCATGCATGTTGAACTTTCTGCACTTGAACAAAATAATACCTGGGAATTAAGTGCCTTACCTAGTGGTAAGAGGCAATGGGTTGTAAGTGGATATATCGATTGAAGTATAATGCAGATGGGTCTCTTAACAAATATAAGGCTAGGCTAGTTGCCTAGGGCTTTACTCAGAGTGAGGAGGAAGATTATTTCGAGACCTTTGCTCCCATGGCGAAGATGACAACTATGAGAGTTTTTCTTGCTCTTACTGCCATTAAGGGTTGGCAACTCTCTCAGATGGACGTGGAAAATGCCTTCCTCCATGGTGATTTGGATGAGGAGGTCTATATGGCCTTGCCTCCAGGCTACTATTTGCCCTCTCATCTCTCTGAAACATCATCAGCCACTCCTGTTGTATGTAAACTTCTCAAATCCCTGTATGGCCTTAAACAGGCACCAAGGCAATGGTATAGCAAGTTTGCTTCAGCTTTGGTTCAGTTTGGTTTTGCAGAATCTAAGCATGATCACAGCCTTTTTACTCTTAATAAACCAGATTCCTTTACTGCAATTCTGGTTTATGTGGATGACATTTTGATCGCTGGCTCAGACAGTGTTGTAATTACAGATGTTAAGGCTCATTTGCATAGTCATTTCAATATTAAGGACTTAGGCCCTTTAAAGTTCTTTCTTGGTATTGAGATCGCTAGATCCACCGAGGGCATATACATTCACCAGCGAAAATATTCTTTGGATATTGTGTCGGATACTGGGTTGATGGCTGGTAAGGCCTCTAAAATACCCTTTCAGAAGAAGCATGAATTACATCCGGACAAGGGTGTTTTGCTTGTCAATCCCATGCCTTACAGACGACTAATTGGCAAACTAGTTTACCTCACTATTACAAGACATGATCTCTCTTATGGAGTTCACATTTTAAGTCAGTTTCTGGCTACTCCTACGGAGCCCCATTTGCATGCTGCTTTAAAGCTTGTTCGCTACATGAAGGGCAGTTTGGGTCAAGGCTTATTGTGCTCCGCCACAAGTCCTCTTCAGCTTTCTATCTACTGTGACTCTGACTGGGCATCATGTCCTGTCACTAGGAAATCCTTATCAGGTTATTGTGTTCTTTTAGGCTCTTCTCTCATTTCCTGGAAAGCTAAGAAACAGACTGTTGTTTCCAAGTCCTCCTGTGAGGTCAATATCGAGTATGGCCAATGCCTCAGAAGGTGGTGTGGTTAGTGAATCTTCTCGTGGATTTTGGGTTGTCAATCTTACTCCTGCTTCCTTATTCGTGATAATCGGCTCTCCGCTAATGATGTGCTTCATGAGAGAACTAAGCATATTAAAATTAACTTCCATTTCATTCGTGACAGGATTCAGTCCGGTCTCATTACTACTTTTCATGTCTCCTCCTCCAATCAATTGGCCGATCTTTTTACAAAGGCATTCCCCTTTGAGACAATTTCCTTTCTGCTATCCAAGCTCAGTGTTTTGAATTTATTCAACACCATTAGCTTGAAGGTGGTTGATATGGATACAAGCAAAGAGCATGACAAAAACACAAACACTACATTGGTTAGGTGACGTGTTTTAGTGGAGCTTAAGCACTAAAGCAGTTGGGTGACGTGTCTTAGTGGAGCTGACATCTCAAGCAAGTGGCAGCATCACAACAAGGAACCCAGCTGGTCTCAGAGTTTGCTAGGATATTTTGTTACCTGATTCATGATGCTTTATATAGTTGTTTTGCTCTTTGTATAATGTGATTGATGTAAGAAAATACAGACACACAATTTTGAGAGTCGTATAGTTTTTCCTCTCTCTGATCTTCAACTGTTTCCTCTTTTCTTCACATCTTCATTACAATTTGTTCATAAACGACCTGAATATAGTCGGTTAGAATCGCATAAATTATTATTTTATCCTTATTATGATACGTTTACACAATATGTGATTCTCCGCGGTCATTTGAATGACTCACCTAGGTGTACACAATTCATGGTCGTTTGAATGACCTCACAAAGTCATTTAAACAACTCACCTTGGTAGTTTATACAAATTTATGGTCGTTTAAAATGGCTCCTCAAAGTCATTTAAACTTACTCACCTTGGGGTTGTAAGAAATAATAAAGTTTATAAATAATGACACGAGCCTTTCATCGATAGAATTATCTATTTAAAGGGAGTTACAATTAGGGTTATACAATGAGTATAGTACAATAAACATATATAAGTATGAGTTCTAATAAGGTAAGAGCTATGTACGGTAATTACTACTAAATAATAATTACAAATGAATAGAAATATATTATTCTCTTATATACCCCCGCAAGATGGATCCCCGTAAGGAGAGACCAATCTTGTGAAGAAGATGCTGAAAGCGCTGCCGAGGAAGAGCCTTAGTGAGAGCATCTGCGAGCTGATCTGCCGAGGAATCTTAATTGATGGCATCGACATTATCACAGTTGATGACGGGTTGTTGCGAGGAGGATATGCCGAGCTTACCAAGGAGTGAAGTAACCCAGCGAACTTCAGCAGCAATCGCTGCAATATCTTGGTACTTGGCTTCAATCGAGGAGTGAGCAACAGTAAGTACACTGCTTTTTTAAGCTTCAAGAGATAGGGTTGCGACCAAGATACACTATATAAGCGCTTATAGAGGTGTAGTCATCATTGTTACCCACCCAGTCAGCAACAGTAAATGCATGAAGATCAAGAGAAGACTGCTTGTGAAGAAGAATGCCATTGTCAATGGTGCCACAAAGGTACAGAAGAAGATGTTTGGTTGATATCTAGTGATCCAGGGTCGACCGATGCATGAACTGGGAAAGCTTGTTGACCACATATGTTATATCCAGATCGAGTAAGAGATAAATATTGTAGACTCCCAACGACTACTCGAAACTCGGTCGGGTCAGTGAGGGTCGTGCCCAGCTGAAGAGAGAGAACCGACGAGGTGGCAAGTGTGGTTGTCACTGGTCGAGCACTAGTCATACCAGTGCGAGCAAGTAGATCAGGAATGTATCCTCGTTGAGAGAGCAGTATATCAGTAGGGCGAGGAACCACCTCCACACCGAGGAAGTTATAAAGGAGACCGAGATCTTTTAGCGAGAAGCGAGCGGCAAGGACATTGATAAAGTCCTGGACAGCCTTGGTGTTGTTGCCAATGATGATGATGTCATCAACATATACGAGCAACATGAAGGTGATACCTTGCTCGATGAAGATAAAGAGAGAGGTATCACCATTGAGTTCTTGAAACGAGCAGCGAGCAGAAACTGACGAAGTTAATTGTACCATTCCCGTTGTGCTTGTTTGAGACCATATATGGCCTTTCGTAGGTGACAAACATGTTGAGGGTGATCAGCGTAACAAAGCCTTGTGGTTGAGCCATAAAGACATCCTTAGTGAGAGTCCCTTGTAGAAAAGCATTATTGACATCCAATTGACGAAGATCCCAGCCGCGACTGATGGCAATGGAGAGAATAAGACGAATGTGATGGATTTAACGACTGGGCTGAATGTTTCATGATAATCAACCCCCGCCGTTGATGAAATCTTTTGGTGACCAAGCGAGCTTTGTACTTGTTAATTTTGCCATCAATAAATTGTTTAATTTGAAATATCCATTTGCAATCAACAATATTAGGAACCCCAGTGGGAGGTACTAAGTCTCAAGTGTCATTTTTAATGAGATCATCATATTCCTCACGCCATTTGCTAGCTTTGATGGCTTGAGTGATAGATGCCAATTCAATGTCCGAGGAGAGCTGAACAGAGAGGCTAAGTTGGTGGAGAGGTTTGTGGATGTTATTTTTCGAGTGGGTTATAATTAGGGAGGTGCAAGCTGCAACTAGGGGAACAAGCTGGGGAACGTCGAGTGGAGGGAGTTTGGTGGTAAATGGTTATGTTTGCAAGAGTGAGGGTTGCTTAGTGGTAAATGGTTATGCCTACATGGGTGAAGGTTGTTCAGAGGTATTTGGTTATGCCCGCATAGGTAAAGGTTGCTCAGAGGTAGATGGTTCTGCCCGCAGCCCGCATGGGTGAGGGTTGCTCTAGTGGGCGGGGTGAGAGCTCCAGGCAGGTCATTTCGAGAACTATCTATCGGTGGTGTGTATGAAGCCTCGAGGATGTCATGAGGTGGTAACTAGGTGTTGCGGGTTGATGCATCTGGCTAAGGAAGAGCTAGAGCGACCTTGGACAAGGGGAATTCAAACTCAACAAATCGAACATGGCGAGAGACAAAGAGCTTGGTGGTGGATGGTTCATAACAAAGATAGGCACTCTGGTAAGAGAGTACCCGAGGAAACACATAGGGTTGATCGAGTATCTAGTTTGTGAGATGAATATGGTCACAATCAGGGGTAGCAGAGACAACCAAATGCTCGAAGTTTGAGGTAGTTGGGGGAAAATCCAAATAGTTTGTAATGGGGGGAGAGCATTCGAATAGTGGGAGTGGGAAGGCGATTGATGGGATAGGTGGTTGTGAGGAAGGCATACGACTAGTAGGTAAAGTGGAGATGAGCATTGGTCAAGAGAGAGACCGGTTTCAACAAAAAGAACATGGCGAAGATCAGAAAAACCATTGTGCTCGGGGATGTGGGGAGGGGAGGTAAGGTACGGGATGCCATTGGTAGCGAGGTAGGCGGCCAAACTAGTAGCTTTTGACATGCCAGTATACTCCCCTCATTGTTCGAGTATAGTGTGACAATTTTCTGTTTGAAGTGGTTTTCAACCAAGGCCTGGATGCGAGGAAAGATGGATGTGACATCTGATTTCTGTTTGAGGGGGTAGAGCCATATGTAATACGTGAAGTGATCAAAAAATAAAACATAATATTTGAACCTATCAATAGAATGAATAGAAGAAGTCCAAACATCAGAATAAATAATTTGAAGGGGATGGGAGGAAACAATAGTAGATAAATAAAAATGAAGTTTGTGGCTTTTATTACATAGACACGCATTACAAAACGAGGAAGTATTAGACTTTAGATAACTCTAGACTTGGATGGATGGGTGACCAAAACGATGATGCCAGTCAGGAGCGGACATCCTGGAGCTGGCAAAGGCAGTGGGTTAACGTGGAGGGAGGGACCTCGGCCATTCATACACACCGTCCTTAGATTATCCTGTCAAAAGCAAGGTCCCTGTCTGTAGATCCTTCACAAGAAAATAATTAGGTAAGAATTCAATCGATTCTTTATTAGATGTACAGAATTGAGAAATATAATAAGGTTTCTTTGCAAGCTAGGAACAAATAGAACATTATGCAAATGAAAGTAGTGGAGGGTGTAGAGAAGTAGAACCCGTGTTGTTAATGTGTAATCGAGTGCCATCACCAATGACCATGTAATCTGTACCCGAGTACAGATGGTGGAGAGAGATTGCCAAGGTCATTGGTGACATGGGGGGAAGCACCACTGTTCAGGAGCCAGCTGGGGGTGGGGTTGCCCGAGGTGGTGGCTATATTTGCTCGTGGTTGCCAGTTGTTGCCCGCAGACGAGGAATGAGCTGAATTAGATGTCGAGACCGGGACTAGCTGAAACGCAGGACACTGAGCCACCTGTATGACCTTATTGGCGACAACCTTTACAATTGCCGAGGTAAGGTTGACGAGAACCCGAATTGGTAGACTGCTTAAGAGCAAGCTCCCGATTGATGAGTTTCTAATAGAGTTCATCAAAGGGGATGGGGGTGGCACGGCCTTCAATCATATTAGCGGTCTAACAATAGTCCTCACCTGGGCCACCCAACACTATGTCGATAAGATCCTCATGGTAAGCTCATCAAATTTGTCTTTGATGGGCTGCATGTACTCGAAGATTGACTGAGAATCCTTTGTAGGTCTTTTAATTTGCTTGATATGCCCACGCGAGGGACGAGCAAAGGTGTTGACAAGGATGATCCAGGCATCCCGAGTGGTTGCCGCCTGGTCAATGAGCGGCACCAAAAGTGGGGTAAGGAAGTCGAAAGAGCACCAAACAACAGTTTGTCTTGTCGCATCCATGGGAGGTAAGTCGGCTTTGGGGTCTGCACGTCATTAATCGGTGATGGTGTGTTGTGGGCAAGGGAAAGTGTCATCAACGAACTTGTACAGATCATACCTGATGAACGTGGATTCAACTTGAAGTTTCCATGCAAGATAGCTGGTGGGGGTAAGTTTGGTGATATTGTGGTTGGAGATGTTGATGAGTTGGTATGTTTTGGTGGTGTCGGTAGGGTCTTGGACAATAATGGCGTTGGAGGCCATGCTAAACCTAGGGAGGGAAGAAGGACGACAGCCGGTTGTGAGAGGTGACGATGGTGGTTTAGGGTTGTGAAAGTTTGGTGGTTTAGGGTTTGGAGAGTCGAAGCTCTGATACCATGTAGGAAATAATAAAGTTTAGGCAAAACGCACACCTTTGGGCCACTGTACTTTCCCAAAACTTGCAATTAGGCCACTGTGACGTCAAAATTTTCGGGATGACCACTGTACCAGACTTATCTTGCATGTTAACCCATTTTTTGACGGGACGTTAAGTTTGGACGTTAATAGAAACTTTGTGTGATAATAGAAACTCAAAAGGGGCCAAACTGATAAAAAAATGTGCATGTCATTTCTATAAAGAGTAAGGGGTCAAAATGTTTAAATAGCCACCACCACCCCACCCCACCCCCATTGCTGCCATTGACGAGATGAGAGCAAGTTGTGGCGCCATAGCGGAATGCTCCAATCTCTCTCCAAACTCTATCAACGCAACACCCAACAAATCAAACAGGTCACTTCTCTTTTCTCTTCAACAACATCATCCCTTCTCCACATCTCTCAACTGCCCACAATCACACTCAACTCGATCCATCCATGGTTGAATCTACAATTCACATTCCGGTATTTCAAAATCGATCATTTCTAGTTGCTCACGTTCGGGACAAGAGAGAGAGGCTTCGCTTCAATCGAAGCTTTTTCTTTGAATCTCTCTGCAAAATTCGATTCGGTGTTGAAAAGGTGCAGATTGTGGAAGGTTCTGGAGGTCTAGGGCTTGGGGAAATTTGGAAATGTCGGATGGGAGGAACAACCGGTGGAACTCGGAAGTGTTCGGTTTTGAACCGAGGAAGTAAGTTGAGAGCGATGATCGGAACAAGCCTGCTCCTCCATTGGTTCACCGTTACTCGGTCTCTACTTCCTTGTTTCTCTTTCTAACTTTTCCCCTAAAATTATTTGTAGATTTTGGGGTGTTTCAGAGTTGAAACCTGAGAATGTTCTTGAATTATTGCTGTGTTTTGAGTTTAATACCGAGAAATTTGAGACTGAAGTCGAAAAGGTTGAATCTCTGTGTGGAATTTTCAACTGGGCTACTCGGTAAAGTAGGGAATTTAAGCATATTCCTCAGTCATGGAATGTCAACGATTTAACCTCCCAAACCCACATGGTTTCTCCTAGATTGACATCAGATCATTGTTTCTCGACTACCCATTACAAAAACATCAATCGAACCCTAATTCTCAACTTTGTCGGTTAAATTGTCAGGTTTGAGATCTTAATTGGGTGGGAGATCCGAAATCGAAGTCCATAGATTCAGCTCTACTCCTTTGTATTCGCGTCTAGGATGGAGAAAAGGCGAACGGTGATGATAGATGAAATTGACGCCGAAGATAAACAAAGATGAAGGATGGCGTTGGGGCTCGACGCTATAAGAACGAAGAGATCGGCGGGCTGTTGAAATGCGGGATCGGGCGGATGCGGAGCAGAAGGAAGGCCGATTCAGGGGGTGATCTGAAGGAGGTGGCTCAGTGGAGCTTGTTCTTTGGGTCGAAGATGGAGAAAGGAGGCCGCCGGATCAGAGATATCGCTTGTGGCTATGGCGGATTTGGAAGACGTCGGCCATAACTGAGATGAAGCAAGATGGCTTTGCCTGGCGATGTGGACAATGGGGGGAATTGGCCGGAACAGGGGTTGGCGGGAAGTGGATTGGAGAGATGAAGGAGGTCGGCTCTGTAGATGAAATCGGTTGGCAGGAAGTTGGAGATAAGGCCGGTGCTATTTGCACGCAGGTGAGAGAGTTTAGAAAGGTGAAAGATGAGAGAGATCGTGTTTATGTTTTCAACAAGCTGGCGGATTTTTATGCAGCGAGGTTAAGTGGAGGCTTGACCTTATCACAAATATTTTTGGTTTAAATCTCAATTTGGTCACCCTACTTTCGGCCAATATTCATTAAGCTCACTCTACTTTTTTTTTCCTCAATTTAATCATTCTACTTGGCTTCGGCATTCATTAAGGTCACTTGAGTCATTTTTGTCCGTTATGTTGGATGGAAATCATTGAAAATACCAAAATACCCTTATTAAGTTGAAGGGTTTTACTCTCAATGTTAAAAGTTGAGGGTTCAAACTAAAAATTAAAATTAAACCCAAACAAAAATATTCGTAATGGTCCTTCATCTCCAAACCGTGTTTTTACGTCCCGTTCGGGCCTCGCCATATTTTCCATCGATCGGCGTCCACGGGCTTCAGCTCCTCATCGTCATCGCCGTCTTCAAATACCCCATGGCTGCCATCTGCTGGTTCCATTCCCCCTCAATTTCTCACCAATCATCCAACATAACACACCCGCCCCATAACCCACTAACCCACATTTGTTCGTCAAACCGTACGGTGACTAATTATAAACCCCAACGACTCAACAGAAACGCCGCGGCGTGGAGCACCGGCGGTCATAAGATGAATCGGCCTTTCAATGGACATCCGCAGGGAATCGGATAACAAGTTGAGCACAACAGTGCGCCGCGCATGTGGGTGACACCATTCGCCTTATCGCGTCGTATATCGCGGACACGTCGATTCTACGGAGGCATACGTTGGTCCCGCCAACGGCAGCCATTCCCCAAGTCAAACTCCACCCGTTTGCGAGAAACATTGGTAGGGTCCACAAAATCATCGGTTGTTTGGTGCGCGCTCCACTCGAGGAGAGTATCAACGGTCCAATGAGCGTTCCCGGTGGCGTGAACCACTCCTTCGGAGATGACGTCGTCTTGGCGAGGAAGGCGGTGGTCAACGAAGAGAGTTTTGATTATTTGTGGACGAGAATGCGGAAGCTTGATGCGGGTGTCAATCGAGGGTTGATAGTGTTGAGCACGGCCGGCCATTGGAATGGCGAAGTGGAGCTCGTACATGGCGGGTATGTTGGGAGCTAAAAGCAGAGGCGACATGGCGTTTCTTGATCTTAGAGATGGGAGATGGATGAGGCGAGTTAGAGGCATCGGTGGTGGGTCTCAGGCCAGTGTGTAGGACTGTCGTTGTAGATGATGGAGGGGCCGATGAGAGCGTAGGCGGTGGCAATCTGGAATCAAGTGGAGTTAGAGAGAGAGGGCGAGAAGAGAGAAAGAGAAGAGATGGGTTTGAAAATTAAAAATTGAAAATTATATTAAAAATATTAGTAAGGGTAGTTTTGGATTTTCAGAAATTTTCTAAAGTTTTCAACAAAAAAATTGGACGGAGTGATGAACTTGATATTTATGTCCAAGTAGGATGATTAAATCGAAGAAAAAAAAAGTAAAGTGAGCTTAATGAATATTGGCCGAAAGTAGGGTGACCAAATTGATATTTAAACCATATTTTTTTTCCAATTTGACCCCTTTGAGTTTCTATTATCACACAAAGTTTCTATTAACGTCCAAACTTTACGTCCCGTCAAAAAATGGGTTGACATGCAAGATAAGTCTGGTACAATGGCCATCCCGAAAATTTTGACGTTTCAGTGGCCTAATTGCAAATTTTGGGAAAGTACAGTGGCCCAAATATGCGTTTTGTCTAAAGTTTATGAATAATGACATGAGTCTTTCATTGATAGAATCACCTATTTAAATGGAGTTACAATTAGGATTATAAAAAGAGTATAGTACAAAAAATCTATATAAGATAGGAGTTCTAATAAGATAAGAATTATGTACATTAATTACAACTAAATAATAATTATAAATAAATAAAAATATATTATTCTTTTATAAATAGTACATAATTCATGGTCATTTAAACCATTCCAGTCGTTTAAACGATCCGGTAGGGATACATTATACTCCCTCCGTCCCTAAATTATCGTCCTCCTTTCCTTTTTCGTCCGTCCCAAAATAATTGTCCACTTTGAAACTTACCTTTTTAGAACATCATTTTTACCACTTTAGAGCAACTCCAACCCATACCCCAAAACCCCAAATTGGGTCCAACTTTACCCCAAATCCATTCCAACCCAACCCCCAAACCCAACACCAATTTGAGACAATGAATAGTATCAACCCAAATTTGGGGCAACACTATTCATCTAACCCCAAATTGGGGTTGATGGGACCCACATCTTTTTAAAATAAAAAATTGATTTTTAAATACAACAAATTGATTTTTAAATACAAAAAATTATTCATAATTTATATTATGAATTTAAAAATATTTTAATTGATTAATAACTAATATTAGCTATGTAATAAATATTAATAATGTAATTTTAAAAAAAATGACATTCAACTTGAAAATAAAAAATGACATACAACTTAAAAATAAAAAAATGACATACAACTTGAAAATAAAATATGGCATACAACTTTAAATTAAACATGACATACAACTTGAAAATAAAAATTACAAACACCTTAAAAATAAAAAAAGACATACAACTTGAAAATAAAATATGACATGCAAACTTAAACATATGACCGAAACTAAACTTAAAAGAAAAACGCTAAAACATTTAAATAACTAAACCACACAATGACTAATATTCCGGGAGATCAGTTCTTGGTCCGCCAAAATAGTTGTTAAATTGATTGAAAACATCTAGATGAGCTTGAGATCCTTGCCCTACATCTTGAGATCCATGTCCAGCATATTGAGATCATTGCTCAACATTTTGAGTTCCATGTCCGTCATATTGAGATCTATTGAATTGAGATCCTTGCCCTACATCTTGAGATCCATGCTCGGCATATTGAGATCCTTCTCCTTGACTTGAAAACGATTTAAATCCTTCACTTTGACTTCTTTTTGCATAATCTTAATTTGTTCACAACGAAGAAATTCACGCATGATCGGATCGGCTATAGAATTCAAATCTTTGAATAGAATTCTATTTTCTTCCCTTAATTTAAACATATCGTTACCAACCTTCAATTGCTTAACAAGTTCGTCATTTTGATTAATCATTTTTGACACATGTTCTTCTTTTTTCCTTTTCTCTTTTGCTTGTTTCACCCCAATAGGCCGTATAGTTGAAGTATCATCGCTATCGTCATCAATGATATTAAGATTAAATGATGACACACGTGGAGATGCACTTGGAAATTCTGCCTCAGCAGATTCTGACTAAGATGAACCAATATTAGTATATTCTTGGTTACTTCTTCTCGTTGTAGCGGCTTCAACATTATCATTACCAAATTTCTCAATGTCTTTGAGAATGTGCCAGACATGGTCAAATTTGAAGCCTCTTTGGTATTTTGCATCTTCTGCTAATAATATTTTAGCACGATTTAACTGTAAAAAAAAAGAATATATATTTTATGAAGACAATGTTATAAACAAATGTATGTTTAAAATAAAATGTGGCATCTACTTACAATATCTTGCTCAGAAGCACCACTTGGATTCAAGGTTTCGATCTGCCGTATGCAACCCTTCAATTTGGATATTGAACTAGTGATCAGACTCATTCTTTTTTGCAATGATCTTTTAGGTCGATGCGGACTTGCAAATTTTGGCTCTGGGTGATATTCTGCCTCAACTCTAGCCCAAAATTTGTCTCTTGATTGGTTGATTCCTATGATTAGGTTTTGAGAGATGTCAAGATAAACATGACATAAGTGTACATCTTCTTCAATAGAGTATGATTGAGATCGGAATTTTGAAGTCATTTTTTTCAAGAGTAATAGAAAACAAAGATAAGATAGGATTATTTGCAATGAAACTATCAATCTCTTGTATGCATATATATATGGTCTAAAAGCGAAGATAAGATCAGATTACTAAGAATCTGATCCAACGATCGGCATAAGGATGGGCTTATCCAACGGATGAGACAAGCGTAGTGTCTTGTCCCATCACCGAACATTTTGAATAATTGTGCTGATAAGATCAGATTACTAAGAATCTGATCCAACGATTGGTATAAGGATGAGCTTATCCAACGGATGAGACAAGCGCAGTGTCTTGTCCCATCACCGAACATTTTGAATAATTGTGCTGATCAGATAATAAAAAATCTAATCCAACGGTTGGCATAAGGATAGGTTGATCCAACGGATGAGACAAGCGCAGTGTCTTGTCCCATCACCGAACATTTTGAATAATTGTCTTGATATGATCAGATTACTAAGAATCTGATCCAACGATTGGTATAAGGATGAGCTTATCCAACAGATGAGACAACCACAGTGTCTTGTCCCATCACCGAACATTTGAATAATTGTGCTGATATGATCAGATAATAAAAAATCTAATCCAACGGTTGGCATAAGGATATGTTGATCCAACGGATGAGACAAGCAGTGTCTTGTCCCATCACCGAACATTTTGAATAATTGTGCTGATATGATCAGATAATAAAAAATCTAATCCAACGGTTGGCATAAGGATAGGTTGATCCAACGGATGAGACAAGCGCAGTGTCTTGTCCCATCACCGAACATTTTGAATAATTGTGCTGATATGATCAGATTACTAAGAATCTGATCCAACGATTGGTATAAGGATGAGCTTATCCAACGGATGAGACAAGCGTAGTGTCTTGTCCCATCACCGAACATTTTGAATAATTGTGCTGATAAGATCAGATTACTAAGAATCTGATCCAACGATTGGTATAAGGATGAGCTTATCCAACGGATGAGACAAGCGTAGTGTCTTGTCCCATCACCGAATATTTTGAATAATTGTGCTGATAAGATTGGATAATTAAAAATCTAATCCAACGGTTGACATAAGGATAGGTTGATCCAACGGATGAGACAAACGTAGTGTCTTGTCCTATCACCGAATATTTTGAATAATTCTGCTGATAAGATTAAATAATAAAAAATCTAATCCAACGGTTGGCATAAGGATAGGTTGATCCAACGGATGAGACAAGCGCAGTGTCTTGTCCCATCACCGAATATTTTTAATAATTCTGCTGATAAGATTAAATAATTAAAAATATAATCCAACGGTTGGCATAAGGATAGGTTGATCCAACGAATGAAATGATGTACATATCTTTATCAGAAACAACTCAATTCATGGTCATATATTATAAATATGTATATCGTGATTAGAAGCAATATCAACACATCTTTTTATCAGAAAATGAATTACAATATTGGAGGTCCTTCTAATTTATCATCTGAAAGCTCTGATGATGATAATTATGTAGAAGCATTTCGTGCACGAAGAGAGGTGATTGTTCAAGTCATTTCTAATAACAATCAAGCAATCCTCAACTATCTCAATGAAGAAAATAACCCAGGTCGATTTCGAGGCTCAACTCCTGGTCACATAGTGATCAATCGTGATCGAGAAGCTGGTCATCGTAATCTATTCAATTATTACTTTGCAGAAAATCCTGTCTATCCTGATAGGTATTTTCGTAGAAGATTTCGAATGGGAAGGAATTTATTCCTTCGTATTCTTAATGTTGTTATTAATCATGACACCTATTTTACACAACGAACAGATGCACTTGGAAGACGTGGGTTGTCAAGTTTGCAGAAAGTAACGGCTGCACTTCGAATGTTGGCATACGGTTCACCAGCAGATGCTACTGACGAGTACATAAAAATAGGCGAATCAATTGCTATTGAAAGTTTTAAAAGATTTTGCCGTGCTGTTGTCGAGGTATTTAGAGAGGAGTATCTACGATCTCCTAATGCTAATGATGTCTCAAGACTTCTCCATATCGGTGAAAGTCGAGGATTCCCTGGTATGTTGGGTAGCTTAGATTGTATGCACTGGAAGTAGAAAAATTGTCCAACGGCGTGGGCAGGACAATATACTGGTCGTAGTGGAACTCCAACAATCATTCTGGAAGCTGTAGCTGATTATGATCTCTGGATATGACATGCATATTTTGGTTTACCTGGATCTAACAACGATATCAATGTATTGGAGTCTTCTAACCTTTTTAGTAATCTTGCTCAAGGTATAGCTCCTCCTGCTCATTATGTGATTCAAGGAAAAGAGTATAACATGGGCTACTATTTAGCTGATGACATATACCAAAAATGGGCTACACTTGTTCAAACTATCAATGATCCACGAGGTCCAAAGAAAAAAATATTTGCAATGAAACAAGAAGCATGTAGAAAAATGTTGAGCGAGCATTTGGAGTGCTCAAATCACGATTTGCCATTATTGCCGGACCTTCACGTTTTTGGAAAAAAATTGTTACGCACGACATAATGACTGCATGCATTATTATGCATAATATGATAATTGAAGATGAACGTGATCTAAATGCACCAATTGAAGAACGAGATGAAGCGCCGACTCCAGATGTTGAGGGAGTAGGAGATGATAACATTCGATTTTAAGAATTTCTTACTCGACATAGACAAATACATGATAAAGAGGCTCACCTTGCACTTCAGAATGCCTTAATTGATCATTTATGGGCACAATTTAGTAACAGTGAGAATTAAGCTAAAATAATATGTACTTTGAATTGAGTGTTGTTGTTGAATTTTTTTTCTTGATAGTTTTTAGTATTTAAATAAATGTATTGTTTGTTTTATCATAATGTATGTGTTTGTATTTATCAAATGGTTTGTAATTTAAAATATATTAAATTACTAATTTTAATATATAATTAATTATATAAATAATATTTTAAAAATAAATTTATTAGCTATAATAATTATTAATTGTGTAATCTTAATAATTACAATTTTAAATATTATAGTAGAAAATCAAAATAGAATATACTAAGGAATATTCTTTTTGGTGTAAGATTTGGTGTGAAGGGTTGGAGTTGGAATAGTGGATAGTGCTGAAACTGCCCCAAATTGGGGTAAGTTTGGACCCAAATTGAGGTTTTTGGGTTGGAGATGGTCTTACCCTTACATTTTCACTTTACTTTAATTATGTGCCACATACACATGGGCTTTAAAGGAAACTACACATTAAACCAATATAAATAATCAAATTAATTGTTTTTTCTTAAACTATGCATCGGGTCAAGCAGGACGATTATTAAGGAACGGAGGGAGCATTTTTTTTACCTCAATAAATGACAAAAGTACCTTTAAAGTTTTTTTTTTTTTGGGGGTCAGAATTGGCCAGCCATGAGCCATCTTTACCGTAATCAATTTTGTCAAGGGTTACAATTACAGAAAGAAATAAAAATGCTTCGCTGACTGTGCCTTCCACTATGTTTTGGAATATCAACAGTCATGTTATTGCAGATATTTAATAAAAATGATTATACTAATACAATCCATATAACTGAATTTTTTTATTCACTTTTGACCAACTTAAACATACCCCTTCATATCAAAAAAATATTTTTTATTTTTTTATTGAAAAGTAAAGTTTAGATAATATCAAATCATATTTAACACACGCAAGGTAAATTGTTTTTTAATTTCTTTTCTAAACTGGTGCATGCTCGATCTTTGCTAGTTACAAATATACTTCCTCCATTTCATATATATATACATATATAATTCTCTTATTAATTAAAAAATAAACAAATTTAGGAGTTGTCTTGAATGAATTATCAACTATTTTAATTAAGGGTAATGCTAGGGTCACTCTAATAGCACTTAATTTTGGGTACCAAATAATGTGACATCTTATGTGTCATATTGTTAACATAACTTTTTAACTTATAGTGGAGTCCATAAAATACCAAATAAGATGACACATTAGAAACCACATCATTTGGTACACAAATTTAAGTGCTCATTGAATGTATAAGAGAATATAATATATTTAATATATATTATATTTATAGTATTAGTAAATATAATATATGTGTATCAGAAGGAAGATATATGGAGGCAGAAGACCTGGTTGAGGGTGGCTGAGGAAGGTCCTCGGCGAGCTCGTCAGAGCTTGGTTGGCCGAGGTGTCCTTGGTGTTGCGCAGGGGGAAACTGGGCGTTACCTGGGTGATGGGTGCCGGATCTGAGCTTTGGGTTGGGTGGTCAGATATGGGTTGGCACCGGCGTTGGTGGGAGGAAGGTATAAGGAGGCGGAAGGTTGGTGGTTTAGGGTTAGGAGGTTGCCAAGATAAGGAAGGGGCGGCGTTGGCAACAGCGTTGGTGGGCAGGTTTATAAAGGCAGAAGGTTGCTAATGGAGAGGCGGCTGAGGAAGGACCAAGCCGAGCTTGTCAAAGCTTGGTTGGCCAAGGTGTCCTTTTGTTGCTCAAAGGAGAGAAGGGGGTGGAAATCGGCTTGGCCGTATAGAGCCGCCAGATCTGAACGTCTGGTTTGGTTGGCGACGACAGCGATGGTATCAGAGCCTCGCTCTTAAAACCTACAACCACCATCTTCCGCCAATCCAACACGTCCTTAACCCTAACACTTCCTCCCATCGCCGTCGCCAACCAAACCAGACGTTCAGATCTGGCGCTCTATCGGCCGCCGGTTTCCACCCCATTCTCTCCTTTGAGCAACAAAAGGACACCTTGGCCAACCAAGCTTTGACAAGCTCGGCTTGGTCCTTCCTCGGCCTCCATTAGCAACCTTACGCGCTTTATAAACCCGCCCACCAACGCCAAGCGCCGCCTTCCTTATCTTGGCAACCTCCTAACCCTAAACCACCAACCTTCCGCCTCCTTATACCTTCCTCCCACCAACGCCGGTGCCAACCCGGATCGACCACCCAACCCAAAGCTCGGATCCGGCACCCATCACCTGTAATGCCCGGTTTCCCCAACACCAAGGACACCTCGGCCAACCAAGCTCGGCGAGCTCGCCGAGGACCTTCCTCACCACCCTCAACCAAACCTTACGCCTCCATATATCTTCCTTACATCGAATCCGCCAACCCGGATCGACCACCAAATCCAACGTTCGGATCCGGCACCCATCACCCAGTAAGCGCCAAGTTCCCCTGCAGCAAGGACACCTCGCCCAACCACGCTCTGACGAGCTCGCCGAGGACCTTCCTCAACCACCCTTAACCAGACTTCCGCAACCATAACCCTTCATCTCACCACACCTCACGCCCCTCCTACACCTTGGCACCTCATTGTTTATCACACCACCTGTCAAAACCCTCTTCACGCTCATCGAGCACCCCCAAGGACTCCTCGGCAAACCCAGTTGTGATCAGCTCGCCGACGCCCTCCCTAACCCAGCCTTCTCCTTGCGCAGAATCCCGACCACTTGGCAAACCCGGCTTGCCTCCTCGAAGGCAAGCTCGCTAACTCCTCCTTCCGCCAGAGGCCCTCTCTCCCACACGCCTCCCTCAACCCGCTCGTTCTCGAGTAGTTACGGCATCCTGGCAAACCCGGCTCGTCCTCCCTCGCCGGAAGGCAAGCTTGCCACCGCCCTCCCTCCACTAGCTTCGTTTATCGAGCAACTCCCCACTTCGGTAAACCGGCTTTCCCGGCTCGTCATCCTTCCTCACTACTTGCCTCTCAGTATCCCAAGGATTCCTCGACAAACCCGGCCTAACCAAATCGTCGAGGCCCTCCCTCAACAGCTTGCTCCTCGAGCAACTCACGGACTCTTCAGCAAACCCGGCTTTCATCAGCTCGCTGCAGTCCTCCCTCAACAGCTCGCCCCTCGAGCAACTCACGGACTCTTCAGCAAACCCGGCTTTCATCAGCTCGCTGCAGTCCTCTCTCAACAGCTCGCCCCTCGAGCAACTCACGGACTCTTCAGCAAACCAGGCTCTCACCAGCTCGCCGAAGACTCCTCAACCAGCTCGCTTCTCGAGCAACTCACGGACTCCTCGGCAAACCCGGTTCTCACCAGCTAGCTGAAGTCCTCACTCAACAGCTCGCTTCTCGAGCAACTCACGGACTCTTCGGCAACCCCGGCTCTCACCAGCTCGCTCATCGAGCAAACCATGTCTCCTCGGCACACCAGGCTCTCACCAACTCGCCGGAGACCTCTCAACCAGCTCGCTCCTCGAGCAACTCAGGACTCCTCGGCCAACCCAGCTCTCGCCAGCTCGCCGACGACTCTCCCTCCACCAGCTCGCTCCTCGAGCAAACCATGTCTTCAGCAAACCAGGCTCTCACCAGCTCGCCGAAGACCCCTCACTCAACAACTTGTCTTCCTCGGAAGACCCAGCTAGCTCGCCGACCCCTCCCTCACCGCCGATCACCCTCTCATTTTCAACTCGCACTCTGTCCGCATATTCTTCTCAAGATTTGTCTCTCCTAACGGTGATCCATCTTGCGGGAGCATATAAGAGAATATAATATATTTAATATATATTATATTTATAGTATTAGTAAATATAATATATGTGTAATATATTATAATTATCTTTAGATTTACTTTCCTAATTTACTTGTATTTAGGTTTCCTAGTTCCTCTTGTATTTAGGTTTCCTAATCCTTCTTGTATTTAAGTTTCCTAATCCCTCTTGTATTTAGACTCTCTAGGTTAAACTTGTGTAGCAAGTATTGTACTCCTATAAATATGTTCACAATATCAATGGAAAGGCTATGCCATTATTCCTAAACATTTATTAGTTTCAACAGAATGATTCTAACATTACTTTTTAATTAATACACTTAACTTTAATTGGTTATGCTGTAAATATTTTATTTAATGGGAGGGGGGTGCATAATAGGATATTTGTTAATTAATGTTCATTGACGAAATTTAGATGTCCAAAATTTAGCAATCACTACTGAGCTTGATTTTTTGTAGGCATGCATGGTTAGTTGGTTACTTTTAAAACATCAAACGATATTTTGAGCATAACTAGTACAAATAACTTGTCTTTTATTATTGTGCATAATCCATTACAGGATTTTTCGGACATTAAAATAGTTTACCATGGTCCAAGAAAATACTCATAGCCCTAGCCCCTAGGTAAGGTTATCCTTGGTGATTACCCTTAGCAATGTCCGAAAATTTTCGGTCGAACTCCCAGTACTTGGTTCGGCAGCTTTATGAGCAAGCTCTTTGAGCCCTAGGATCCGCGCCTTCAATTTCTTCCCTTTTTGATGCAGCAATATTTGTTCGAGAGCGTGCAAGGCTCCACTCTTGGAGAACACCCCACCCTTAACTTTCTCTCCAATTTTCCATACCTTCTCAACCATCCAAGCATTAAGCTGCTGCTCCCCAAAAAATGGTCTAACAATCAAAGGCACCCCAGGCTCCAATGCTTTCCAACACCGAATTCCATCCACCATGAGTAATGAAAACCCCGACTGAAGTGTGTGCTAAAACTAGTACCTGAGGCGCCCATGGTACTATTTTCCCATTTTCCCCCACCCTTTCTAAGAACCCTTCCGGTAAATGCTTCTTTGAATTGTCATTAATAGACCAAAGAAACGGAGTACTACTTTCCTCTAGTGCTTCAGCTAATGCCACTAGCTCATGAGGTGGAGGCGTTGCCACTGTTCCAAACCCAATATATGCAACGGACCGTGGGGTGTGCTTGTCCATCCATGATATGCACGCAAACTCATCATTGTTCAGTGGAGGTGGGGATATTAAGTTGAAGGGGCCAATGTTTAGGAAGTTTTTGAAATTTTTATTGAGATTTTGGTTGAGCACAGGATCTAGCTCTTGAAAAGAGTTTATTGGGATGGCAGTGGCTTTTGTTAGAGTTTGGCCCATTTTATGTAGCATGATTGAGAAGGGTGATTCCAAGTTTCCGAAGACGACTCCACCAGGCAAGTCGCCTAGTCTCACTGCAGAAAAACCCGGAATGAAAGCAAGGATATCATCTTTACGCCCATCAATACCTGCAGCCAGTATATACACAATTATGAACGTGATGTGATTTTTAATGGTGAGACCTACGGACTATATGAATATTTAGTTACTTACCATTAAGACCAACAGTTTGCCTAATAAGGTCGGTGTAAAAATGGATTGAGAGGGAGCTAGCCCCTGACGTCCAAAATGGGACCCATGGGACTCGCCTTTTCTCCGCCATCTCGTAGGAAAACCACAAAAATGCGTCCGCCACTAGGCAGTTGATCTGTTTTCCAATGTTAGCCTCAGCAACTTCAAGGGCTCTCCTGAATTCCTCATCAGCCACTGCCAAGAACAAGTTAATATCCTCCTGTGGTTTCCCCTTAAACACATAGCCCTCTGGTATGCCATCGGACACATCATAGGGCCTTATGTTATCGGGTGTTGTTACGGAGAACAATGAGCGATTGGACTTGGCAGTGTTGAAGAATGAGAAGATCACGGTGGGAGCAGATGTGGCTAGTCTATGGACTAGGCTTAGGAGGAGCCCAGGGTGCGAGGCGATTGGGAAGGCAAGAACTGCAACATGTCTCTCTGGTGGGGTGCTAGTCACTATTGACATGGTTAACCCAAAGTTGATCAAGTAGTAGATGACAAAGGAAAAGATATATAGGCCTATAAAAATTCACATGCTGGGAGAGGGAGAGGTAGTTAGAATGGGGGTTGGCTTGTGCTTTGTGACCTGTTTAGTGAATTGGCGGATACAATGGGGGTTGGCATTTTGAATATTCTGTAGACTCCATTCAAGTAAAGTGTCAATTAGAAAATTGAAATTGGGGTGGGGGTGGGGTTTGGGTTTTAAACATTAAATTTCATTAAATTACATTGTTTTATTTTTTTGTTATGTTCGTAAAGTAATATATTCGTATCAGCTTACATGCACCTCAACTTAATTTATTTTGTTAGACAGGTTTATGCACGACTTCTTTTCAACAATCAGCCAATATAATTAATTTTTGCTTATGTAATAGTGGCCAAAAGAACAATGTTACGATTTACCAATCTAAACATTTGATCTTTTTTTTTAACTCACATGATTGATTAAGTTGTCAATAGATGTCACCATTAATTAAAGGGACAACCGTTTCTAACCAATCATCACTGTTTGTAAACTTTGATTTGGTTAACAATGAGAACGTAAATATATAAAGTCATTTTTGGATGTAAAAAAGCTGCAATATATTTAATAAGTAAGAGGCACGCTACGACTAACTACTGCAAGTTTATATATTACGGTGCAAATGTTTATATGTCTATTATTTATATATTGCATTTCAAGTTTTTTATATATCACAATTCAAGTTTATAAAAATATTTACACAACGATATATTTGCATTTTATACTGTACTTTATACAAGTTCAATTAATTTTACATATTTTTGCACCATGCTTCCCTTTTTTATATCGTGGTTCAAAGTTTATAATAAAAGAAATCAAAAATTCCTAAAAAATAGTTGTACCACGGTTCACAAATATATTCACCGCGATTCAAGGATTTAAAAATTACTATAAAATATATTTTATAAAAACAATTGCACCGCGATATATTTGTACTTTCTATTGTACTTTATAGAAGTTCAATTAATTTTACATATTCTTGCAGACACGATTTCTTTTTATATATATATATATATATATTGTGGAGCATATTTCAATCCAAAACTCAAATCATTTTAATTTTCAACAACATCAATGAATATAATACTACTTGACAAAACTCTGGTCAACAACACCACGCTTACACAATCCTTGTCATTCGCCAAACAACAATTCAAGTGAGATCCAACATAATATTTCATAGATAAATTTGTTATAATATTTACCTGTTATCAATTGAATAACATCACCAATGATAAAAATTTCAGGAAGTTTAGAAACAATCGTATGTCGTCGAAATTTAACTAATAACATAATAGGTTTTTCCATTGAAGAAATGAGGGAATTAAATAGAATTCCAGTCGATGCTTCAAGTAGATCACAGAGTTTTCAAAAAGAAAAGGAATAAAGAAGACGAACCGACGATCTACAAAGAGATAATAAAATGAAGCTATTAAACGCATCTGGCATAAATCGCGGTGCAAACAATGATGCCAATGAAACTACGAACCACGATATATAAAACTATGAACCGCTTACGTGATACATCTCTATTGATCCGTTCGCGGTCATTAAGGGTATCATAGTCATTTCGTTCCCAAAAATGACTTTTTGCGGTTGAAAATAAAAAGACGGGACTATAGCGAATTAAAACTTGGAAAATGGGACCGGACCGCAATTTGACCAAAATGTTGTATATTGGGCCTGAAGTTACTAGCCCTATCCCTATCTCGTTTGGGCTTTTAATTTTACATAGATGTGGGCCGTTTTGCTTTCCTCCTCTCACTCTAAAGTGGGATGATTTCATTCTTCTTCTTGTCTATTCTTTTGTTCTTATAAAAATTAAAAACATAACTAGTAGAAAAAAATTCTCACCATAAATGAGACACGGCACAAAGACTACACAAACTTTTTTTAAAACTTTTTTATTTTGAGTGAGCATGAAAAATGATCAAACTTGAGAGCTCACGCACTTTGTGAAGCTCCAACTCTACCACTAAATCAAACTTTTGAAAGCTAATTTGAAGCTCGAGACATTGCAAACACTTTTTAATGTAAATGGTAATCCCAACACCTAATCGATAACTTTGTCATGCAAACCTTTTTGTAGATATCTTCTTTAAGGAATTGCGAACCCTAAAGAAATAATTCTTCTGGGTTTGCTTATAGAGTTAAACAAGTGCAACAGACCAAGCATTCTACACAAGTAATGAAGCATCAAGCTTGAGCTGAGGACGTTTACAAACATTTTTTCGCTGTGTTCATCGACACTGAAAAATCTGATTAAAATCTTATTATTCTTAGTTCGCGGGAAGGCCAAAGCCCAACAACAAAAGAAGAGACCTAACAAGAAACTAAACAAATTACTTCCCGACTACTAACTGGTCGTCACAGACTCACAATGGGGTTCAACCACATAACTAGGAGGGTCTACGAAATTGGATGAGCATCCCACTCTATCCAACAACTCTTTAAGTCTTATACCGTCTCCACAAAATTTTGCCTCACACAAGTAACTAACTAAGGAAGCGTCAAGTGTTCTTAGAAGTTGTGACAACTTCTAATAAAGTTTTGAAATTCTGAGTTGAGCTCCCATTAGTTCCAACAGCCATTTTCGACTTATCTTTAAGACCGCGAATATTCTCTCTCAATTTCTCTCCATTTTCCTTAGAGAAAACTGTATCCAAGGCATCAATCATTCCTCTTTAGTAAGCATATCACCTTCAACACTCACCCCAATCTTCCACACATCCTCCACGAATCGCCGGTTCAATTTTTGATCTCCAAAATATGGTCTACAAATCATTGGTACGCCTCCTGCAATACTTTCCGCAACAGAATTCCATCCACAATGTGTAACAAACACGCCCACGGATGAGTGGCTCAGTATTTGCAGTTGAGGAGCCCACGAAACTTTCTTCCCAATTATGCCTATCCTTTCCAAAAGACCTTCTAGCAAAGAATTCCCATGAGAAGTGTCCTTAATCGACCAAAGAAATGGCACCCTTTTGGCTTCGAATGCTTCTATCAATGCTTCTAACTCGGGAGGCGATGGTGTTAGTATGCTACCAAAGCTTAGGTATGCCACTGAAGCCTTTTCGTGACTATCTAACCACGATAAGCAGCCATCATCATCTGAATAGGATGATGGTGGTGATGCCATGGTAAAGAAGCCGACATTAAGCAATTTTTGAACCTTGGACTTCAATTCGTTTGTTACAACAGGGTCTATTTCTTCGAATGAATTTATCACAATGGCAGTTGCTCGTCGTACTTCCAATCCCATGGTGTATAACAGTCCGGCAAATGGCTCATTCAAATTTCCGGTGACTTCTATGGGTAAATCACGATTGGCATGTACTGCTGACATTCCGGGGAGGAAGTCGAGGGTTTGATCCAAATTTTTTGTCACACCTGTAATTAACAATGCCAGTAAAGGTGAGCAAAACCCATAACATTTAACAATACTAGGGGAAGTCTAGGATTGAATTTCAGCTAGAGATGAAGTAATTAAAGATTAGACAATGAAAAGAAAAAAAGAGACCAAATTTAGTTTGATATTGATCAAAATTCATGACGAAATAATCCATACCATTTAACCCAAGCTTGCTTCGAATAACATCGGTACAAATATGCATAAGAATGGAAGAAGGCCCGGCTGTCCAAAATGCAACCCAAGGAACCCCCATTTCCACAGCCAATTCCCGGGAAAACCCGAAAAAGGCATCGGTTAGCAGGCAGGTTACCTTTGTACCAGTAATTGCTACCACTTCATCCAAACGGTCGGTGAAATTATTCGGCGTTGCCTTTAAGAAGAATCCCATTGGCTCCATGGGATTAGCGGAAGAGACGTGATTTTCCGGCATGCCATCACGCACATTGTACGTTTTAATATTATCGTAACCTTCAACTTGTGATGAGGAGGAGGAGAAGTTTTTGTGGTTGGATGTGGTGGTAGAAAAGAAAGAAAAATTGGTTTGGGGGGCAGAGAAGGCTAGTCTCTTCACAAGGGTGAGCAAAGGGGCGGCGTGGGTGCCGAATGGAAATGCAAAGACGGCGACATGATCATCCTTGGTGGTTGACATGCTTTACGATGTGAAAATTAATACTGGTAATTGCTAAATTAAGATGGGATTATTGCGAGAGAAAATACAAACCGTATATTGGAATTATTTTTATTTTTATTTTTTGGGTTTAATTGGTCTTTAGTTTCATCAGCTACATCATTTACTTTGTATCGTTAATGCGAAATAGATGGAGATGGTTTGGAGCGGTCGAGGTAGGAAGATCATGTAGAGAAGAAGGTCATGAATAGGGCACAAACGGAAATCGGAAAAATCACAAATTTAACTTTCATGAATCTCCCATGATTCAATTATTCAATAGTGTAAAATCTCTATATTTTCTTAATTTACTGAATTGTACTCGATTTCCCAGGCCATGATTTTCTTCTTCTTTTTATTTTTGGTTAAAAAGAAATAGCACCTTCGTACCAGTACCAGTACCAGAGCTTGGAATTATTTTGATGCTTGTTAAATCTACAGATTAATTAATTAATTGTGTAAGGTAGTGAATTTGTTGCGCTGATTTAGCTAGTTCCAGTATACATGACACCCGGGATTCCAGGCGTGATAAACATAATATTCTTTTTTGACTTTTCCTTTGGATATTTTTACTTCTCTTTTGGTCCCTTTTTTTTTTTTTTTTTTTTTTTGGTGAAATTTCAACTAGAACATTGGATTTCTATAGTATCAAGCACTCCACCGTTCCCGACATAAAGTCTCCGTCTGAAAGTCAATTTTTTAAAAAAAAATGATATTTTTAGTAATTTATTAGTAATAAAATGACACTTTTATGTACTCTTTGTTTTGGTGAAGAGTCTACTATTTTATTTTGAAATTTTCACTCAAAGAGTCCTCATTCAAAAATTTAAGAATAAAAATGTCATTTTATTGCTTATAAACTACTAAAAATATCTTTTTTTTAACTGTTTTACTTTCAAATCGAGACTCTTTATCCAGAAGAGGAGAAAATATTAATTTTTTAAAGTAGACTCTTTTTAAGTAAAATATCTCAAAATGAAATAGTAGACTACTAGGTTATTGCCCGCACGATTTACTTAATGTTGTTTCTGAAACTTAATTTTGTAGATAGAATTTGAAAGTTATTTGAATGAACCAACAACATCAAGATGTCCACATAATTAATAAAAAAAACGTGAGATCACACCGAACAATCAAACCGAAAATTCATGTGAATTTTGTAGATATAATTTGCAAGCTATTTCGTAGTGGTTGTTTGTAGTGTTGGTGGAACACGCTTAATCAAATTTGATAAAATATAATTTGAATTCACCGAGCATTGGTAAAATAATAAAAATTTAAAAACTTCTACCATGAGAATTGAGAAGTCCTAATCAAATTAAACTTGTTTAAATCAAATGTGATAAAATCTTTCTGGTACAAACCGATTTTGTAAGAAAAAAATGGTGAATAAAAAAAATTACCATGAGAATTGAGGAGTTTAAATTAATTGAAACATGTTTAAATCAAATGTGATAAAATCTACTCGAAAATTTTTTAAAAAAACTTTTACCATGAAAATTTGGAGTACTAATCAATTGAAACACATTAAAATCAAATGTGATAAAATCTATCCGGTATTAACCGATTTTGACAACAAAAATTGGTAAAAAAAAAAAGAAAGAAAGAAAAGGTTTTACCATGTATAAAAGAGGTACCGGTTTTTAAATCTTTTAGACTTTAATTTTTGACAGAAAAAAAAAAGAATTTATATAGATATATTTAGTACCATACGCATTGTTTTAAATGAGGCATCAGTTTTAAAATCTATCAGACTTTAATACTTTTAATCAATTGAAACACATCTAAATCAAATGTGATAAAATCTATCCGCAAATAAAAAACTTTTACCACGAAAATTTGAAGTACTAATAAAGTGAAACGCATTAAAATCAAATGTGATAAAATTTATCTGATATTAACTGATTTTGACAACAAAAAATGGTTAAAAAAAACTTTTACCATGTATAAATGAGGCACATGTTTTAAAATCTATCACATTTTAATTTTTTGCAAGAAAAAAAGAATTTATATAGATATATTTAGTATCATATGCATGGTTTTAATAGTTTTTGTTTTATTTGCAAAAAATGTTTATAATAAGATGATTTTCTAAACTTGTAATAAATAAATAATTTTTTTATTTGAATAATTTGAAAAAAATAAAAAATAAGGTAAATATTCAAAATTGATCATGTAGTCATGTAATTGAAAGATTAAAATATATGAGAATTAATAAAATCTATCCGCAAAAAAATTACCATAAAAATTTAGAGTTCTAATCAAGTGAAAAGCGTTTAAATCAAATGTATTAACCGATTTTGAAAACAAAAAATGGGTATAAAGGAGACACCGAAAATCTATCGATTTTAATTTTTGGTATGAAAAAATTATAAATTTGAAGGGACACGTGGAAAAACGTAATAATAAACAAATAATTTATCGACTATGTATTTGAAGAAATCAAAATTAAATTAGAAAACTAAAATTCCTAAATTTGTTTTATTTTATCAAATTAGTTTTAGTTATAGTTAAAAAAAGAAGAGAGAAAAAAGGGTTAACTACTTGATAATGTTATAAAATCTACTTGATAAGTACAAATGTGGTAAAATTTATCCTAAACTAATCAGATTTTATCAATAACTTTTTATTTATACCGTTAAAAATCAAATTTTGTAAAGATAAAAGTGTTGTCCTAAAAATAAAAGTAGAAGAATATTAATTTTAAAAATAAATTATTTAAGTAACAAAAATTAGTAGTAGATCTTTGTTAGCGAGTAAATAATGGGTATGGACATATCAAAAATTTTAAATGATGAAAGGTAAAAGTAATAAAAGTATTGTCCTAAAAAAAGTTTCAAATAATGTAATAATTTTAAGACCGATGATAAAAAAAAATAAGATCAATTACCATTTATCATCTAGATGATAGTTTCAAATCAGACTTGTTTTCTACTGACAAATAAAAGCAGGTCGTAATAAGACGACATTCTTCTCCTTACTACTTAGAATTGAGGATTACGCCGAAGAAAGTTATTACCTGGTTGTGTATGTAGTCCTACAAAAGTTTAATTAATTAGGTTAATGTATGTAATTAAAAGTTAGGGATAATCATAAAAAATGATATTATATGGGGTTTTAAAACGAAATAATTTTTATGACGGATGAATAATTTAACCATTTATCATCTAGTAATAGTTTCAAACCAATTAGACTCATGTTTTCTAGGCCGTTCCAATAAAAAGGTACTTTATTACTTTTTAGTCTTTTATTTTTTTGAATTTATATTTATAATTTCATCCTTAATTTCATTCATTCTTTAAGTGATAAGTCCTACTCTTACATAGGTTTTGTTAAAAATATTCAACATCCGAATATTTATAATTAGAGTAAATTAATATTTCTTAACATGTGTGTTGAATCAAACAAGATTTCTTTTAGAATAGATAGAGTATAATATAATTATGAAAAGGGTAATTATTGACATTTAACTTTAAAAAAAAACTTTCTAAAACGAGAAAAAAAGACTTATTTTAAGAAAAATAGACTTGGGGAAGGAGTAAAGAGTCATTTTTTTTCTTCTTCAAATTTCTCTTTCTGTTTTGGTTTTGGTTAGTAAAATGATTCATTCGGTAAGTTTCCAAGCATCTAAACTTAATCCAGCTCCTTCGGTACTGGTTGGTGCGTTCTAAAATTACCTCATACAGTATTAAACGCAAGAATGGAAGATTATTTTAAGGATGAACCCAATATATAATTAATAACCCTTCTAATTAATGCATGCTCTACTCAGTTACTCCATTCAAAGATTGATCACTTTTTCCACCAGTCTACCAAACTTACGATAACAAAATGCCGGCCGGCATCGACGGAGTGGAGAACTTGCTCGTTGGCAAGATGAACTAGTACAGTTTTTAAGGCTTGTCTTAGTCTGTATACAGTATTATGCCCCCACCAATCACAATTCACAAAGATAATGCCAACCTGCATGTGCCTTTCTTAATCCTTTAAAGTGGAATATTGGAAAGAAAAAAGGTACCCCCCCCACCCCCAAAAACATTTGTCCTAGTAATCAATGTGGCACGTACCATCCATAAATATGTGGATTTGGAGAATTATGAATATCCTAGCGGCTACATATCATATAAGCCTCATAATTATAATACATTACTCATTAACCAATTTAATTTATTAATATTTTTGGATTAAAACGGGTAATCTGTTTCGATCTAATAATATTAACGGATTGAGTCGTGTTAAACAGGTCGACATGTTACCCATTTCGATATGTAACTTTTTATTCTATTAATTTATGTTTTTTGGGAAAAAAGTTAAGTTGAGACGGGTCACCCGCTCTAACTAGCTTTTTTAACATCGAGTTAACGAGTTTCGACCCGTTTTAACTCATTACTTGTTCTAACTCAACCCAATTATGAGGCCTAATATCTTATATCCAAATAAGGTGTTACACAGAGCCTTACAGCTACAGGCCTTGTATGGAAATTGAAAACTACGTACAAACATATATAAATCACACAAATGCTGCACATGCATGTGTCCCACCTCAAATATCACAACAATAAGAGCTACCGGATCTATATATATAGCCTGGTAAGTAAGATTATACTCAAGATCCGGAAAGTTGTAACTTGCAAGCAAGTAAACTGAAACTTAATCTAAGTCGAGATTAATTTTACATTCCATTTAACTTTAATATTACAACATAAACAACCATAAAGTGAAGTGCAGGAGTTATGAAATTTGAGTCAAAGCTAACTGGATTAAAAAAATAACAATGTACGAATATTTACCGGTATCTACGAAGAATTAATTGAGCTTTTTCTATCCAATCACCCCTGAGATTGAGCTAACCAAGTATTTTTATTGGCTATCTTTGACTATATCCAACTTTTGAAACTATTAAATTAGGTAAAGGATAATAATTTTATTTGTTACCAACAAAAACAAATGTGGCAATCATTATCGAACATGGGTGCCACCCCATAGTTGACACTTTAAATTCTCCCCAATCCAACTACCCTCAGACTCAGTAAGGTTCCTTTTTAAATACTACTCAAGTCGGCACTGCTATATATATATAAAATCTACCGATTCATAACAAATGAGCCCTCAAGAAATGCAAATGAGCCCCTATTATGGCGCCATTCTCTCATTTCTTCTCCTCTTCTCAGCCGCCAATTGTAATGCCATCCCGACTCAACGCAGTTATCTGCAGTCCATCAACCAGTTTTTAGCTCCCCAGAATGCAGCTCGGTCCACGTTGCGTATGCCTCCCTTGGTATGGGACACAAAGCTCGCTAACTACGCTGAGTGGTATGCTAGGAAGAGGCGGCAGGACTGCGCTTTAGTGCACTCCAACGGGCCTTATGGAGAGAACATATTTTGGGGGAGTGGGAACAACTGGAGCCCGACTCAGGCGGCCGCGGCGTGGGCTGGGGAACGCAAGTGGTACAACTATTGGTCCAACTCTTGTGCTGGAGGTCAGGAGTGTGGGCATTATACACAGATTGTATGGAGCTCAACTAGGAGAGTTGGGTGTGCCAGGGTGAATTGTCTTGGTGGGAAGGGTGTGTTCATGACTTGTAACTATGATCCTCCTGGGAATTACATTGGTGAGAAGCCTTATTGAATTCTGTTTTATGACATTTTTGGTCGAGACCATGTACGTATAATAATAAATGGGGTCACCTTATTCATAATTTGCTGTCAAGTTCATTTATGTGGTTCTTACCTTTTTTTTTTTTTTTCCTTGTTTGATGAGATGGATCATCGAGTGTAGTGTGATGTTTTATAGATTATTATAGACAAGAAATACTATCTACTGTATGTGATATTTAAGTTTTAAAAAACTGCAACACTCATAAGGCTTAATTCTCAATTTCTATTTCCTCATTTTACCATTTTTCAAAATTTAAACAACACGTTTTTAATTCAAGAGTAATTAATAAGGGCAATATTGGAAAATGTTAATATTTTATCTTGAAATTCTATAATATCATTTATTTTGGGAAAATTTTATTTTTCTAAAACAACATTTATTTTGGGACGTATGTAGTAATTAATTAATAAGGGCAATTTTGGCTAAAAGTGAACATTTTTTCTTGAAATTTTATCACATCATTTATTTTGGGACAAATGTTTTCTTCTAAAATATCCTTTATTTTGGGATGGAGGTAGTATATTGCTAACCAGACTTACAGATGTGGTTTCAAAAAAAAAAATAAAAAAACAAGACTTGCATATACCTTTTTTGAGATCCTTGACCGTAGAAATTCTGAAAAGGGTGATAATCAGGTCGGTTCATTTTCTAACTTTTCCAACTTGTACAGTATCATATTTTTCAACCGGTAAAGGACACTTTTTGGGCAAATGGACAAAATACATTTAATGAACCAAAGGCACCCGCACAAAGCTTCTGTTCAAATATTGCGATGCACAAAATCGTGCATCGTAATACACAAATTAAATCATGAACACATAATTAGTTGATATTGTGGGATCATTACCCACTCCTCGCATATAAATACGAAGATACAGAGCAAGAACAATCAAATGAACCAACATGAGGTGAGACGAGATGAGGCCTCACAATCGTATACTATAATCCCCTATTTTTTTATTAGGGACATATTTATTGTTGACTTGAAAATTAATCCGAGAAAATGCATAAGCAAATTATTCAGGTCTCACTAATTCAACAAAAAAGAGATTTCATAACTTTCGACATACTAAATGAGCTGGAGGTCCAATGATGATTAAGCATATACAAATGGCAGACATACCCCAATAAATTTACGATATACGTTTCTGGTATTCCAACTTACAATCAAATGAACAGGAGCAAGAAGAATCAACATGAAGAGCTTCAAAATTTTAGACAGGAGCATCACCAGTATCCTCTACATAAAAAACCTCTAAGGCAACAAACTAAAAGCCAAATCTGAAGATCCCCCCATTTGTATCTAACCACTTTAATCTCGATGCATCGATTTGTAATCACGATGCATCGTTTTGAGATTTCAATGTATCGATTTGGAAACAATTTGATCAATTCCAAATCGATGTGTCACGATTCCAAAATCGATGCATTGAGATTTCAAAATCAATGCATCGGGATTTCAAACCGATGCATCACGATTAAAAATCGAAGTTAAAGAGATGGAGAGAGAGGGGGGACTGACCGAAGAAGCATAAAAGTAGATTTGGAAACTTGTCTCCCTTGAATTTTGCCTTTTGATCACATTAGCAGAAAAAGGCACAAGCTTTCTAAGATGGGCATGCAGACAATTGAGAGAGATTAAGAACTGGAGTGGGTAATAAAGCTTTTGTGAGTTCACTTGTCTTCTTCCATGACAATCTTCTGAAAGAGCCCATATATGTACGAACATTGATATAGAATGACTATTATTCTACAGATTATCAATCTATTTAATAAAAGTAATTTGACTTTCAGTGGGAAGAGATAAAAAGTTGCATTCTTTCGATGTCTCCTATGATATACTATTTTGACTAGGAAAAAGGAATAATGGGTGGAAACCAGAAGAATTAATGGAATTGTCTTTCCCTTTCTTGGTGCTCGTAGTCTTTCTCTTCCATTATCAATAGCGTATTCGCTCTCAAATCAAACTAAAGGAGAAAAGGTCACGAACAACTCTTATGGACTAGTCTCCCGTATCTTTATCAATATTCACTTGTAGGGGAATTTTAGGAACGCTTTTATTAAAGTGGACTTTAATTAACGGTTAAAAAAATAGTGGACTAAAGAGGTTGGAAGTGTACCGACCTGTAATTTATACTTCAAAGGGTGGCTAGCTTTGCCTATGGGCTGTGGCGCATCTAACAAAGGCCTAAAACCATGGAGCTGCTCAGACTCTCCTAGGAGATACACTAGTGACTCATTAGTAGTGGTCAATTTGGTACGGAGTGATTACAATTTATCAAAAACTTGTGTAAGACTATCTTATAGATCTTAATACGTAAGACGAAGCCCCAAATAGGAAGGAAAAGAAACTCGGTTACATATCGAAAAAATGAGTCAAAATGATAGAGCAAAGTGGGTGAGACGGAGCAACCCAACCGGACCCATTTCAAAATCTTGCGGGTGAATGGCGTCGAGCGTAACATTGCTGAAGATAAAATGGGCGGAGGGTTCAACAATTAATATAGGCTGGACACGTAGCACACTCACAACGTACCACCACATTAATGAAAATTATGGCTTATTGCTCCTGTAATACCCCGATTTTCGGTTAGTTTGAATTGAGTGCAATGCTCGCATTTCTCCCTTGGTTGATTGCTTGTTTGGTTTGGGAAAGAGTCTATATGTGTATGAGAGACCACATTAAGACCAAAATACTATTAAGAGATGCCTTATAGTTGTTGACTTGCTAAAGTCACAAGTCGTAACTCAACGATAGTCGGAATGCGACGCGATTGAGAGTTTGCTTGCGTTTTGTGTTCTTGACCTCGAATTGGTCCTAGATCTTTACATGATGATTTATTAACATGTTTAGATGTGTTAGACTTCTATTTGGATGCATTCCTTAAGTCTTGTGAGGTTTTGACGCTTCGAGGATAACAATCGTCCTTATCGCGTAGTTCGAGATTGAGCCGTGTAATCATCTCGTCTTTCGGGAGGTCCTTTCTCGTATATGTTGTTTAACATATGAGGAGCGTTTAGGCCTATTAAATAGCCTTTTGATGTATTTATAATCTTGTGTTGTTGCACGTCGGTTTGTGGTTTCATTCGTCGTTTCGTTAGCGAGTTGTTGTAATTTGCTTCGGTTTCGCTCCGAATTGTTTCGGGTGTTGTTTATGGGAGTATGGACCTACTTTGAAGGTGGTTTGAGACTTTTTTGGTTTAGCTAAGTGTTTGAGGTGTTTTAGGGTTGAATTATAGGCCATTTTAAAGCTTTAAGGCTTGCGGTTGCATGCGGGAAGGACCGTACCCAAACAAGATTGCATGAAACTCACCAAGAGATGAAATTGCTATGAAGCGGTCGCTTCATATTGTCACCTTGTGGCCGCATGGCCTTCGAGACAGGTTGGTCCCTGTTTTGATTTTTGATGTCTATTTCATATCTTACCCATTTTAAACCTCTTTTAAACCCTTCATAACACCCATACTTAGTCCTAATCATGTCCTAACATGTTTGGGTAGTTAATTAAGGTTGAATTAGTGTTTGATTAGTTCTAATCTTTACTAATTGTACCAATGAAATCCCTATTGTACCCTCTTTATTAGTGGAAGTATATAAGCCCAAACCCTTCACAAATTCATCAAATCATCTTCATTTCATCCCTTCTCCTAATACGTATAGAGTTGGGAGACATGGAAGCTTGGATCCCTAGGTCTTCTTCCTCCGATCCATGAAGATCCGACCGTTGGATCGCCTTCAAACTTCAGTTTCTTGAAGCCCTCGATGAGTAGAACAACTTCACCGATCTGATTTTCGTTCTTTGGAGTTTTCATCCAAGCTAAGTAAGTTACTTTCTTTTGATTTTGGTTCATTGTCCCTAAGGAAAACAATCTATGTGCTATTTGTGGGCAATGAACACTTGGTATGCTATGTGTGCCTATTTTGGGGATTTTTGGAAGTATGAACTTGTTAATATCATGAATATGATGATTTGAAGGATATTGTGTATTGTAAGAAATGAGTTATGATTTATGTTGAGTTTTGTGAATTTTAGGACTTGTGAATGAAGCCCGAAATATTGGGGAAGTTGTTATACATTTGAAATGGGTGTTAATGTTGGAATTGATGAAATGTGAAAAGAATGAAACTTAGTATTAAGACTCAACATAGTCATTTTAAGTTCAATAATGTGTTAAATGAACTTGGGTTGAAATCCTACGACGATTAGGTTTCGCTTGATTAATGTTGTGAAGTACATAGCTTCCAAACTTTAAATGGAATTATGATTATGATGAGTTATATGAATTTTTAAGGCTTGAGAATCAAGCCCGAATGAATTTTGAGATTTTGTTGTAAATTCAAATGAAATGTTAAAGTGTGGATTTATGAAACACATAAAGAATGAAATGTAGTATTAAGACTCAACGGAGTCGTTGTAAGGCCAATAATATTATAATGAGCCTTGGGTTGAAACCCTACAATGTTTAGGTTTTGGTTGATTATGTTTGTGCGCATCGAGCATCTCGTTTTGTGTCCAATTGAAACACTCATGTTATAAAGACTTATTGGAAATATATTTTGAGCGTGCTTGTTAAAACACGGAGCATTAAAGACCAACCTATGGTCTCGAGTATATTTAAGAGACGATTAATGAAAGAATTCTCTCTTTAAGGAATTTGGTCGTGTGCATATAAAAGCACTTGCGAGAAAGTGACTACTGAGTAATCATGATGTTCTTGAGTATAGTATTGGGGACGTCGATTATATACGACGATTAGGACTATGTTTGAGTCGGTGTGCTTTAAAATGAAGACTAAATACTATATCTTGAGTTGTGGATGTTCTTAGATTAATGTAATAGTCAATGGTTTGATCTTAAGTAGAGGATTATAGTAGACCTCACGTTGTGATTTATTGAACTTATATGCTATTCTTGATTGGGTGATGATTTGAAGATTTATGAGTACCTCAATATGTAGTTCTTGAACTAAACTTGTAAGTTAATTGAACATGTTAAATATATGCAAATATGTGCATTGTTTTTGGGATTTTGTAGAGCATTATGGCCTACTTGATTTGATGAGTTTTATCTTGATAAACTTGGTCTCATTTGGTTTATGCAAGTAAATACCTATTTGAGCATTTTGGTTTGAGTCCAGCTGGCGGTTTGGTTGTAGTGTCGGCAATGGGACAATTTATAGCCTTTGGGAACAATCGCTATGAATCGTTACATGGGGTCCTTTTCTCCTCACTATTTGGCCAATAGTGGGATGTGGTCTCGAGTTAGAGCCATCTAGCCTGATATTGAGCTCCCATTTCTCATCCTAGGTTGGATGAAGGTAACGAGTACTCATTAAGGGAAACTGATGAGTTGTGATCATTTGAGGATGAAACCTAAGATATGATCAGTTGGGTGTTGAACCTGGATTTTGGTTTGAGGATGAATCCCAAGGTATAATCAGTTGGGCATTGGACCCGGATTTTGGTTGTAACAGTTCGATTTGCGTTTCTTGTTACACATGTTTATTTATGAGCATTTATGTAAAAGACAATATGCTATGTGGTTTATGTGAGATTATGTGCTTTGGTAACTAAGTACATGTTTATAGCTGGTATACTAGTATGATACCATGATTCTTATATATGCTTGTGCATTATGTCATGCCATGACATGATATGTCATACAGTCGCATTTAGTAACTTAGTGGGTCATTATGACTCACTCCGTGTGTTTGTTTTCCTTAGTGTGTGCAGTGATCCCGTTAGTACGCGTGGCGACTTCGGATAGTGATTTCTAGCAGGTGGTCTTCCGGGCAATAGCTTGAAGTTATTATTATTATTATTGTTGTTATTAAATTGTGAGACACGGATGTAAAGTTATATAAACTTTACTTGGGGTAGATTGTATTAGTATTCTACTGTTTTGTTATTTAGGAGCCGACTAGTATGGTCGAGCTATTGTATCTTTAGAAGTTATTCTTGTTGTCATTTCGAGCAAGGTTTAGCTTGCTCATTCTAGTATTGTGTTATTGTGGTTCCTATCTCGACAACTTTAGTCGTGAGATCTTGGTTTAGTTGTTTAGCATTTGAAATATTATTCTTATAGTCGTATTGTCCCTCGGCATGTTATAGTCGTTGAGTGGTTGTTAATCAGGTTGGGATCTTGTTGGTTCGTCGACCTTTGATTGCGGATGGTTTATTGCATATGCGCAATGTTGTGTCACGTGCGTCGTAGATTTGTCGAAAGACAGATTGTCTCTTAGCCTTGCGTTCCTTGGTTTAAGATTAAAGGCTTGAGTTCCACTTATGATTTGCTTCCGCAGGTTTTGGTTTTTGTTATTTCATTTTTCCGTTATGGCTTTACATTCCTGTTTCGATCTTGTTGGCTCACCCTTTGACTCGCACCATTATACTTATTAGGTGCTTGTCCATCTCTTAGCTTGTCTTGATGGCACGACCTTGAGATTTCGTATAGAAATTCGGGTCGTGTCGTCACAGCTCCAGTACCCTCCATCTTCCAGATTGTGCTTTGGTGCCACTAAACTTTCTGAACTTAGCTGTCGAATTCTCTTTTCTCCCAGATTTTGTATTTTAGTCATAAATCAACTTAAAACTTTTATTAACTGTATTTTAATGCAAAATGATACTTTTTTGATCAAAAGTAGCACGTTAAATTGATCAATGGCGGACAGAGGTATTACATTATGGGGTAGTTGCCCCCACTTGGATTTTTTTGCACAGAGGGATTTTTTTAATTTCTTTTTTAATAATCTATTATTTTAAATAGTTTGCCCCCACCTAGATAAGATTTATACATTTTACCTCCACCTAAATTTAAAATGGCTAAATACCTAAATCTTTTTTCCCAATTCCCAAATAAAAAAAATAAAAAAACCCATCTCTCTCACTTTCGGCACCTGCTTTTGCCTCCTTCCTTCCCGTCGTTCCTGAGTGAGTGAGTGACTGAGTCCGTTCCTGTCTCCTTCACCGTCTGGCCCCGTGGTCCGTCTCCACCCAGTCTCCCTCTAACTCTCTAAACTCCTTCCTTCAATCCTTTAGTCTCTGCCAGACTCCCACCACGGCACCGCTTCAGTAGTCCAGTGTGCTCCCGCCTCCTAGCCTCTCCAACGTCCCGACAGCTTGGCGCCCTCCACAGCCTCCTGCTCCACTCCAAGCTCCTGCTCCACCATTTCTCTTAAGCTTAACTCTTAGTCTCTTAGTGTTTTACAAGAGTAACAAGAGGTATTCTTCAAAAATTTCTAAATTTTAATAGTCTATTTGTTTGAATCAAATATGATTGCATTGTATGAATTTGTAAATTATAATTGTGAATTTGTGATTTAAATTAAAAAATTGAAATAAGTAAATAACCCTAATTTTAAAAATAGCCCTAATTTTGAAACAGCCCTAATTGATTATTTAATCTATATAATTGTTGTGAATTGTGATTTGTAAATTTGTGCAACCGAATGATTTATAAACTTTATTAAATGTGTGCATCCGGTTGGGAATTTTTCTGCGTCCGCCACTGAAAGTGATGTGACACTTTTAAAAGTTAAAGTGACACTTTTAAAGATTAAAGTAACACTTAGAGAAGAAGATAAAATGTGATATTTTTCATTAAAGATGCGAAGGGACACTTATTTGACAAAAAGTGAAACATTTAAAGGCAAATATAACACATTTAAAGGCAAAATTTACATTCAAGGTGAATAAGCGATACTTTCATACATAGTGACTACACATTGAGAGATTAAAAATGACATGTTTAAGAGCAAAAGTGATAAATTTAAGAGCAAAAGTGAGCCCCTAAGGAGGTGGCTCAGTGGTAGACATGAGCCTTCACATTGTGTGAGGTCTCAGGTTAGATCTCTTCCCATGCCCCCCCTTAGGAGAAAAAAAGAAAAAAAAACTTGATTAAAAAAAAAAAAGAGCAAAAGTGATAAATTTAAGAGCAAAAGTGAGACATTTTAGGCAAAAAAATGACACTTTCGTACATTACACATTGAGTGACACATTATAGGAATAAGTGACACATTAAGGGCAATGACACATTTTTATTTTTAAGACCAAAAAGTGAAACATTTTTTCTTTAAGTATAAATATTATGCTTTCGATACAAAAATAACATTTTTAATGCTATAAAGTGATATTTTAAAGGTCAAAAGTGACACTTATAATGTAAAATGTGACACTTTATAATGTCTAAAATGATGATTTTCATTTATAAAATTTTGAAGAGCGACGATGTAATTTTTAAAAATTAATAGGTTACAGATTGATTTCCGTAAGATCGTCTTAAAGGAAACTTACACCTTTATTATTCTATTATATATTTCTAGATAATAGTCTGTTTTGTGCTCGTGATATCAATTATCATACTTAACAAAGATAAATGTTTCACCAAGCATTCACCTGTAGTAGGGCAACACATGTCAGTCTTCTTACAGTGCCACGTGCCATCATCCATCAAGAATGATCCCAGTCCCAGGCACGACAAACTTGTCTTTGTTTTGAATACAAAACAAGGCAGTTCACGGGCACAACATAGACACCTAACATCATGAAAATTGCAAAAACACCAAACTGGCCCTTAATTTTCTTAAACCTTATTTAACTACTTAACAAAGAGCGCCTGATCAAAATTAAAGTTAGTGAATAAAGATTTGGTTCATTTATCTTGAATCAAGTGTTTGAATTTCGTGGGATCAAAATAATTCCAAGGGACGAGGACCCTTAAAAATAAGATGCTCCATTCATGCTAACATGTGTGCAGTTCAACTTGTTACATCTTATTGGGTAAGTATAAAAGCGTACCCTTATACTTGACTTACGCATTTAAAAATTATCTTTCAAATACTAGTTACAAGTAGGCTTGGTAATTTAGTGGATTTGGTTAGAATGAGTAATGGGTTGAAACATGTCGAAACCCGTTAGAACCCAAATATTAAACGGGTTGAAACGAGTCGACCCGTCTCAACCCAAAATTTTCCCCCAAAAAAACATCAATTTATAGCATAAAAAGTCACGGGGCGAAATAGATAATAGATCCAACCCGCTTTAATTCGATCTAACTCATTAATATTATTGAGTCGAAACAGGTTATCGGCTTCAACCCAAAAATATTAATAGATTGAGTTGGGTGAATTAATGGGTAATATATAACAATTATCAGGCCTAGTTACAATAATTGAACTCGTACAAATGACTTGAAGAACAAAAAGACATTTTTTTTGGCTTAGTCCTGACCCCCTCTAATAATAATAATAATAAAATTCTCTCTTTATATTAGCAAAATACCAAGGATGGATCATAAATTCATAATCTTGTCTAACAACTCAACAAGCAATAACAAATTGTGATTGGTACCCCACATTGTAGACTTTGTAGTACTAGACTCTCATGCTTTGTTCGTTTCTCTGAATCAATGACAATCATACCTTCTGGAAATTCACAATCCTATATACTACCATTATCTCTCTCTCCCTCTGTCACACTAATCAGTGCCACTCTTTTAAAAACTACCACTCCCTCTCTCTCTCTCTCTCTCTCTCTCTCTCTCATCTCAGCCCTCACCATTGATAGGGTAAAGCAAAAATGAAACCACCTAGTGTTCTTCTGTTCATTCTTTTCGCAACCCTCACAACCAATACCCTTTCACTATCCTCATTGAAACCCGAAATACCCAATAATGAGACCATATACAAGGTTTCTAAGCAACTATGCTTTGGTTGTTTAAGGGAATCCATACAATTCTTGTTTGCTCACAATTTGGTAAGGGCAGCCAAGTGGGAACTACCGCTCACTTGGGATTCTCAGCTCGAGAGTTATGCTAGGTGGTGGGCCGGACAAAGAAAGGGCGATTGCGCGGTAATGCACTCGTTTCCTGAATATGAATTCAAGCTCGGTGAGAACATATATTGGGGTAGCGGCTCGACTTGGACGCCTATGGATGCGGTTAGCGCATGGGCAGGGGAAGAGAAATACTACTCGTATGCATCAAATAATTGTCGAGATGGGAAGCAGTGTGGGCACTATACACAGATTGTGTGGAAGAAGACAAGGCGAGTTGGGTGCGCGCGGGTGGTGTGCAATAGTGGGGATGTGTTTATGACTTGTAACTATGATCCCGTGGGGAATTATGTTGGTGAGCGTCCATATTGATGTCCAAAGTATTTATATTTAGATGATTAGAGATAGTATATTGCATGATGGTGTGTCCAAATAAGCACTTTGCTTATAGTGGAAAGTTACTTCCTAATGGTTGTATGTCTATTTCTCACGTATTTTCATCTTTTCGGTGCAAGTGTGAAGTGAATTTAGATTTAAATGTATGTTATCTTCGATGTTCAATATTACTAGTTGAAAGCTGAAAACTTGAGTTTCGGCATATGGCTATGCTTGGAAAAAGAAATCAAAGACGGTTTTTGTCTAAATGCCCTTGTCATCTTTCTTGTCTCTTAGAGTTAAAAACACATATTTTAATATAACCTATCATTTATTATGAAGGTTTTTTTAATCTTTTTTTTAAAAAAAATATTTTCTTCTAATTATTCATTATTCATTTATTTATGAAAATTCTAGTTTTATGACAAAATATTTGTGTTGTTGCTGGGAGGCGGCAGCACGAACCAACTCATTGTATCTTAAATGAATGCCGCATTTGTCTGTGCCTTAAATCCCATTTTTTTTTTTTTTTTTTGTGTTAGCAATCTCTTCCTTTAATTATCTCTCCGTGTCTATAAGTTATAACCCTCTGCTCTAGTCAAACTTAAGTCTTGAAAGATATTGTAATCGTCCAAGGATATTATCACACACGTCCCGCTCCCATGATGCCACTTTAGCCATAAAATCTTCCTCATTCAGCCACCTGCTTTCCAATCGAAAAACTTGTCTCATTGCTTGAGTAATGTCTGGTTCCGTATCTAGTAGAATTGGTGAATGATTCGAGTATGATGTAATCTGATATTTTCGATCCAAGCCTGATTACGAGCAAAATATGAGCGATTACTATGTGCCAGTCACAATCCTAGCGAGTAGAGCTAGCAAGGTACCCAAGTAGAGATCATTGGTATATCTCGTCAAAGTCTGGTTGAGCACATACCTTTCCTGTCCAACCAGTGGGCCATGCTCGAAATCACACTTATCATCACTGATTTCATATCGAGCAGAGTCATGCTTGCTTGGATAAGTATCGAGCAGGAAATATCAGAGACTTGCTTTCCAAAATAGGTCAAAGGTTTCATTTAACCGAACAGAACACTTACCGTATATGCTCTGACATTCACGCGGCCAACCGCCTATCATGCATATAATTTAGGAGTTTTCTCTTAAACCAACTAGGTAACTATGGAAGTGAATCACAAACGGATTCTATGACATTGATAGCCTATAAATACTCATCCATAAACCCTAACAAATGTACACACTCTTTACACCTCAAATCTTTGTCAATTTGCTTATTGACTCTCACATGATTCTTATTCTCACGTCAATTAAAATGTTTTCGGGTTCTTAACAGGTTGTGAAGAGATCAAATCCATACAATCAAACCTAAATATCTCACTCATCAAATCGAACAGTCCAAAATTGATTTTTGTATCATCATAACCAAAATTTGAAGCGAAGCTGTACCAAAACGATTCATACAATTTGATGTAACTATAGTACGATCCAAGCGTTCCTCTACAAAGTGCTCACCACTGAATATTACATAATCCACGCTCCATAATAGTTTCACGAAACCCCTGAATCATCCACGAAGCCCGCTCAATCATTCCATTATTTTCTTCTATATATCATTAAAAATTACCCATAACATATCATGGAAGGCAAGGCAGATGATCCTGCCAAAGTGCGCAAGAGCCACTCGCCTACCACAATAGTCTTCAAATTTTATATTTCGAAATAATTAAAAAGTCATAATTAATTCAGAACCTACCATATTGGAATTATAGAATTGATTTAAAAGATAACATTATTTAAATTAAATTAAATTAATCAAGAACAACTTAGAGTGATTGATTTTGTTGGACTATGACAACAATAACAACAAAGATAATGGTTGTATATAGGATTGTGAATTCCAAGATCTTTTCCGGGACAATAACAACAATAACCCTATAACTGTTTTGGGAAAGCTACACAGCTCGCGCAAAACTGTTATTCCCGCGCCTACCTTTTCATTTACCGCTACTTAATTTCCCCCCGGCCGAAACCTTCCACCCACTTCCGTCAAACTCTTTTTAATTACTCCACATGTCTTTTACCGATTCCCCCTTCCGCCCCAATTATATTTCAACTCCCATTTCCTCTCTCCAAATCTGAATTCTCCATGATTCCCAGCAATCCAATTCTCACGCATGATTGGTGCCACCTGCTCCCTTCTCCCACCCGTAAATCGCACCTTGAAAATCTCGCCATTGATATGTTTCAACCTAGGGTTTAGGCCGAGGCATAATAGAACCGGACTGCGTCAATTGTCGCTGGGTGGGTCGACTGGGGAAATGGAACTGTTTCGGAGTTGGGGATGTTATTTTGGTGGGACGAGGCTTACCCAGAAGGTTGAGGTGGAGGCAGTTAGCCGCGGCGAAGATGTTTTCGATACGGGATCCGCTGCCGCCAAATTTCCGCCGGATCACCTTGTTATCATGGTTAATGGCATCATTGGAAGGTAAAATATTACAGCCATTTCTAATATCTCTACTCAGATTTCTTTACTGTTGACTTTTGAATTTGTTGCATGACACGTGTTTGATCATTTGCTTTAATACAACCTCTTTGAACCGCAAGCTTTATAGTTTTGAAGCAGCAAATAAATTCACGTCAAGTCTTTGTTCGAAAATGCTCAAGTACTTTGAAAAGTCAAATGTAAAGTCCTTTTTATGGGATCGGGAAATTATTAGTTTTAAGTTTTTGTGCCTATACAAATGATTTTGAACATTTTAGTTGCATGTCTTTGCTTCTAAGAGTCCACCACTTTACTAGTGGTTGAAGAGTAATGCTATGGAGACTTAATAAACACTCAAATTTTAAAACTCAATGACATCGCATATGTGTCATTAGTGGGTTCCACTTTTTTACTTAATTTCTAACCTAATTTTATTTAATTTAAACCCAAATGGTAATATCAAAAAGAGTAGTTAGATAAATAAAATCAAAATAAATTAATAACCTAAAATTTTCCCCAATCACCCTCCAAACCTATGAGTTCATCCTCTTCTCCCGCGCCCAGCCAATCCCACCACCCCTACAAATTAAACCATTCGAGCTAAAATTGATTATTGTTCCTATCCAGTTCAAACTATATATGGTGTATTAGGCATCAAAATTTATGGAAGCCCATCCCACGGTGAGACAAAACTGCAATGGGATTGGGGCTTTGTTTTCCTAACTGGACTGGAAGCATATGAATTGCTTGTTTGGCGTGTTCTTAGGAACGCTGTAATAAAGAGGTAGGCATAAGTCACCTTTTTCTATTTAAAGCAGAGAGGGCTCGAGTCTTGGCCCCAGCCGAAAAGTTCTTTAAAAAAGTCTATCTTCTTTTTCGTCCCACTCTATTTCGATACCCAATTTTAAGAAACTGTCAAGGAATTCGAGAATGTCCGACTGTCAGCCTTGGGGGGAGACTTGACGATGGGTGGAGGCCATAGTTGTCAAAGGCGCTCGCCTTTGGCGCCTAAGGCGAGAGTCGAGGCGAGTCGAGGGTGTGTCGCCTGAAGAGAGGTGGGCGAGTCGGGCGCTAGCTGCGGCGTCGATCTCGATTTTCCATTCCGGATCTAGCCTTCAATATCGATGTTAATGAAATCGATAGCACGATGGCTTCGTCTACCGCGAACTCATCCGGGCTTTCGATGTCGCCGAGGATGTCGGTCTCATCGCCGAATTTCTTGCCGAGTATCACAGACTGTCGCTTCGCACCACCGTGAACTGTATCCCGTGGTTTGTTTGTTGATTGAGTCTGTTTTTGTAATTTTTTTTGTTTATTTTACATTTTTCCCTTTTTTTTTATAATGTTCTGTGCTGCCGCCCTTTTTTTTATAATGTTCTGTTCTGCCTGCATCTTATATCATTACTTGGGGTTTATTTTCCTTTCATTTTTAGGCATCTTATTTATTACTCCCTCCGTCCCTAAATAATTGTCCTAGTTGACCCGGCACACAGTTTAAGAAAAAACAATTGACTTGATTATTTATATTGATTTAATGTGTAGTTTCCTTTAAAGCCCATGTGTATGTGGTCCATAATTAAAGTAAGGTGAAAAAGTAAGGGTAAAGTGGTAAAAATGATGTTCTAAAAAGGTAAGTTTCAAACTGGACAATTATTTTGGGACGGACGAAAAAAGAAAGGAAGACGATAATTTAGGGACGGAGGGAGTATTTATTATATTTTTAATTTGGGGTTTGGGATTATTTGAATTTTTCATTTTGTTTTTGGATTTTACTTTATTTTTTTAAAAAACCTTATTTTCTTTGATTGCTTAACTATTTATTATATTACTTGGAATTTTAAACTAGCTCAGAACTTCATCATATATGCTATGTTAGAACTTAATTTCATGTATTCTGTTCACTTATAATATATTTTGTTGATATTTGTTAAGTTATATGTATTTTATGTATTTTTTATTAGTATTTTTTCCGTGAGCGCCTTTTTGGCGCCTTTTTAGCGCCTCGCCTCTCGCCTCAAATTTGGACCTATCGCCTTTTTGGCGCCTCTCGACTTTGATAACTATGGTGGAGGCGCAAGTACGGACTAGGTGAAGTGGGGATTTGATGAGCTTTCATTGCCATGAGAAGTGGCTGCAGTTTCGGAGGTTGGGTGGGGGACAGAGTTTGAGGACGGAGAGGGGGGAGCAGTAGGAGTTGGGTAGGTTATTGATTTATTTGTTTTTTTTTTCTATCTAATTACTCTTTTTAATATTGGCATTTGGGTTAAAATTAAATAAAGTTAGGTTAGAAATTAAGTAAAAAGTGGGACCCACTAATACCACATCAGGTGCCATGTCATTGAGTGTAAAAGTTTGAGTACTTATTAAGTCTCCCTAGTATTACTCAGTGGTTGAAATCATGAAATGTAGTGGTTGAAATGTTGTATTGTCTGGCGACAAGTATGCTACTTGTAAGATATTGGTGGCTGTTCTTGGAATTAGGGCTATTTGCTGACACTGGAGTTACATCCTACTAGAAGTGTTGATGACTTTATCCGTGTTTTCGTTGCCTATTTAGATTTTGTTCTTTTCTTTTCATTGGTCCAACTCAGGCTTAAAGGATTGTTTGCATACTGATGCATAATTTTATTGATTTATATCCTTGGGTCCTTGACCCCAATTGGTGGGAGAGATGGCAAGGGCACTCGGGCAAAGACCTTGAGGTCCTTGGTTCCAATCCTCACACCAATAAGGGGTTACACTTGCCTATAAAAATAAATAAATTTATTCTTATATCACCATTTCATGATTTAGCTGCTGTCTGCATGGTGTATCAGCCTTTGTCAACATCACAAAACTAAAATGTATTAGTGTAAAATAGCTTTTTGGTTCCCTTTTTGATAGATTTTGAATTGCTACTCCTAGGCTTTTGTAGCAGAAGTTCATAAGACAGTCAGATCGACAACCCAATGGTTTCACAAACGAAAAGGAAGAACTAATTTCTGAGAATCGAAAAATTGGTTTCCATTCACTAAAAGATTTAAAATAAACATCTTATTCATGAAATATTCCTGTCCCTTCTCCTTCTAAACCTCAATAGTTTACAAGCATCATCTTTCTAATTGAAGAGCGACAACAGACCAAATGTTCCTTTGCGATCCAAAGAGTATTACGTTAAATATTTCAAGACTCATAAGCCATACTACTGAACAAATAGGTGATGCCGACACTTCACAAGGAATGCGTATAGCACATATCTTGGGCAACTGGTCTTTCTCGGACAATGCTTCTCAGATATTTCATTGATACTAATCTTTTATGCAAAATAGTTTAAGAAAAAGCCAAAGAAACCTTCGTTTTGCAAATTCAACATGTTAGTGGGCTATTTGAAACGCTTTGGAGTCGATTGAAGTGAGCCATGAAAGGAACTGAACCCATATAATTTACAAGAGTTAAGAGTCCATAATCCTTTTGTAATGAAATGGAGAGAAGTAAAAAGGTAAAAGTTTGCCAAGTAGTATCCTGAAGATAAAAGTAAGTATAATTTCCTTGTGAATTGTGATAGAATTCCCATCATGGTTAAGAAGATAAGAAATGGGAGCATCACGCAAACCTGAAGAAAAAGGAGACCAAGGGTAAAGATTTGAGAAAGGTACATCGCAGTATATATCCTCACAGAACTGGATCTTATCCCGTGCAGTTAAATGAACATCATGGCAAAACAAGTAATACCTCAGTGTAGGAGTTCCAATTATTTCTTTAAAGGAATAAAGGATAATCATTCTATGGACATTTCATAGTTTTTTATTTCCTAGCTTGTAATTCATCCTAATGTCTTAGCTTCTTTCCAAATTTCCTAGACTACCAGACTAATTATAGTAATTTGAAATTGCATCATGCAAATTTTTCTTTCATGTAAACCTCTTGCTTCATATCATGTATTGAGTACCTGAGAGAACTTTGTTAGACAATTGTATTATGATTGCTTCATAAAATATGCATCTGCACGTTATTTAGTTCTACCATGTGCTCAGTGCTGCAGATTGGAGATATGCTGCGAAGCAGTTTGTCAAGCAACTTCCTGACAAAGTTATTGTTCATTGTAAGTTATCCTTTTACCAGTTTCCCTTCTGTTTAATTTCATGCCTCAGAAATTCCTATTGGGTACTATTTCCACTGAACTTGGTTTGTAAACATCCTTGGCTTCATAATATATTTGCACTTGGTCTTCTTTTCTATATCATTCTTTTTAATACCCTCTTCTACCAATTCTAATTATTCTTTATCTTCGACTGAATGCTTCGTATTGTTTTCTTGTTGGACTTAATTTAGGCTCTTGCTTGCCAGAAAGGTCGATGAGTGTACCATCGAAATGATCCATACTTAGGCCAATGTTATTGACTGTATTAATTGATAATATTTTATTAATTAGAGTCATTGCTGGTATGCAAATGGTTGTTAAAAGATGTAGCATCTGAACAAAAAACATCATAGGATGTAGCTCATTAAAAGAAAAACATCATAAGGTATGGCTCCATGAACGTGGCAGAAGACAATAGCTTATAAATTGATGTACATATATGTTTTTGGTATAATTACTATTCCTTGCACTTTTAAATACTCGCTCCAACTCAAAATTAGTGTTTATTTTTTACGAAAATTAATGAAATAGACTTTAAGCAAATGAGTAGCACATACACATGAATGTCCTTACTGTCCACATTATGCATTGCAAATGCACACACTAGGACATGATAGTTGGCAAATTTGATTCAAGTAAATTCGTTAAAACAAGGACATGAAGAAAAAAAGAAAAAAAAAAGACTCTAATCTTGGAAGGAGAATGTTTTGAAAGGATATACTGATTTTGAGACGATGGGAATAAAATTTAGTAACTTAAGAGTTAAAATAGAATTGGCACCGACTGGAAAAAGATTCTGGCCCCATACTGTATACACATGCACTATATATTTCAGAAATGTGGCTGTGGAATTAGTATGTGCCAGTAGAGCCTACGTCGGTCATTAGCAGAGGACTATGCCATGACACATGCTCCACACCATGCGTCCCACAGCATTTGACCCATAAAGCTTACTTCGCACAAACTTGCAAGCTCATCTTACCACTGCCTTGGAAGGACAGTCAAGGCAAGCCGGACTCGTGGAAAGAACCGTCCGCGCATCATAATCTTTCTGCATTCGGGATTACTAAAAGGGTTGTGGATTGGAGACTGGAATGGAGTACTACCATGTGGATCAATGATAAGTCACGGGTGGCGGGGCAAGGCTCGGTAGGGAAATTGTGGATGGTCCATCCCATAGGGACATGCTGCTCTTACTTGTGCAATCGTACAACTCTGCAAATGAGGGAGTGCCACAGCATTGTATGGACCACATGTGGTCCGTCACGTGAGGCTCCTCCCACCTGCTATAGATAGGTTGTTCATTGCATTAACTAGATAAGAAGACTTACTGTTCACGTATTACCGCAATCTTCGTGTTCTCCCTCTTGAGTCTAGCTTGCCTTCATTCAAGGGGTTTTGAATTCATGCAGGTAGAAGGTTGAGTTAAATTAGTATTGCTGCAAATATACCTAGCTCTTAACAGCTTGTCTCGTTCGTCATACAAATGACAGGAGCTCGAGCTGAATTTATCAGCCCATTCACAAAATGAATCCAGTTTAAATCAGTGAGCGATTGTGTCCCTGGCCATGGGTCCAACTGGGAGTACGTGTATGAGGGGTTGAAAATGTAACTTTCTCATATCTTAACACTATACAAGTTTCTTGAGCTTTTACCTGAATATAAGCATTGATTGTTTTAAGTCTCCTATATTTGGATGTACTTTCACTGAATTTTAAATCATTTCAGTTAATCTTTTTCAAATTCTTATACCAAAAGAAAATATATTGTTCAAGGGTAGAGATGGAGCTGAATGAGAAAAAGAAGTTAGTAGGGAAAATGCTTAGTTGAGCCGATTTGAGTTGTTCATACGTGCAGAGAAGTATAGATATACACACTTGACCAAAATTACCATCCATGGTCCCCAACTACTTAGCTTAAGGAATATATATCTATATTATAATACAGATCAAGGGCTAACTAGCGGCCCACATCGAATTGCATTAAACACAATTGGCGGTCCAGATTGATTTGTAAGTATGTGAGTTACATATAAACCCTTCAGTTATGAGTTTTGTTTAAATTACCCCCTCTACAACCAATAAGTGTTTTTTTTTTAATTATCCTCTCCACAACCAATTACACTTACAAGAATACTTTCCTCTAACATATTTTTTTAACCACATCATTTTGTTTGAGTTGATGAGGTGGTTATCTATAATTTATCTCGAGCATCCATTGAGTTGTTTTAATGAAATATTTGTTTGTAAATTTTGTAATTAATTTTTGCAATTTTAAATATTTGTATTCTTAATTTTATTATTGATATTTAGTTTGTAGTTTCTTAATTAATTGTTATCATAATCAACTGAATCTCAATTTAATTTTTGTCCGACCTAGATTTATTTTTTAAAAAAATTTGTTCGTAAGTTTTGTAATTTTAAATATTTTATTTTTATTTCTTTCTTTTTTTAAATGTGTGCTAAGTTTTCCTTAATAGTCTGAAATATCTGTGATTTTAAAATACTCTTTTGTTAGTTTACTCTGTCTCATTCAATTTATTTTATATTTTTTGTTTGCTGCGATTTTCATTTTTAAGTTTATTTCAATTAACAGGTGTTGTGTTGGTGTGTAAGAGAGAGTGTTTTTTTATGCTTAATTATATCCTTTTTGGATGAGTTACAAAATTTTACAACAAATAAAATGTTTTATTTCTTTAATTTTTGGGAAGTCTTTTTTTTGTAGTGTACATTGATCCGACCCCTACAAAATCTCAATCATATACTAATTTATTCGCATCATGCTCGTTTCATACATTGATGACGTGTCTATACCGACACCGTGCCATAGGCATGGACACAAAATCTAGTATATATACACACACACACATAAAATATATGGTAGGACCGTAAAAGAAAAATATATTTAGATGGGAGAACATTTACAAACAAGATAGATTCAGGATCCATCAGAATTCAGAACAAAAGCAAAAATACAAGAAAAGTAAATCATACAAGAAACCCTCTTAATCTTGCTTTCGAGCGCTTATCCTTGTCCAAAGCAAAGCTAGATAGATCACTCTATCCAATAAGAGAACTTTGGCCAAACGCTTATCCTCAAAAAGTATATCTACTTCTTATTTACTGCCATTGCAATAAGTTTCCGTGATCGAAACTGATGGATATAAGGATGTTGAAATACTCGACATTGCCTATGGACTGGTTCCATTGCGTGTGCTAGGGGCGAAAGTTTTGCATCAATGTTTCCCTATGCTATTCTGCATTTTCTGGTCTTGTGTCTGATCATCCTTATCTGTTGGTCAAATCACTTGGTCCCTCACTCGCCCCTCTCGTTGTTAGTCTGATCGGATCGGACAGGTGGACCTCTATTCTATTTGTATGGTTCCGTTATTAGTTTTTTGCTATTTTCTTTGATGTTACATTTCCTCTATAAAGAATTATGGACATGACTACGTGAGTACGTGACTAGATGTTGATGAACTTAACAAAACACACTCGTGGAACTTAGTTGATCTTCCTTCTGATATGTGGTGGTAAAATTTTTAAGACTAATGAGTGCATTGAGAAATAGAAAGCTAGAGTTGTTGCGAAAAAGGTAGAATCAGGAAATACGGGATTGATCATGAGAACATATTTTCTCCTTTTTCTTGGTTGACCTCTGTTTGCATCCATCTTATTTAGCGAACATATGTCTCTGTTGTGGATGTATGTATAAAATATAGTGGATGTATGTATAAAATATAGTCTTCTAGATGGTGATCTGGAACACGTGTTGATGAAACATCTTCCTTTGTTCTCTCATCGACTTCATAAGGTTGCATACTATGTCTGAAGGGCCTCAAACAAGCTCTACATGCTTAAGTGTGCTAAGTTTTGTTCTACTCTTAACTGTGTTTGCTATCTCTTCTAGTCCTTCTGATAGTCAATGCACAATGAAGATTGAAGGTAATGGCATTCAACTTTTATTAGGATATTTTCTGCCATGGTTTAGAGATAAATTGAATTTTAAGTAGTTAACTGAGGAATTATTCTTGATTAGGATATTTGGTCTATTAGCTTGTCAGCCTACTTCATGTACTTAAAGTTTCAAGTTAGTCTTTGTAGAATAAGGGTTTTCAATTCAGAATGTAATGTATTCAAATTAGTCAAGTTTATAGCTATTGCGAGAGGTTTATGGTTTGACCCGTTAAGTCATTACGGAATCCTTTGCAAGGGCGGCACACTCATAGTCTGTGGACTAGAGGATCCGTTGTGAGGGTGACATAAGCCTTACTTTCATATCTCTCTGCTGTTCATCTCTATTGTGTGCTAATAGGATTATGTTTACCTATCTAGCCTCGCATTGCCTCCTGCATCCTCACTTCCATTAATTTTACTAACAAGTTTCTTGCTCCTTCATCGGTGAACAATATGCTTTACAAACAAGTTTCTCGATCCTTCATCTTGTAAAGCATCTTTCCCTATTACCATAATTTCTTGGGCATGAACTTGGACATTACTGGCTACTGATGGTTTTTCGTGTCACAGGATAGCTATGTTTCACATTACTTGCACTTGACTGTGGTTCTTTCCTGTCTTTGATTAAACACTACCCATAGCTCTACGACTATATGAAATGCATATTTTTTTGATATCCGTACCATCTCCATATTTGTATTGTACTTTCCCAGATTTTGGTGTATCACCATATTCCAAGTTTTCTCTTGCATCTGTGCTTCATAGTGTTTTGAACATTTCCTTGCTTTTTGGTAAATGGTGATGCTACTTTTGAATATTATGCAATCTGTCATGTGGACATTGAGGCAACTGCTTTATCTTGAAATTCTCTCCTCTGCACCCCCTCCCCCACACCCGGTGTTTTGCCTTCAATTAGTCTATTTGGAGAAAAGCTTTATCTCAGACTCTCAGTATTGTTTTTTTGCCAAGTTATACAACATTTCCTTCTTGTTTATTTTGATCAGGCAGTGAGTGCAATTCTTCGATGTTGACTTTTGATGGGGTTGACCGGATGGGTGAGAGGCTAGCTGAAGAGGTATTCTTGTGATGTAAATTTGGTATAGTATTTCAAGAAAGACCCTTGGGCTGTCATCATGCCTTAAAATTAAGGATTCGATTTGCAATGGGATTGGATTTATTTGAGAGATTTTGCACATGACCCCTGTGGCCCTATCTGCTTTACTAGCCAAGATCAACACTTTGTTATGGTGCAGGTGGTGGACGTGGTCAGACGTTGGCCGGAGGTGTCCAAGATATCCTTTGTGGCACATTCGTTGGGTGGCCTTGTAGCACGATATGCTATTGGGAAGCTATATGAAAATTGTCCCGTAATGGAATCCTCTAGTGTTATTAGTGTTGAGGACTTAAACAAGTCAACAGAATCCCTTGAACAGCATTTTGAAGCTAGAGTTGCTGGTCTGGAACCGATGAACTTTATAACATTCGCTACCCCACATCTCGGTTCGAGAGGGCATAAGCAGGTAGTTCAATTATGCTACTGGTGTTTTGACCAATTTGAGCTTTCTTCTAATTTTGGTAGCTGAGTAGCTCTAGTGGTATCTATGCTTGGTGTCCATGAGGCACCAACATAGTCACGTTTTGACGACACGACGTGAGTCTGACACGCTTGCACATTATTTTTCTAAAAATTCTGTCGGGACTCGCTGAGGGACACATTATAAGCAATATAATAGGTTTATTTTATGTGTCTAAAAAGAAAAATAATGTAAAAACTAATAGGGGATGAATCATGTTGAGACTACGTTGTCCAATATCAGACAACGATAAATCTTTTATCTCTCGAGCGGATGTCAATGATTGTTCCTTTTCTTCCTCTTTCTGTCTCTTCCTCTCTCTCTTGCCCTACTCCATTCTCACTGCACTCTCTCTCCCTTGCCCTACTCCACTCTCACTGCATTCTCTCTCCCCCTCCTGTTTGACTGTTACACCAAAGTTATATGTCTTGTATTTCTTCCTTTTTTTTCAATAAAAGTTTTGGGTCAGGTGTCGAAATGAGAACGTTCTTTTTTGCTATTCAACCCCAATATTATTTGAAACTAGCATTAAGCCCTTCTTTTCGTCGATCTATTCCCGTTGCAATCTACTCATTGGTTGAGATTGGCCCATCTTGCGTATCCCAATTGTATCCCAGCATGTCCCAACATATTGTATCATCTCGGATTATTAAAAACTAAAATAAAATAATTTGGACAAGCGTGCCCGTTTCCTGTGTTTCACCGTGTCACGTGTCAGAACTTGACACCTGATCTTCTGGATAGTGTCAGTGCTTTCTAGCTTGATGTACATGTCCTCTCTCTCCCTCTTTCTCTCTCTCTCTCTCTTCTGAGTGTGCAACTCTCTTTCTAGTTAAATATTATAATTGTGATGCAGATGCCTCTCGATTTAAGCGCAATCAGTTCTTAGATTCTGTTTGTTTGTCCATCCGAGTTCAATTCTATCATCTCTCTGTTTATATATGAAGTCATGGACAGAGCTACTAAGTCGATGATTAGCGTATAGCCTTCTATGGTAGAATTTGCCGACCTGCAGAGAATACCTGCTTCATCAAGAAGTTAGAAATGCGCTCTTCCTTGTGCAATATAGTCCTTACCTGATTTTCGCTACTATAGTTACAAATAAGTATCTCAGTAGTCTCTGATTTCAAATTCCTAATCTCACTAGTTTTTAATCTGATTGTGATGTCAATCTCATGGCAGTACTATAGCATCCACGTACACAATAAAAACAAAGTCACCTTCTTGTCCTCTTAACGTATGATTTGCATGATTCTCTCTATATCCAAACTTTATTTCCCTTAAGGAACTTGTGATATCAGGTGCTGGGTGATTGTATTAGCTATTAAAAGGATTTCATGAAGAAATACCTTACTTTTCACCTTTTTGCTTGACAGTGGAGGCTTGACAGGAGGAAGAGGGGAATGGAATACTGAATTCATAACCCAATTTCCTTTATAGGAAGAGCATAATAAAAATTTGAGTGATTAGCATAGTAACTAGATTAAGTAGATGAATATCAAATGATAGGGGGGGGGACTTTTTACTGGGGAGGAAGTCAACTACCATCGCACAACATGGGTAGCCAATCCTTTCCTATGTCCCAAATAAGTTCTCAGATCATCACATCCCAACCAACCAACCAACTGTAACATGTTCCTTCTTGCAAGTGGTGGAAAATCTCTCTCAATCGCAGTACCGCTATTAAAATTCTTCTCCCCCATCCCCCTCAACTTATTATCGAAATTTGGGTTTTAGGTAGTACTGGAAGTTAAATATCCTCATGGTATATATGGATATCCTGTTTCATTAAGTGAGCTATCTTTGATTTCCACTTTTTTGTTTCTATTTAATGCATATCTAAAAGTTTACTAGGCAGCCACCTTTTCCTGACAATAAATCATGCTGTTTGTTCATCCGCAGCTGCCACTCCTCTGTGGCCTTCCATTCCTCGAAAGAACGGTACCCCAGACTGCACACTGGATTGCTGGGAGATCTGGGAAGCATCTTTTCCTAACTGATGATGATGATGGGAGACCTCCTCTACTCTTACGGATGGTTAATGACTCTGAGGATATAAGATTCATGTTAGTACTGTACTAGTCCCGAGAATGTGCTTGCTAACTGGAAAGAGATTTATTTCATATATTTCTTGCATTTCTGGTGGTAATGGTATTACATATTTCTTTCTATATATTTAGGTCAGCCTTACGCTCTTTTAAGCGTCGTGTGGCCTATGCTAATTCAAACTACGACCGTATCCTTTTCATAGCTCATTATTTTTTATACTTTATTATTTTTTATTTTTTCTATGGAAGTGCAACATCTTTCCTTTTGACCTTTGTGTTATATATATTACCTTCACTATTGGTTAGATGTAGTTGGGTGGAGAACATCATCAATTCGCCGTCAACATGAACTTCCAAAGGTTGGTTTATTCCTTGTCTAATTGTCAGTATCATATGCAAGTTCAGTTTATTGCATATCCTATTAGTCCAACTATACTGCATAGATGTAACCCATATGTTTCATTTTGTAGTCAAATCTTCTTTTAAATGATGAGAAGTACCCACATATCGTCTACATCGAGCGTGAAACTGGTGAGGTCATCCAGAATGGAGCATCCACCTTTGTTGGCGCTCATGACTTGGAAGGTTTGTCCCTGGCTGCTATATAGTTATCTTCATGTTAATTAGATTTGATGGGTGTTTATACTCTCTTTTTACTGACGTGTTGTCTGTAGAGAGCACTAACGTGTTACAACTCATTTACACGTCTTTCATAAAGTTTGGGGACATTCAGAAAATCAATGCATTTATTTAATAAAATGGTAAATATAAACAAAATCCTATGTGGAAGCTTCGAAAAAATGCAGTCTGTTCTTGTGAGTCATGAGGAAAACTTTCCTAATAAGCAAACATAGCTGGCAATTTTTAGATGTGTGATTAAGATAAAAAAGGGAACGCCAACATCAGTATGTTGGAGCTTATAAGCTGAAGATACTCGCCCCCAAAGTTCTTACTCGTGTGAACTAAAGAGGGGATGTCCTCCATCTCTTTTTATTCTGCTTTCCTAGTTCCTGATCATGCGCAACAACATTCCTCATAGTCTTTGATAAACGGGTAATTGATAAAGCAAATTGCTTCTGATGTTAAGTTTAAAGAACCTGAGGATTGTGAGAGCTGGCAGTTTTGGAAAATAAAAAGATAGTAATGGGAAGGATGAGAGAAACCTAGGAGGTGCACTTATGAGTTTTATAGGAAAGATTCCTAGGAGGTGCACTTATCACCAGCAAAACTGGTTTAACACTTCTTGATGCTTCCGATTCCCTTACCGGGGCTGCGCACTTAGAAGGCTTGGCTCAGAGAATCTGGAACAATATCTTAGCAGATAATAAGATAGAATTCTTTGCTTCGCACTCTCTTCTCTTGGTGTGTAGAGGCTGCGAATTATCCACTCGGTTGGAAAATGACTTTTGTAGAATTTGTAAATAGCATATCTATCGGGTAGTAGCTCTTCAGCTTTGTATACTTCTAGTTTACTAAGTATGCGTCACCTATTTTGACGCTCACATTTATATACTCTTTGCTTATAAAAAAAGATAGATCAATTGAGCAAGAGCCTAATCCATATGGATGCAAAGGCTAATGCATTTTCTATTATCTTAACTAGCTGTGAATACAGAAGCACTAGTTTAGGGAATTAATGGTATGCAAAAGACGATGCAAATTGTTTGTACTTTTTCTAGTGTACATTTTCAACTATCTTTGGAGAATGAACATCTGCCATCATGGCCCTGTCAAGAAGAGATCTTAAATTGACTGATGTTGATTCTTAACTCATCTTTAGACCCAAACTACTTGGGTGCCCTACGTAATTTATTTTTCACCATTTTGTTCTGTCCCGCGAAATCATATCTTTCTTAAGTTATCCCAGCCAGTGTTAATTTCACTCTTCTCCTATCTCTAGCAATTTAATTGATATTTTTGATAGAAGCAATTTCATTGATATGATGACTGGTTCTTAACGCCACTTTTTAGTCTATGTTGTATGTGTCGTGACGACCCTAAGTATTTTTCACCATTTTGTTCTGGCCCGCGTAATCATATCTTGCTCAAATTATCCCACCAGTTTAACTTCATTCTTCTCCTACCTGTAGCATTTTCATTGATATTATAACCGGTTCTTAACACGACTTTTTAGTCTACGCTTTATGTGTACGGACCACCTTAAGCTTCTTTTTTGTTTTTATCATTTTACTGGAGATGCTACTTTCAATGTCCCACAAAGAAGATCCCAGATTGACTGATGTAAACATAGGTGAAATATCATATGAAGCTGGTTTTAATGGATATCAAGATCCTCTAGTTCCATCCAGCGAAGCCAACTCCTATAGCTTAAGGATGTTAGAAATAAGGTCTATATCAGTTTTTACACTCCTAACATGCAAGTCCTGCTCCAGTGGAGTTACTGGGCTAGTCGAGGTGCTCTTGTGCACTAACAAAATAAAGTGAAGACTACGCGGTTATTATGGGGAACTAATTTTAGAATGAAGCTTGAAAGGTAGAAGATGCAGACCCCAGATCTTGTAGAGCTGATGATCTGTTAGCATGATAACTTCCGAAACTCCACTTTGAGCTATTAGAAATGGTTCAACGAAGTCTGTCATGGTGTATATGGTTTTAGTCGTCCTATTAGTTAGTTCATATCCATTGCATTTCTTCTTAGTCTTTTATGTTAGTTTGACATTATGTTGAATTTGTACACTGTTCCAGTTCTAATGAGCTTTGGTTTATTTTCTGTGTAAACATAGAGGAGATGATTAAAGGTCTTACAAAAGTACCTTGGGAACGTATAGATGTTAGCTTTCAGAAAAGTACGCAACGATATGTTGCTCACAGTACTATCCAGGCAAGCTACCAAAGCTCTCTATAGTCTATAGTTACGCTAGTGTTTAACTTATCTACTTTCTTAGTTGATATGAAGAGTGAAGACCCCCAGACCCCATCATTAACAATTTCCTCCTTAATTCAGGTGAAGAGCTATTGGTTGAATTCTGATGGCGCAGATGTGGTTTCCCATATGATAGATAATTTCCTACTCTAGCAATCTGCGGATTAAATTGTAGATAGTTATCTTAATTAGGAGAAAATAATTACACAAAATTGTTTAAACTTTTCCCATTGATTATTCATTCTTGGTGTTAATATTTTATGTCTTATGATTTTGACGTGTTTGGACTTTGGAGCATAAAAATTCCACCTATCATTTGACCTATCATGCTAGAGCTACATGAATTATGAACTCAAATTCAACCAAATTGATGTGATGTTTTCGGAATCGGCGAAGGATAAAGGAGATGGAGCGATCTTATTTCGACATTTGGGCTTCACTATAAGTTAAAAAGTTAGGTTAACAATATCACACATAAGATGCCACATCATTTGGTACCCAAAATTAAATGTTATTAGAGTGGCTCTAGTATTACCCTAAAAAATTCCACCTATCATTTGGGCTACATAAATTATGAACTCAGAACTCCTACTTGGTAACTAGATGAAAAAGAAGTAAAATATTTCCTTCTTTTTTGAATGTGATTGGTTTTTGTTCTCTAAATTAGTCATCCTGTGACTGAGAAGATTTAGATCACCAGTTTCGTCGTGGCTTCCCCACATGATATATTACGGAGTATTTGATATGCCCATCTATTGTTATTGAATACGTTGTCGTTAAGAAAATATAATTTGGATTGCTGCCCAGCATGGCCCTCACTAATGCTATACAGTCGGCTGTGCTGGCCGACACCTCAACTTTCCTTTTTAACCTAAATACTTTTAAAATTAATATAAATTTCTAGTTAACATGAAATACATATCATAAAGTTTCAATTTATTTAATTTTTTACTATCATCCTACTTTATTTAAATCTCATCTTTGGGTTGTTAGAATTAGGTTTCCTTTAAAATTATCTTTAAAAATTTAACAAGATTCATGTAAGTAGTTATCCATTTTTAACCCCCTACAATTAATATTATGAAGTCTTTTCTTCTCCCTATTTTTATCTTCATATTACAAAGTCCAAAACAATCATCCCTTTATTAAATATCGCAACTATCACTAAGCCCTCAACTTTATTTTTAAATAACACCTTATTTTACTTTTTACCGATATTGTTTTAATGAGATTTATTATTTTAACGTATAACTAATCAATTTAATTTTAGTCCAATGTAAGTTTTGAATATTTGTATTTTAATTTTTTTTTTTTTTAATTATTATCTTAATTAACTTAATCAATTTAGTTTTTTTCCGAAATTTTAGTAAATAAAAAAATAAGTTTTGTGATTTGATTTTTTTCTTTAATATAATTAACTTAATCAATTTAATTTTGATCTATTGGTTTCCATTGATTTAATTGCCATTTTTTAGCTTTTAGGGTTGATTAATTTGGATCAAATGCATCTTCGTGTTAGATTTTGTATGATAATATGTTGTAGGATTCGAGTTTTGTAAATGAAGCAGAAAATTTGGTTAATTGAATGTGTTTGGATTTTCTTTGTTTGATGTATAGGTGGAAATAATACACAAACTTATTGCATCTCATGTTTACAAAGTTATTGAGTAATTTTTTTTTGTATTTTAACATTTAAAATTTATTTCTTGGCTTATAAAATAAATATCTAAAATGTTTTATTTTGTTATATTTGAGTTCATTTCCACATTATTTCATTTATTGATAATAAATATTTTATATTAATAATAAAATTATTTTTTTATCTAAAGACTTTTAAAATTAACATTTAACTTGATAATAATATTAGAAGTCATTTTGTTAAATTTTTAAAATCATAATTCATTTTAAAACAATGTGAGATACTTATTTTATATTTTTATTGGTAATGAAAGTTTAAGTCTTTTATCTAAAGACTTTAAAACCAACAACACATTCTAATCATGTAGTATATATATTTTCTATTAGTAATAATAGTAGTAGATAAAAGACTTTTTAGCCAACATTTATTTCTAAACAATGTGGATATATATTTTCTATTGGTAATAACAAAAGATTTTTTTATCTAATGACTTTTATAACCAATACTCATTTTTAAATAATATGATATATATTTCTTTGTAACAATTGTGAGATACATCATCTAAAAACTTACTTCATAACCAATGTGAAATACTTCTCTTCTATTGTTAATAATTGTAGACTTTTAAAATCAACATCATTCTCTAACCAATGTGTAATACATATCATATTTGGTAATAATAGTAGAAGTCTTTTATTTTAAAAATTTTATAGTCAACATCTCTTCCTAAATAATGTGGGATACATCTCTTCTATTATATTGATGTAAAATTGAAAGTCTTTTATCTAAAGACTTTTCAACATCATTTTTTAACAAATGTAGGATATATCTTCTATTAATAATAATAGTAAAAAAATTTTTTTATCTAAAATTAAAATTAACATCACTTTCTAACCAATGTGAGATATACATATTCTATTGATAATAATGTTAGAAGTCTTATATTTAAAGACTTTAAAAACAAACATTACCCTTTACCAAATGTATGATACATTTATTCTATTGGTAATAACAATATTTTTAAACCTACATTAATTTATAGCCAATGTGTGATACATCTTTTCTATTGATAATAATAGTAGAATACTTTGTAACCAATGTGAAATACTTG